>JAJPWW010001012.1:0-544343 GCA_028673005.1 Tanypteryx hageni
TTCTGAGCAAATGTCTGTGCCTTATAAAAATAGAAACTCCGGAAATGACGTGTGTATGCAGTTGTTTGCACGTTTGGTGGAGTTTGTGAAAAACTGATGGAGTACACGAAAACTGTAGGAGGGTAAAATGCTTTATCCCCCAATTTACACAGAGTTGTGTTCCTGGAAATCGTCACGTAAATCGAAAACACGTAAATTGAAAATATTTTTCCCATTTAAAATATTGTAATATGCGTTGTTTACATTTCTGAGAAGAGATGCTCGACTTAGAAACATCTTTCAAGTTGATTTAACGAGTGTTTTAACCGCTCGAAGTATGTACAGCGACATATGGCATCTTGTGCAGCATCCACTTTTACAATACCTTAATTTTTTGCGAGTTGAGTTTCTGCCATAAATTACAGATGTCTCGAAGCTCCTTTGATCAGTGAACCTTCCAATACAAATATATTCTACTCACCCAACTCGATGGATATTTTTGAGAAGACTTTCTCCCACACAGTTGTTGACTGCTAACAGTGCATCACTTTCTAGAATAAAACCCCTCTTGTTTGTTCAAAGATAGAAATAAGAAAGATTCCACCACTTTAGGAACTCCCAGGAGACCCTGCACTGTCATACGATGCAATGAGTGGTATCACTGCTCAGGCAGGAATCTACAAAATATTTTATAAATAATATAACTATTACTACATGTATACTGCACACACAACGAATCACATTCATGCAAATACGAGATGCATATATTGAAAAATGATCATAAGAATAAAATCGCATTAATACGAATACATGATGCGTATATCGAATAATGGTGGTAAAAATAAAATCTTGTATATGTGAAAACGCGTAAACCAAACACTCGTAAATCGAGGGATGCCTGTCATACGAATCATATAAATAATATTCTGTTCAGTGAAATAGTTCTGTATGTATGTGCATATGTTAATATATGTACTTTGGATGAAGTCCAGAAACTCGCTACCTAATGTGAGACAAAATTCAACCAAGTTGTTGAACTGGGTCAGCAGCCTAAGGCATATTTATATTTCTCCTTTAACCTTCTTTTTAGCATTCATATCAATGGAAATATATGCAGCACTTATAGAATATAAGAATATCTTTGACCCAACAAAGGAAACATTAGGAGACTGGGAAACGGTTAAAACACTGGCTAAAAGATTTCCAAATATTTTTGACGATGGTGACCTCGACTTTTTTAATACCGAGTTCATTGCCTCTGCTCTTTGGAATCAGCCCCAATCCATTGTTTGTTCCGACTATATTGACACACATTGGTACAAGGTGTCATAATTCAAAGAAGATGGAAACGGCAATTTCCATTACATTGAAATCTTGCAAAGGCAGTGCTTATACTTCCTCATAGCAATTCTGAAGTGGAGAGAGTTTTTAGTAACTTCAATCTTATTACAAGTACACGCAGGTCAAAACTCAAACCACCAATGCTGAATGTTCTGATGCAGTGTTCATTTAGAAAACATCTTGCAGGTTTTGAGGCAACAGCTGACATGACGAAAAAGGAGAGAAAATTAAAGAAGTAGGAATTTGTTCATTTTGTCTAAATCTTTTGAACCATTATATTGCTATCCTTTAAAATGAAAATTATTTCATGTAGCCTTTGTTAGCGTTTTTCCTAATGTAAGGCCTGTCCTGTAAACCAGACCTTGGTTTACTTCCTTTTTTTCAATGCATTTGTGCATTTACTGTACATTTAAAACTTGAATGAATTTTTTAAAACTGTTTGTGTCACACTGTCGATTTGCAATGCAGGGTAAACTTCACATTCATCCACCAAGTACAATTAAATTTAAATTGCGGGACTATGCATAAACAATTGAATAATTTCACTCAAAATATGTGATACAAACGTTGAAAATATTTAAAGCATAAATTTGTACATTTTGCATCAAAAAACCAAGATGTTACATACTACAGGATTTTACAGGATGTTTTGATGGAATTAACAGGATTTAGAAAAAAAATTGGTGTCGGCCCTGTTATTGATTATGAAATAAATCAGAACATCGCAAATTCAATATTTCTTTGACATCGCCTCTGATCTATCATTTCGAATTGCTTAGACATTAGACTAAACCATTAATGTTAATCTTTTTTGACATGATATCATGTAAATCTTAAAGAATGCTTCTCCGTACTTTTTTCCTTTTACAGTTTTTGGAGGGTCGTCTTGTATTTGAGTCGTCTTATAATCAGACAAATGTGGTATATGGATTATACTAGGTCGTTGCTTCCTGTGAGAATTGTACGTCTGGAAAACACCACAGTTATCATAACTGTGGGTATTGTCATATGGTTGTGGTTCCCAAGCTTTTGTACCTCGCAAACCCCTTAATTAATATTTATTTATGGTAGTCATTCTGAGCACTTTTTGAGAACACTCGCGATTCGATGTCATTTTTATATTAAAATTTATTAAATACTGAATGTAAATGCTTATCAAAGTTGATGGGACATATCTAAAATCTATAAAAAGCCTTCTTCTCGATAAAAGGATCGAGATTCTCTTTTAGAATTTGGCTGGGATGCTCGATTCACATATTTTAAGGCGATTACAGAAGAATCTCGAAAAAAGTCTTGTGTTTGACCCCAAGGAAGTCATTTTCATTTCCCATAAAGTAACATTTAAAATCGACTTTTTGACTTGCAGGCTTTCATTCTTTTTGAGATTTAAATTAGAAAGAATTAACCTGCAATCTTCAGATCTGAACTATTTTAAAGAAAGAATTATAAAGTTTCTTGTTCTGCTCATCTTTTTCTGCCTACAGTTCGAAATCCTTCATGTTAAACATGTTATTCAGATATTTTGAGGAAATCTTGCCATTTTGATGGGATGTTGCCTTGATAACCTATTGCATTGTTAAACCTTGAAATCCTTTTGTCGTTTCAATCCTTATGGGTGAAAGCGTGATTGGAATGCATTTAATACGAGAGAGAGAGACAGAAGGAGAGGTGAAATGATTTTCATAGCAACCAATGTATACAACATTCGTTGCATTATTTACGACTAGGAATACATTTGAGTGTAGAACATTAATCCTACACATATTAAAATGACTTAGATTCTTCGTATGGAGTTTGAGACTTGAAACAACAAATGCCGAAAATCCAAAGAAAGTCGTTATATTTTTGTTAATTTTTTATTTCATGAAAACCTTTCTCATTGAATGTCAACTTGCATCTCCCACATTATCTATATTTTGCTAATCTTCATCTTTTGGTGTAAATCAGGTAATAAAAATGTCTTTAATATTCAGTCGTTCATTAAATTCATGTTAAATTGCCTTGAATATTATAGGCAAGTGAAGCAATATAGAATTGGGACAGAAGGAGGTTCCTCAAGTATGTTTTATATATAATTACTCAACGTCTGTCCATCCATCCTCTTTTATCTCATGAAAAGTTTGTGTTAGAGAAATGTTGTAAACGCCATTTCATTTCTGCCAACTAGGAGACCCTGGGTTCATTTACATAAGTGTCCCAGGTTTGACTCCAGGAAATTACTTTTTCCAATAAGTTTACATGGGGTTTTCGATTTTTAAAGGTTTTTTTCCCCTTCATTCATCAAAATACATAAATATAGACCTATTTTCTCTGTTTTTGCTTTATTCGATGGCTAAAAGTATAAAATATCTTATTCTTGCAATATTTAGATGTTACACAAGAATTTGTCAGAAATTTCATTTCTTTTCAAAATTTTGCAACTTTTTTGTATTCTTTCTGGGCGTTGTCAAAGTGACCCGCATTATTGCATCCAATTAAATTATTGTCTATTAAGCTTTCAAATAGATGAAAGAATTAAGTTATTCGATTCACGCATTGTATGGAGATCGAAATTATTGTTGTAGCGACATTGAACTTAATAAATTGCAGCATTAATAATTGCAGATTATTATTAATCAGTAAAATGTTTATTGAATGTGGGCGTTTTTAACAATCTTCTTCCTTTCTTTCAATACTGGAATTTGAGAAGTGAGAAACAATTATAATTGTGCATATAAATTATAAAAACAAACATGAAATTCAAAATGTCAGTTGTATAATTTAATAAGGAGAAATGGGCAATTATTACTTTTAAGGATGCAGATTTCTGACTTGACTTCTCAAATGCTTTTGCTGGTATCATTAGTATTAATAAAAGGCAATGTGTGTGTATCGGCTGCATATCTCGAAAACCAAAAACATTAGAGACTTAAAACTTGGTACGCCTACTAATAGGACCATGAGGATGTGCACCTTGGGGCCAGAATTTTTATTTTTGGTGGGAGGGAGGTAGGGAAGGGGATAAGAATTGTATAGCGTAATGTATTTCTTTGTCATACAATTTCTGTTCGCCCAAAACTTTTTACTCTCTGGAACACTCGATTATATAAATTTTACAATTATTCCTCTTAGTGGATTCAAAAGTTGGTTTCATTAATCTTTATTTAAAGTTTAACTTAATACTTCATTCACGCATACCCATCATATTTGACGGGCAATTACACTAGTAAATATAAATCTTGCAAAATGGCTGAAAAGAGACATTTTCTGCTCTCTCTACAGGTTTTCCAATTAAGCATCGGAAGCCGCTTGTTTACTCCTCTGTTTGTGAAGTGATCGGACTGCAGAAATCCAAGGAAAATGGCAGAACTCGGAAGGAAAGTAGTTGTTTTTGCAGCCGGAATACATGTGTCGGTCTCATCAGTGGTTTTGTGGTGATCGCCTTGGCAGTGGACTGTATATCCCATGGATAAGATAACCTGGAACGTTGATTATTTGATGCAGAGATTCCTATGGGATGTTTCAAAGTGTGGATGACTCCTTTTTGGTTGAAAAGCTAGAAGAGTACAGTTTTCATCACATGAAACAGAAACTCTATTTATCTCCGTTTTAATGCGCTTCAACCTGAGCCCCCCTTGTTGCTCGCGCAGTTTCCATCCGGTATTCAAAGGCCCAAAAAGCATTTTCACACATTTCAGGTGGAATTCCTTTCACAGCATGGACGATGCAGTCTTTCAAATCTTGTAAAGAAGTGACTGGTGTGCAGTGTCCTTTACGTATCCCCTTAGGAAGAAGTCCATGGTCGCTAAATTCGGCGATCTCGGAGGTCATGCAACAGGCCTGCCTCTTCCGATCCATCTTCTAGGAAAAGTAATGTCCAGAAATTGTCAAACGGCTAAACCCCAATGTGGCAGTGGTCCATCTGGTAGGATTTAGGCCAGTGAATTCATTTCCTGAATTTGTGGAAGTGCGTACAATTCCAGCATATCAAGGAAGCAGATGCTGGTGGTGGTGTTTTCCACAAAAAAGAAAAATTTTTGAAATGTGTCCTCTCTTTCTCAGACACCCTCTATTATCCTTGTTGCTGTTGTTTTGTTAGTTTATTATACAGCTTGTTAACTTTTTCGCTCTATTTCTTTGCAAATTAAATTTTTTGGGTATTTTTATATGACCATTTTTAAGATTCCATTACTATGTATGGTTTTTCCCTCCACGTTTATGAGCGGGTAAATCTTCACAATTGTGATGTGGAAGGAGAAGAACTTAATGATGGTTCGTGACTTGCCAATCTGAAGGAAAATATCGTCAAACTTTTGGTCTTTGCTACTCTTGACAAATGCAAGTCATGAACATGGTCATTCTCAGTACGAACTGCCCTCGTCTATGTGCCTCTTATCTCTATTCACTTATTTCTCTCGTTATCTACTCAACATTTTGGTATTTCAATTAGCACTTGGATTATTTGTTCAAGAATGTTCCATGCCATTAATGCTTAAACTGCTCTGTTGTTATGAATAACTCCGATTCTGCTATTCCTGTCTCTTACTTCGGTTACTGCGATAGCTTCAAAATTTGCCATTTTTTCTTAAATGGTTTAATTTTGGTTGAAGGCAGGAGTGACAGATATGGTCTACCGAAGTGGAAGGTCATTGAGTTAGTGGGATACTTCTTGGTGTTATTTTGTGTGGTGAAGAATTGGTGGGCCCAGCAACTTGTGGATTCTCGGAGAAGCAATGATTTATAGATAAAATTCGCACTATTGATCATTATAGCGTTTTTATTATTTACAACGGTTAATTGGCAATTTATTGTGATACAGGCATTTTTAATGAATGCACTTCATGTAATTAATGTGTATATTTGACTTCAATACTCTGTAACGCCTTCAGTTTTAGTCATTGCAGCGTTTAAAATATATTGAAATTAATTTTGTCAGTCGACATGAACATTGTGTTCATAAGTATTTTTTGATCATTTGTGTTACTTTTCACGTGATGTCAGTTTTATTTGTGATTAACTGGACTGTTAAATTGTGTTAGGTAGAATCTCTAGCATACACAATATCGACAAATGATCTTTCATTAGTCTTGTAATAATATTTTTTTAATTTGTTGGGTACTTCACCACTATTGTTCATTCATTGTTCATTTCTTCGGTCAAAAAGTTATTTTCATGGGAAGAATGATGGATTGGAAATAAGTGTTTTTAATATGTACCTTCAATGTTGTTATAAATTTTAGTAAAATTTCCTTTTTGGAAAAAATTTGACTCTTATTCATTGGAAGTTGGAGAGACTGAATTTCATGGGAGAATTATTTGTGTCAATCTACTTCAACCTTGTGTTCAATAGTATATTTTGAGTTTGTGTTGATATCATTTGATTTCAGATTGATTTGTGATTCCTACCTTCTTCATTGAATAGTCGGTGTTGTAGAATTGTGTTGAACACCACTTCTATCATTCACAGTAGTGAGCATTGTTATTTCATTTGTTTTGTGTCAGCATTTTTTGGTATTTGTAATTCCGTTAGTATATCATTGTTTTTGTGCATTGATCTACATTAATTGGGCAAGAATTAATAAATTGTGCATTGTGAAAATTTCATTGAAATTTCCTGTTTGTTAATTACAGTATGCTTTAATACAAGCATTGAATATTTTATGATACCAGAATTTGGCATTGAATGCATTGCCTGTGTGTATTTGGTGTTAGATTGTATTATTGGTTGGTTATATTTGAAAAATTATTTCAAGTAACCTATGTAAAAACTTCTGCTTTTCTCCAGTATTGTGTGCAATTTTTCATATTTTTTTGGCAAACCAGATTACCTGTTCATGTGTTTAAATTTTGGTTCAAGTTGGGAGTGATGGATTTTGTCCTCTGAATTGTGAGGTTTCTGAGGTTGTGGTGCACATGTAGGTGTTGTGGTGAAGAATTGGTGATCCCAGTGGATTAGGGATTGTCCAAGAAGCCATGGCATCAACACTTGAGAAACTACAACACTGAATTTGTCCATTTGTTTGGGGTGGAACCCTCCATTCCCAAACCTAACTTTGCTAAATTTATAGTTTTATAATTTAACTCTCTCCTGCAAAATTTGCTTTTGTTTTAAAAGCTGTGCGTATTCTCATGTAATATGCTTCAATATAAATTAGATGAAATGTAATTTGATTTAATATTTGATGGCAGAATGCCATTTATTATTATTACTTTCTGTTGATGTGATGTGAGTTGATGTGAAGTGACAATATGTTTCTTCAACATGGTGAATAACTAGCTGAGTGGTGGTCAGGTTGTCCCAAGGTTGTGGTATCCAGACCCTTCAGCAGGACGTCTGACCATCTGCTCTGCTAGTTTCTCCTCCTCTGTGGGGAAACTATATTTGTAATTATTATTATTACCATATAATATATGTAGAAGGTGATATAATTTTTGAGATCTAACACAGTTACAAGATGATGTGATGCTATGATGTAGCTACCACCAGATCGAACATTTAGCAGCTCCTGCAGACAAGCCTATTGGCTTTACAGGATCATATCATCTACTTTATCTTTTGTTATTTCATAATTATCTAGTTGAAATGTATATTATATATAGTTGAAACAGCTTCTTTGCCATTCTGGAATACTTAATATGTGAAATATTAGTCGGAATAAATTGTAAAAAATAATCTGTTAGATCTGTGTCCTGATGCCTTATCTGGAGCTCCAAATATCTGCCTCGTTGAAACGTTATTATTAAATGTATTGAATGCCTATAAGCTTGTTTTTTTAATGACTTATTCAGTGTTTGACACACCTTTGGGGCTTTCTGGATCATCATCATTGTAGACATTCAATTCGCCTGCACTTTGGGTGAACGTTATTGCTTGGAGCAAACATGAGGTTTTTTTCTTTGGTACATGAGTTGAACTCCTATTCCATTGCCTGCAATGCATTTGAAATGATTTTGTTCTCACGACCACATGTTGGGATCGGTTTTGTGGTTTTGCTTGGTTGTAATAAGTGTTACTTTTGCAAAGAGAAATGTCAGAATGCTTCCTGGCAGTACATTTCCCTTAGTGACAACTGTTCGATTTTTGACCCATTCATTTGGAGTTGCAACGTGATTCTGTCTCATTGTTGCACTTGGTGATGTAAATACCAATCCAATCTTTGGTATGTATGCTAAAATGCTTTGCAATGAAGTTAACATGTACCGATTGCATTTAAATGCTCTATTATAGCTTCTTGCCAGAAATTTAAAACTGTTTAATTGAGATTGTAATCATTGGTATTTTAATGTAGAATGTCATATTGATTTATTTATTAACTATTAAGAAATATCTTGGATATAAAATGTAAAGTTCAGCTCAGTTATATTTATTTTTTATGTTCTTTGTTTGTATTTTGATGGTATTACAGATCAATAAGCCTGTATTTTTAGAAGGTATAATCTTATTGAGATGGTGTTTTTAATTTAATGCCAATGATAATAACAAAGCAATGGTTTTTTCTCTCTGTTGGTTGTTGAACAAGTTTAAGGTCTTGATAATTGCAAAATTTAATGCCATATGTTAAGGTTCAATATTGTATTTATCATATTGTGAATTTGGTTTGACGTTCAAGGTAATTTTAGAGAATGGCATATTGTAGAAAATGTTAACGAGGTGCTGATGAATGAAATTATTTTCCGAGTTATTTTGCAACTGTTTACTCGGGATTTTTTTTAATTTATGCCATTCTTCTGAAAAGTGATTGTTCTTATCCAGTTACTTTGCATAAACGTTTTGAAGGTAGCATCTTGAAAAAAATGCTTGAAATCATTAAAGGTGTTTTTGTTGTCTGTTAAATGTTTTAAAAGTACGAGTCCAATTGAGTACATTGAATGTGCTGTACTGGTGATGTATCGATAAAATTTGCATTATTGACCATTTTAGCTATTTAATTATTTTTTACAATGAATTGATAGAGAATTGGGACTTTGTAGTGTCAAAGGCATTTTTAAAGAATGCACTTTATGTGATTAATGTGTAAATGTTACTGCAGTACTCTGTTGGGCATTCAGTTTTTTCACTGCTTGAAATAATTGTTTTAAATATGTACCTTCAGTGTTGTTATAAATTTTAGTAAAATTTCCCTTTTGGAATTTTTTTTACTCTAATGCAGTGTCAGTTGGAGAGACTTCATTTCAGGGGATAATTATATGTGTCAATCAACTTCGACTTTCCCGTTTCATTAGTATATTTTGGTTGTAGGGATGGCATCATTTGATTTTGGATTGTTTTGTTATTCATACATGATTCATTGGACAGACATTGTAGAAATGTGTTGGATATCATTCCTAGCATTCATGGTGGTGAGCGTCATTATTTCATTTGTTTTGAATCAACATGTTTTGGTATTTGTAATTCCTTTGCTATATTACCATTTTTATGTATTGATTTTTCATTATTTGGACAAAATGGTAATTTTCGCAGGAGAGATGATTGTTAAAAGTTTTCCAGTATTATTTTGTCACTTCTACTTGGCGAAAATTTTTCTAAATCTCCTGTTAGTGAAAATTTATATTCTTTTGCTTGTCAGAGAGGCTTTTATATGCTTTCGCACTAAATTTGTTTTATGGTAGTGGGATTCCACAATGAAATCATTTTGTTTAATAGTTATTAAATTAGTTGTTGAATTTTTATGAAAATGTTTTTAAAAGTTCCTGTTCGTTGATGTTCATGTTCTTGTTCAGCAGTATATGTTTATCAGAGCAACATTTCTGAACACGTAATCGAATGTTTTATGGTTGGGTATTCCATAGTGAATGCAGTGTGTGTAATATATGTTGAATTGCAATGCTAACATAAATATAACCACACACATGTGTTTTATTTGGTGGAGATCTTTTCGAGATTATTGAAAGTGACCCATGTTAAAACTTCTGCATTGCTTCCTTTTGGTACAGAATTTCTTTAATTTTTTATATTAAAAACCAGCCTATTTCGTCATGTTTGAATCAATTTTGTAGTGGTGGAAGTTAATTTTTGAAATCTATCAATGAATATGTACTTAACCGATGAAAATGCTGTGTGCAGCTATAACTAACGTTGCAATGTGTTAACTATATTGTTGTTTGTTTTAAATTGCTTATATTCATTTTTTACATTTATTGTTTCATTTAAAAAACATATATTTAGAGATATTCATTTTTATGAATGTTAGCATTCTACAATATGTCGTAATGGAAGGTTTGGAACTTAGGTTTTTGTATCAAGGATTCATGCTGGAGCTTACAAGAGAAGCTTCGTAAGTACTATGTGGTGAAAGAAGTACAGCTGGCTTCCCCTGGCATTGTCCCGTTTCTATTTGTATTGCCTATCCATGTAATTTTTGTTCTGGGGGATTATTATCTTTTTGGATTTTTTTTGCAATTGAAATTCCTGCGACCCTGAAAAGCAGTTTTCCGAATGAAACTCTAATTTGTCTATTACATTGAAAATTAAGGGTTCTTTTGGATATTTCTATTGATAATGTTGTTGTTGGTGGTCTGTGTAGAAAGGTGCTTGATGCTTTCCTTGTAAACAGGACGGTTGGCCAAATACAGATGTTCTTATATGGCTAGTGAATTTGACTCTTAATAACATCATGCATTTATTTCTCTCTTTTATGTTTTCTATCTTTTGGCGAGTTTTTGTCATAACAAACAGAAACTGTCTCAATGAGAGCCTTTCTCTTTGTATGCTGTGTTACCTTTTAATACACTTAATATTTTCTTACGACTTATTTCAACATACCGTTACCTCCCAGAGTTTGATGCATTTATTGTCTCTTTTTCTCTTATTCCTCTAATTAAGCTCCTCTCATCAAATACTCGATTCAAAATATTATTTGTTCTACTAGTTTTCTACAGTGTATGACAGCCGCATCCTGGAAGTCTCTTAAAAGGTGTTTTATGGAATATCCTCGATGGTTGCATTCACAGTTTGAGTGATGCCATTGCAATAATATTTCCATTTCCACAAAATATGGTGAATACATCACTAACCTTGCTTCCAATCAGTTATTCTGTCTTTGTTCTCCATAGAATGTGCATACACATTCTCCACCAAGGTTCCTCTTCATGGTGATTGTTATGTTTGATTGGTGTTGTGACTTGAATAATTTGGTGATTTTTCATGTATAGAAAATGTGAAATATTTCGAGGGTAGTAAATAGATTATTATGTTGTTATTCTTAAGGTTGACATTACTACTTAAAAGTAAATTATAAAAATTAAATGTTTATTTTACATTGAATTTTGAACTAATCTTGTGAGAGCAAAGTTGAAAAAGATATTATTAGAGATGTAATTAGCTCACCTATGAAGAGCAGCTGCCAGAATGAATTTGCTTACTGAAAAGGTGCAGTAATAGAAGAGAAGATACAGCTTTGGAATCGGAGCATATGTTTATTTTAGCTGTTGTTTTGGTAATGTCTTCTGAAGAAAACTTTCCAATTTTCTATTTTGTTATCTATTAAAATATCAAACTCGATCCCATCCATGAAAGTGTGGTTTGTTGACTACATCCACATAACTAACAGGAAATGGGTTGAAATGAACTCTCATTTCTTCCTTATTTCACTCACTTGGAAAGTATTGGAAACATCACAATCTCCAAAGCAAATTCAAGAACTTATGCAATTCAATGAATGGCTTTCCACCATTTATGTCAATATCAATCCCAAACATTTATAAATTCAATTTGTTGGAATGAAGTGTAAACTTTCTGCGGAAAATGTGAGGGTGATATAAAATGACGTCGCACATGTTCTTAAAATCTTCAGTTGTATTTATCTTCTTTGAAAGATGTCTCGAACAGGATATTTAACCCTATTTAGACAAGCAAATCTTTCCATTTTTCTGTTTTGGCACCAATTTGAACTTTGGCAACTTTTACATTTACAGTGTGCTTACCTGTGGTGTTCCTAGATGTGTTGCCTGTCATTTTTAAATGATGCTTTGGCTTAAGGATGCCGTTGAAATTTTCTATTATGGCTTCCATTTGGGCTTAAAACATTTCTTATTATATCAAAAGATGGTTTGTGTTTATAGGTACATATTTGACGAAGCTGTGTAACTGCAAATGAAATTATAAATAGTAAATCTTAAGTGTATATCAGATTATGGCTTTATCCCTGGAAGTGACCATTGTATTGCTATGAAATTCCATCTCCAATTGCTGTTGATTGTTTATTATTCCATTGAAGCAAAATTTTTATGAGTGATTCTGTAGAATGAGATGCCGCTTAATTACGTTGTTATGGTCTGTGGCACTTATTGTTAATATCAATTTCACAAGGTTCCGTTCGTGTGTGTTTCATAAGCTGTCTTTATGTATATATTGAGTCCTAAATGTAAATTTAAAGCACTGATATTTGCTGATTTGTGTGCAGTACACTTTATATTTATAAGGAATGTATGTTTACTTGATTGTACAGTGTTACCAGGCATTTGTCATCTTAGTGGAATGATATTATGTTATAAATATTTAATTTGGTTTGAAAAGAAGTGCTGATAGAACATTTCTTGAAGAGATTTAAATCTCTGCTGTCAATATTGATAATTTTTTGAGTAATTGTTTGGATAGAAAATATGCTGAATGAAGTCCATTCAACCCTATGGTTGAATTACTGTGTTACTCAAATTAAAGGTGATTATTACTATGTTTTATAAGGCAGTATGTTTTTATACCTCCAAAATTTGTATTAGATATTGAATCTTGTGATGGTATGATCTGTGTAAATTGAAATCCACTGCAATTCATTGGATGAATTAATGTGTTACTCAGATTAGAAGTGCTCATTACGCTGTTTTTAAGGCAACTTGTAGTTGTTCCTCCAAAGTTGGATTAATCTTTGAAAAGTATGTCACTTCCGAGTTGGGAAATGTTTCTACATGCGTCGCCCATATGATGGGCTTGACTTGATGAACTTTTATTGAATTGTCAGATTTTGACAAGAATATTTATACAGTTTGTCTAATGAGGTGATTATTTTCTGATATAAAAAATCCTGTTGCGTTGAAATGGTTAAGTTGTGATTTTGGTTCATTAGAGGATATTGACTTCAGTCCGTCTGATAAAAGTCAATGTTTTCTAATAATTATGGTTGATTTGTCAAAAGCCTTAATGAGCACTACAATATGGTTTAATTTTAAAGATGACATTACCTTTCATTTTGATTAAAAATATGGCAATTTATTTGTGTGTGATATCATGAACGTTTTTGTAGCATTTGGTTTAATTATACAGGATTGGCCAAAAAATTATTGATATAGTGAAAGCTTTTCTTCCATCTGTGTGTCATTTGGTCTGGCATTTCCAGAAGTTTAACTCTTTTGGCAATGCTGGGAACCTTGTGTGAATTGTTAAAAAGTGGATTGTGCAAGTGAAAGCTTTGAGTAAATTCTTCAACATTTAATCCTGGATGCAATCGTTCCGATTGATGGACAACATGTTGAATTCTGTGCACTGAGCACGATCTTATTCCTGAGTGATGTTGACGTTTTCTTTGGTGTTCGAGCATTCCTTGGTTGTCCTAGTAGTCCTCTTATTTTGGCTCCATACTGACAGATCGTATTGTTATAATTGTTGGCACGTTCCATTCTGAATGAATGTTGTGTCACCATCAAAGTTGGAGTTTTGATATATTCCACAATGACTCTTGATTGTAAGCTCAGTTGAGACATATCTGCTTCAAATGGGACATTCATTTGTTTTTTTTTAAATTTCTTAATTAATGCACTATATTGTTCAATACTTTCTGATGTACTTATCCTGTAATTTCATTTGGAAATCACTATTGCTTTTATGAAATAGGTATAAGGTTTCCCCTGGCATCCTCTTCATCTACTTATCTTGCTGGATGCAGTCGTTTCAATTGATAGATGATGTGTTGACTTCTGCGGACAGCATGATTTGATTCACAAGTGATATTGACGTTTTTTTTGGTGTTCGAGCTTTCCTTGGTTGTCCTAGTAGTCTTCTTATTTTGGCTCCGTACTGACAGGTCGTATTGTCATAGCTGTTGGCATGCTCCATTCTGAATAAACATTGTGTCACCATCAACAATTGAGTTTAGATACATTGCACAACGACAAGAACTCTTTATTGTAAACTCAATTGAGACATTTCTGCTTCGATTCATATGTTTTTTTTATTTTAAATTAATACACTATATTGTTCAATCCTTTGTGATATACAGGGTTCTTAAAAAAATATTAGCACTTATATGGGACTATCGTTTTTAATGGGAACAAAACGGATAATACACTGTAACATGATAACAAAGAGTCGCCACTATTGTCAACACATGCCTGGAATCTTCTCCAGGTGGTCTCCAGAGCCCGGAGGCACATTTATTTTGGTATTGTTGCAATGTTTGTTCAAGTGTCCGCTTATGTGAAAGGTTGCCTCGTTGCTGAATGCCACTAGACTGAATGTCAGGTTCCGAATTCTTCATCTCTAAGGAAATGTTGCAAGCATCAACATGAGCAGTACATAAGGCTTACACAATCTGCAAATGATATGGCCGCATTCCCAGTTCCTTGTTCAAGATTCTCCACACCATTGACCGGGGGGAGACCCAATTCTGCACTAAATCGTCTGGTTGATTTCCCTGGGCTACGCAAGAAAGCTTCTTGTGTAACAGCTATGCTTGCAGGGGATCGGCCTGTTCGATGTCGACCGCTGTTCCCTTTGTAATTATCAGTAACTGAGTCGGTTTCGACAAATTTGTAAACGTGATAAATGACCAATCTCGAGGGTGAATCGCAGTTGTTGCGAACCACTGCGGGTGACTGGAAGACCTCCATCCGTGCAGTAACCTTTCTTCTTTGCTCCCAAGTCAATCTCATTGCCATTTCATTCAACTGCAAGGGAAGGAAAAGTGATTGTCATAAGTCAGATCTCACACCTTGTGGTTTCTGGCTGTGTTATATAGGTGCTGACATTTTTCCGAAGCATCCAAGTGTTAACATTTCTTTGAAGCACCTTGTACTTATCCTGTAATTTCATTAGGAAATAATGATTTTTTGTATGAAAGAGGTATGAGGTTTCCCCTGGCATTCTCTTCATTTACTTATCATATGGTTGTTGCTATCGTACTTTGTTGCTGTATAAAATTTGAGTTTATGGAACATTGTGTCGATTATTACTTTTTGACCTGCTGTCTATGTATTATTTGATGGAATATATATTATATAATTTTCCTATATTTTTGATAAATACTACATCTGGTATATTGTGGCACATGTTGAAGAATTTGCCCGTTGCATTCTCAAAAACTGATTGGTATTGTAATTATAGTTTAAGGTGTATGTGGCTAAAAAGTAATGATAATTTGCTAATTTTTGGTGATTTGTTTATACTAGCATTTTATGATTATGGATGTAATTGTTTTGTGAAAGGAATTTACAGGAGAAAATCATTTCTTGGATGTTTTCTGAGGGATTATGGTGCTGTTTGAACAACACCAGCAATATATGGATCTTTTGTAATAAATTTAGTGTAATTTTTTTATTTGGAAACATTTTTTTTATTTACTAAAAACAGTTGCAGTTAGGCCAAATGCCAGGTGGCAACGTTACATTAATTGCTGTCAGTAAATCATTCTTTCCGTGAAGTTCTCCTAATCTTAATCATTGTTTTGATGCACAATTGTTGTCCCAATTTAGTTGAAGGTCTTTGATGTTGTTTTCAACAGAGTACTTGCTTGGTGAATGTCAGTTTTTCTTTCCTATTCACATGATGAAGAAAAATTAAGAGGTTTTACCGGTGAATACACATCGTGAAATTTTCTCGGGATCAAAACCATCAATAGGCCTCCAAGGACAATAAGAGTTTTGCTGCACCTGGTTAAATACGAGATGAATGATTTTATTTCGACATCAATGTCAAGAAAAAGAAAATATAGACACCAAATTGAACAATGTGAAACATTCCTCAACACCTTGCAGTTTCTTGGACCCTCCACAATCTGAGTCTTTTATTATCCCGAATGTTCCATCCAAATATTCCATATTTCTTTATGAAAAGAAAGGTAAAAATACATGATGAATTGCTTACACAATATAAGGGCTAATATTAGCTTCTAGATTTGAGTGATGTAGAGCAAGTTGGATAATTTGATTGAGAAAATGTGCACGATTGAATTGTATCACTTTGACGTTATCCATATAAAATTTAATTTATTGTATGCAGTGTAGTAGAACAAAAGCTGTTCTTCTGCATTGTAATTTTGTAATTCCAGCAATTTATCTGCAAGGATATCGTACCTTTAATTTCCTATATATGTTCTTATTTATTTGGTTGTCTCGCTTTTGAGGTTCCATGAAGCTCATCCATAGTCCGTTGATTTCTGCGGCATGCTGGTGCATTTTTCATCGCAGTGAAATCTATCAAACCCTTCATTCCCGGTTAAGGCAGATTCTCACATGGATTTCTCTATCGTAGACACGAATGTCGTTGTTTGCAGTATCTTGATCCTTTCTGAGAGAAGATAGAAAGAGTTGATGGTGAATGTTATAGAAGAAAACCATGCATTTGTTGTGATTGTTTAACACTTGCATATAGGATGTCAGGTAAGGGAGTGGGGTAGGTCTTTCGTCCAATTTGTCAATAAGTTGATGATCATATCTGTTTGTCTCTTCCACCAAGTACGCCTCGCTACTCTATGGGACATCTGCTAAATCTAGTGGTTCAGAGTCGTCGATCGCTTTCAGGAGACATCCGATTCGTTTACAAAGCGGAGGGAGTCAGTCCTTTCTTTTCTCCCGATTTTTCGTCTCGCTTCCATCTCTGCTCGATTCCAAAAATGATTGTGTTTTCATTCCTGCTCGTAGCAGGCTGAGGTTTTTGTTGTCCTTTTTAGGAGACATCCGGTTCGTTTACAAGCGGGGGGAGGCTAACTCAGTCCCTTCTTCTCACCCGCTCTCTTGCTTTGAAAAGTAGGTTGGCGTTCTCGGCCTTGGCCATCTCTTTGCTCTTCAATGCCAGATTCTTCATCGTTGAGATGCTGAACATTTCCATTTCCTCTTGGTGGTTACAAAAACCGGAAAACCGGAGGGTCCTACCAATCATTTGTATGGAAATGGTCGTGTAAGCGACTCTGACGATGCATTTTTGGTTGAATGTGAGTTTGGCGGTAAGATCGTTTTTACAGTTGTCCGTCAACTTATCGGCCGGCAACGTAACCGTCAAAACTTCCACATTTTTGTGGACATGTCTGGTAGAAATGTCAGCATCGCGATGGTGACATTTCTGTAATCGCCGCCGAGGCCAGTAGGTTTGGGATGCTCTCTCTGCTTCGACATTCGACTCTTGTGGGAGTCAAAGGTCCAGGGCTCGAGTACCTATTCGGACACTTTTTTTCGGGTTATACTCGAAAGTTGTTGAATTGCTTTAGCATATATTAACTCGAGAAGAGAATGTGACATGCAAGGGCTGAAATGATAAAATGAAGGCATAGGTTAGCAAGTATTTATTTTCATTTATTTACAATTTTGAATCACATTCTGTTGTTTTAAATAATGGACACCCTCTCGAAAATTTATCGTGCTCTTCTTTAGGATCGTCACCTTTTTCCCATGAATATATGCCGACACCACATTTACAGCATACGGTGACGTCCTCATAGCCAGTAAAAATAAATCCAATATTAGCCATTTTGGTAATATTTAAAAATATCATTTTTTTGATAAATCACTAAATGTCATAAATCTATCATGTTCCCTATCAAAATTGTTAACCATTGCTGAACTGTCACAAAATTTATATTTAAACGGGTGCTTACAATTGAACTGGGTGGCACCATTGCGGTTGAAAATATTTAACGAATAAAATACGAAATGAGCAACTTTTTTTATATCGAGGCTCCAGGTCCTTGGTTTGAATCCCTGTTCGGACACTTTAAGATAAATTAACACGAAAAGGTGTGACAAAAAGGGTGAAATGAAAACAATGGTATAGGTTAACAAATATTTATTTATGTTTTTTATTACTCGACATTTATTATTAAACATGCTTTTTCATCCAACTGAATTTCTCCTTTCCAAAAATATATTCTTATATCTCTTCGTCAGATATATCATTATATCTTTTCGGTGGGAATTTTCTTTATTCCTTGAGTTTTCGAGGCGGTGGTATCGAATCGAGTTAAAATTTTTCCGATTGGTAGCAGGTGTGGTGGTGATTTGAAATTAATCAAAATGAAACAACATTGAAAGGGTTGATCAATTTTATTGATATATTGTATTCGTAGAAATTTCGTTTTTTATTACTTTTAAAATTAAATTTTTTTATCATGAGAATTATTATAAATTCTTATCTCATCCTCATCTCTCTTTTTTTTGAAGTCCCAATCTTCATCTGATGTTATTTCCGCCACCAACGCCTCTCTATTATTTAGTTTTTAATTTTTTCAAAATTTTCTATTTTATAAATTTTGTTCTCTTCCAAATATTCCTTTTTAATAAAGCTAATGACTTCGTTTTTCAATAACAATTTCCTTGTAATTGCTTCCATCTAAAAAGGAAAAAAGTTTGACGAGTCGATGAGTTTTTTAATATGAACAGAGACTAATGCACTTGAAGCACTTAGGTAAACTCTGAGTACATTTATCGTTACAGTGGAATACATCTAATTCTTTTTCCATTCAATCTAGACATAATTGAGACAAATATAACGACTCACTGTAAAATTCGGAGAGTGGCGGCGGCGAAGGTGGCGATGATTAGTCTAAAGAAAAGAGACCATTCGTGAGCGTAATGTCAAAGCTTCGCCAGAGCGAGAAGTGATTAAAAAAAGTTATAAATAAATAAATGCGATGCTGCTGCTGTAGCAGAGACAGTGTCGTAGACAGTGGCGGAGACGGTCGTGGAGACAGCGGTGGTAATGGAGATGGTGGTAGTAGCGGAGGTGAAGGTATTCTAAAGTAAATAGACCAGCCATGAGGGTAATGTCAAAGCTTTCCCAGAGTGAGAAGTGATTAAAAAAAGTTATAAATAAATAAATGCGATGCTTACTGAATATCTGCTGCTGTAGCAGAGACAGTGTCGTAGACAGTGGCGGAGACGGTCGTGGAGACAGCGGTGGTAATGGAGATGGTGGTAGTAGCGGAGGTGAAGGTATTCTAAAGTAAATAGACCAGCCATGAGGGTAATGTCAAAGCTTTCCCAGAGTGAGAAGTGATTAAAAAAAGTTATAAATAAATAAATGCGATGCTTACTGAATATCTGCTGCTGTAGCGGAGACAGTGTCGTAGACAGTGGCGGAGACGGTCGTGGAGACAGCGGTGGTAATGGAGATGGTGGTAGTAGCGGAGGTGAAGGTATTCTAAAGTAAATAGACCAGCCATGAGGGTAATGTCAAAGCTTTCCCAGAGTGAGAAGTGATTAAAAAAAGTTCTAAATAAATAAATGCGATGCTTACTGAATATCTGCTGCTGTAGCGGAGACAGTGTCGTAGACAGTGGCGGAGACGGTCGTGGAGACAGCGGTGGTAATGGAGATGGTGGTAGTAGCGGAGGTGAAGGTATTCTAAAGTAAATAGACCAGCCATGAGGGTAATGTCAAAGCTTTCCCAGAGTGAGAAGTGATTAAAAAAAGTTATAAATAAATAAATGCGATGCTTACTGAATATCTGCTGCTGTAGCGGAGACAGTGTCGTAGACAGTGGCGGAGACGGTCGTGGAGACAGCGGTGGTAATGGAGATGGTGGTAGTAGCGGAGGTGAAGGTATTCTAAAGTAAATAGACCATTCGTGAGGGTAATGTCAAAGCTTTCCCAGAGTGAGAAGTGATTAAAAAAAGTTATAAATAAATAAATGCGATGCTTACTGAATATCTGCTGCTGTAGCGGAGACAGTGTCGTAGACAGTGGCGGAGACGGTCGTGGAGACAGCGGTGGTAATGGAGATGGTGGTAGTAGCGGAGGTGAAGGTATTCTAAAGTAAATAGACCAGCCATGAGGGTAATGTCAAAGCTTTCCCAGAGTGAGAAGTGATTAAAAAAAGTTATAAATAAATAAATGCGATGCTTACTGAATATCTGCTGCTGTAGCAGAGACAGTGTCGTAGACAGTGGCGGAGACGGTCGTGGAGACAGCGGTGGTAATGGAGATGGTGGTAGTAGCGGAGGTGAAGGTATTCTAAAGTAAATAGACCATTCGTGAGGGTAATGTCAAAGCTTTCCCAGAGTGAGAAGTGATTAAAAAAAGTTATAAATAAATAAATGCGATGCTTACTGAATATCTGCTGCTGTAGCAGAGACAGTGTCGTAGACAGTGGCGGAGACGGTCGTGGAGACAGCGGTGGTAATGGAGATGGTGGTAGTAGCGGAGGTGAAGGTATTCTAAAGTAAATAGACCAGCCATGAGGGTAATGTCAAAGCTTTCCCAGAGTGAGAAGTGATTAAAAAAAGTTATAAATAAATAAATGCGATGCTTACTGAATATCTGCTGCTGTAGCGGAGACAGTGTCGTAGACAGTGGCGGAGACGGTCGTGGAGACAGCGGTGGTAATGGAGATGGTGGTAGTAGCGGAGGTGAAGGTATTCTAAAGTAAATAGACCAGCCATGAGGGTAATGTCAAAGCTTTCCCAGAGTGAGAAGTGATTAAAAAAAGTTATAAATAAATAAATGCGATGCTTACTGAATATCTGCTGCTGTAGCGGAGACAGTGTCGTAGACAGTGGCGGAGACGGTCGTGGAGACAGCGGTGGTAATGGAGATGGTGGTAGTAGCGGAGGTGAAGGTATTCTAAAGTAAATAGACCAGCCATGAGGGTAATGTCAAAGCTTTCCCAGAGTGAGAAGTGATTAAAAAAAGTTATAAATAAATAAATGCGATGCTTACTGAATATCTGCTGCTGTAGCGGAGACAGTGTCGTAGACAGTGGCGGAGACGGTCGTGGAGACAGCGGTGGTAATGGAGATGGTGGTAGTAGCGGAGGTGAAGGTATTCTAAAGTAAATAGACCAGCCATGAGGGTAATGTCAAAGCTTTCCCAGAGTGAGAAGTGATTAAAAAGTTATAAAGTAAATGAATGTTATCCTTACCGAATATCTGCTGCTCTTACTTGTAGTCGAAGAAGAGTGATTTTCTACGATTATCGCGCTGCTTAAATACTGAAATTGTTAGTGTATAACCCCACAGGAAAATCACTGATGATTACTCTTCAAAGATCCGCATGGTCAGATCCGACTAGAGATTTATGCCCAGCTGAGAAAAGATAACGAAAGAAGGGAGTTTGTTTATGTACCAATGAAAGATAAGAAAAAGTGACTCATCATTTTCACATATCACTAGAGTGGCATTATAAACCGAGATGATGCAATTAGTGCTCCAAAACATGCCATGGAGTGGGTATATGAAAAGAAAAAACAGCTGCTAACATATGGTACGGTTCGATTACGAGGATCGTATATTTGGTGGTAACACTGTGTTACCAGTCATCCGACAAAGGTTAGTAAACATTACAGCCTTGTGAAAGCAAGCTTTGGGACCACCGTCGGTGACCATTCTAGGTTTGGAGTGAACGGAATCTAAGTACGCCTTGCTACTCTATGGGACGTCTGCTAAATCTGGTGGTTCAGAGTCGTCGATCGCTTTCAGGAGACATCCGATTCGTTTACAAAGCGGAGGGAGTCAGTCCTTTCTTTTCTCCCGATTTTTCGTCTCGCTTCCATTTCTTCTCGATTCCAAAAATGATTGCGTTTTCATTCCTGCTCGTAGCAGGCTGAGGTTTATGTCGTCCTTTTTAGGAGACATCCGATTCGTTTACCAAGCGGGGAAGGCCAACTCAGTCCCTTCTTCTCACCTGCTCTTTCGCTTCCATTTCTGGGCAATTTCGAAAAGAAATAAGAATCTTGATCGTCACGTGACGAACCTGTGGTTCCAAGGTTCGGAAAAAGTTGGGAACTAAAAAAAACCGATAGTGTTCGAAAAGCAGTGTTGCCAGGTGAAGATCGATATATCGAACAGTTTAGTGTTGCCAAAAACTAATGAATCGCAAAAGCGCATTCATGTTGAAAAATTGAATGGCGTAAATTTAAATGCGCTGTGGCAGTTGATGACTGCTTTGCGAAATTGCATGGGGTGGCACCATTGTGGTTGAGGATTTTTAAGGATTGAAATACGAAAGAAGTATTACATGCATTCATTTCACAATACAATAATGATACTCATGATGTATTTTAAATTTTATTTATTACTATATTTTTGTATTTTATAATCAACGTTGCATTTTTTTGTCCGAGTTGGTATAAATATCCATCTCCTCCCTCGTTACAATGTTGTACCTTTTTGGGAGGAATATTTTTTTTTAAATCCCAATCACTATCGTTTGACAGCTCCACCACCAACGTCTCCCCATGCCTCGCCTGCATTTTTTCTATTTTTTCTATCACATAGACTTCATTCTCTTTTAAATCTTCTTTTTTCACAAATTCCACTTTAACATTGCCCCTCACCAGTTTATCAGCGATGGTATTCATCTATAAAGGAAAAAGTTCGATTAATCAATGAAGTTTATGAATGTTAACAAACTAATGAAACACTTAAAAAAACATTGAGGACAACGCGAAATTTTATAATTAACATTTTTATGGAAGTCGCAAGAGTTGATTTATTCTCCCTAATGCTTATCCAAATGTTCCACATCCTCTTGTTGTTGATGTCCCAGAGAGGAGGACGTAGAAGATGAAAAAGTGTCCATAGATTCCACCTGGGTTATACAGGGTATTAAATTATATATATATATAT
The DNA here is from genome assembly GCA_028673005.1 of Tanypteryx hageni. Classification (NCBI taxonomy): domain Eukaryota; kingdom Metazoa; phylum Arthropoda; class Insecta; order Odonata; family Petaluridae; genus Tanypteryx; species Tanypteryx hageni. Next base: position 23,064 of record JAJPWW010001012.1, read on the forward strand.
ATATATATATATATATATATAAAAATAAATTAAAGGTCCTGAGGATTGAGTTTCATACGAGTCTCCGTTTTCTTCTTCATCTAATCTAATCAATTTTATTGATGTATTGTGTTAATGGAAATTTCATATTTTATTACTTTTAAAATTAAATTTTTTTTATCATTTGCATTGTTATAAATTTGTATTTCATCCTGAGTTAAAATGTTGTATTTGTTAGGTAGGAAAATCTTTTTTTTTAAATCCCAGTCTTTATCTGTTGTTATTACCGTCACAAACGCCTCCCCATATTTAGTTTTTATTTTCTCAAATTTTTCTATGTTATAAACGATATCCTCTTCTAATGTTTCCTTTTTGATAAATGTGATAGTTTCATTTTTCATCAGAAGTTTCGTTGAAATTGCATCCATCTAAAAAGGAGAAAGTTTAATGAGTTTTTGAATATGAACAGAGACTAATGAACTTGAAGCACTTACGTAAACTCGGAGGACATTTATCGTTACAGTGAAATGCATCTAATTCTTTTTCCATTCAATCTAACATAATTTAGACAAATATAACGACTCGCTGTAAAATTCGGAGAGTGGCGGTGGTGGTAGTGGAGACGGCGAAGGTGGCGATGATTAGTCTAAAGAAAAGAGACCATTCGTGAGCGTAATGTCAAAGCTTTCCCAGAGCGAGAAGTGATTAAAAAAAGTTCTAAATAAATAACATATCAAGGGGAATATCGCCCGCACTTGGGGATATTCCGTGAACTTGATTTACTACGTATTCATTGGTTTTAGACTATGCATATGATGAAGTTTTAAAGAGGCAGGTTTAACCTCTTCCCCCACACCTGCGACGCCGTGCAGATGTGAGGGCGTCCTATTCACGCATGATAGGGCATGTCCCGTTGACGGGCTGGGGCAGGACGGCGAAGCGAGGATAGCCGAGCTCCTCGATATTCATCGGCCAAAATCCCACGTACTCTTTCAGCAATTCCACCTTGCTCGGTCCCTTTACTAGTATCTTGCTAGTTCCTCATGTGTACTCGACCAATATATCACGGATGTCTTCAAGGGGAATATCTCCCACGCTTGGGGGTATTCCGTGAACTTGATTCACGACCTATTTGTTCATTTAGGACTCTGTGTAAAGCATAGAGCCATATTTGTCAACTGTTCCCTAACCTTATCAATCAAAATATCCCTATTACTTTCTAAAAACATGACTAGTCTCTGTGCACTCCATTTCCACTCACCCAAAAAGTTTTTAATCGAGTCCTCGCTGCCGCGTCGATCTCAACAACTTGATGCGGTCCCCCTGCTTGTATTAGATGTCTCATGTGAGCACATCGCTCATTTCATGCGCAACTCGATATCTTGTGTCAAAATATACGAAGCACACTTCACAGAGAATCTCCATGATGTTTACAATCTGAAATTTAAGAAACGATTGAAACTAATCCTCTCAAACCAGATTATATACAGTAGATGAAAATGGGCTTCTGTGTATGGGTAACTATAAATGTATTTACCTATAATCTCAATTGTGGAACCTCAATTGCTATCGTGAATATTACCTATTTTATTGAAGTAACTCGTTATTCGAGGAGCCAAAACATTTTCCACCTTTTTGTTTCATTTAAACTCAACTTTTATAAAAGTTTTCACACTTTGATATTTCTCAAATATAATTTGACATATTTTCATACCCACGTCCATTAGCGGTGGCGTGGGGTGAACTAAAAAAGTGGTATCTTATTATTTTTAGCGCATAATTACTCTTAACCAATGAGAGGAACAATTGGAATGTAAAATCTACCAATGAGAGAGCGATCCGTAGGTTTACATAAGCATGAAAGGATTTATCAGGTTAAATAAAAAAGACAAAAAAAATTTTGTGAGGATTTTCGTTTATTTTATTTTAAAATCTACAAACGAGAAAATAGTCAAACAAATATATTTCTTCGCAAACAGTGCGAACAAGCAAAAGAAGTTCACTGTAAAGGTTCACTTTTCACAAAGGGTTATTTCTCGATATTTTATACAATAAAATATATATTTGCAAAAACAGTGCGAACAAGCGAGGAAATGTTACTGTACAGAAAAAAATGTTTACTATATTTTTTACAAAAAAGTTATTTTTGGATCTTCCATTTGAAGCACAAAGTTCTCACTCGCTCGCCGGCAACCTCGTTTACTTTTCCATATTTAATCCAAGCGGGGAAATGGTCTGTGCAAACAGTGAACATATCCCTCGCAGCACCATCCACCACATCATAAACCCTACCATCTGTTGCCGTTCGCATCGGTGAATGATGTGGAGCATTCTGGCCATCTTTTTTTAAGTCGTAGACATCCATCCAGATTACTGCAGTCTTCCTTTGCATCTTACGGAAATTCTTGTCGTCTTCGGGGACTGTATGTGGCTGTCCAACATTGAATCATTCCACGAGTTTTGTAATTTGGTTTTCAAACCACGAAAACACGATCCTCTGTCTAACTAAACTTATTTCACAATTCCCAAACCTTACGATGCAAATGCTTCGTAGTTGTACAGCCAGGTGTTTATGATCGCATCGCCTGCCATTTCTCGATTAAGAGCGATGGCCAAAGCCTCGTCCAGTGGGACAGCTGCCAACTTTAGGGTCACGTTGGTATACGCACAGTCAGCCCTGCGGATGACAGTGTCATCGCCGACACACTCAATCCCTACATAGTCGCTAGCCAGCTGTAAAAGAGAGTTATCAATGGCTGAGCAACCAGGTGAGCGGGCCATGACCATCAGGCAACATCGGGTGAGCGCTGCCACCTCTTTCCAGCTGTCCTGGGAGTATCTCGCGTATTTGGCCAGGGATATGACACTGGCACCATCTCTAATACTAATTCCCCGCGCCATCACCATCATCGCCCCTAAGGCCTCGGTGGAAGTAAGTCATTCGAGAATGGACATAAAGGCTGGGGTGGTAGGGGGTTGGCCACCCATCATTTCCCTGCTCCTAGCGGACGTTACCAGGACCCGCTTCACCGGTAACCAGGTGATGGTTGCGTCATACGGGTATCCGTCCGATGGTGTGGGCGGAGTGGGGGGCTTAACATTCAAGTCCGGGCCCGGCCATTTCCTCGACTACATCCGCAGGGGTGATGACCTGAAAACCCCCTGCTGCCTCAGCTAATGAATAGTTGGCAGATCCCCCGTCTTCAACTTGTTTGGAAATCCCACGGACAGGGACCAACCAGCGGAAGTTTGTCGAACATCAGCGGGTTGTTTGGATGTTCTCAGGGTGAAGAAGTAGCTCTGCCCCGTCTGGATGGATCGGACAGTATATTTATCCTTGCCTTTCGGGTCAGCAAACTGTGCCTCGACCACGGTCTTATTCGAAACGTCCAAAATGGGCAGCTTTACTTGAGGTACAGACAAGGTGTCCGTCTGCACATGCATTTGGTGCAGCAAAGTGACATGGCCGTGGGAAAACGTATTCCATGCCGTGTATGTCTGGCTGCGGCAACCAACTTGAGATGCCGAATCGTTGTTGTTGGGCATATGCGATAGGGCCGTGAATGTTGGCCCGGCTTCCTACGGTGGGTTGACTGCCCACGCTAACATGGTCAAGGCAGCCCTCTGGCCCTCTCCTCTTGGAAACTCTAAAGTCTTTGAGGAACTACTGTTCGTATCTGGTCCTGTTTCCAATGTTGTTGGTCTGTCTTCCTTGAGCCTCGAAGGAATTTCTGTAGCAGCAGTGACAGATAAATCTGAATTAGATTCCATCTGTCTGGTTTTGCAAGTTTGTTGACACCTACAAATCTATCCAGGTATTTGTTCTTTTGGGATGTTGATCTCGAAATGATCCTTGCTCCCTCTTTTAACCTTCAGTGGTCGAGTACCCATAAGCACCACAGGTGGTAGGTATGCCAAAGGCTCATCTTGGATACTCATCTTGATCACATCCGCACTCTGGAAGCGCAGAAGACGGATTGATTTTGTGCTGGAAAGTTGAAAGAAACCTTTGGGGAAATGGGGTGGGAAACCATAGCAGATAGCAGACATAATTATTGCATCATGAAGCCGTTTAGGAAACGAACTTGCAGCCGCAATCAAAACATTTTTTTCTTTTATTTCTTTTTCAATAAACCACCACTTTATCTTGTCGCAATTTCTCACCGCGCACACGTTATTAATTTTTGCACGAGCAGGAAACATGCAGCAGGATTGTATAGCAGTCAAATGTTTGAGCGAAGGACATCCCAAGTCCTCCAAGTTTGTAACCTGTCGTCCTAATATTCGCGTCAAAAAATTGCACTTTTCCGAACCCTTGTCAAACAGAACATAGTAATGTACTGTGTAATATTTTAAGATTTGCTGCAGGCGGTCGTACGACATGTCCCCAGCACTTGCTGTGATACCATGATGATTTTCTTTGAGCCACACGTTCACCTTTTCAGAACCGCTTATTTATGGTGGACATTATAACATCCATGACTGTCACATACCTCCTTCCGCAAGATCGGCCATAGCCAGTTCTCGAACGATAAAGCTGTTGGCAGCGTCTTTGTAGGTTTGAAAGTCTATTACCATCATTATTGTGTTTTGCATTTATTAGCACTTTTTCTAACTGCGGAGGCACTCATTCAAATTTCAAAAGCTTCTCCCCGCTTCCTTTTCAAGTTCGGAATTTCATGATGTGCCCACGCAAAGGTGTTTATCCCATGTTCACAAATGTATCGTTTATCGTCTGAGGCGCTCAATGCTTTTTTATTTATTTCTACGGCATGCAGTTGATACTTGGAAGATTTTATCAAAGACATCTTTCTATAGACGATGGAGTTATCGTGAAGGCAGGCCTCATAATCATCGAATTTTAATGATTTACTGATAAATGCCTTCGAAATACCTTTCGCCCTCTTCCCCTTCTTTTTCCCCTGCACACGGAATAAAGTTTGCTTCTCAACCCCACAAAGTGCATCATTATACCACCGCCGCACTCATCATTCATTTTCCCTATCACTTAGTTATTTGAGGTTGAGAAGCAGAAATGGTTGAGTGGGTAATTGGATGTGTCGTAATAGTTAAGATCGTTAGCCTGGTCTTGAAAACAGTGGTCAGTCTTCATTTCATAAATGAAACTGTCAGTGTCAGTATAGCATAAGGTTAGTCGGTCATTGTACTCCGATTTCATCTTCACATAGTGGAAATCAAATATAAGTGTTTTACTTAAGTCTAAAACTGTCTGTCCAACATAAATCGGCTTATCCATTTTTATTACAGATTTCCTTAAGTGAACTGCAACCAAATTTTCACCAAAAATCGTTCCGTCGAGGAAAGTAGATTTGGAAATTAGTTTATCCAACCTTTTTGGGTCGGAAACCGATTCCAAATTCATCCTCTTCCGGACGATTTCCATGGTTTTTCCAAAAACAGCATTGTTCATTAATTTATAGAAATCTTTTTCAAAATCATTGGTTGCAATTTTCCTCTTGTCAGTATTGAGGTCTATGTACAACTTCAACCATGGTGACTGATTAAATTCGATGATTCAATTTACAGTCTTTAGTAGTAGGGGAAGGATGGCGACTCTGACGCACTTAATTTATTCATGTCACGTACACTAATTAACCTATAAACAATACCATAAAAGGTGCCAATGGAAATACGTGACCATCACAAAAGGATGTCAATGTTAAATATGAAAAAGGAGAAATCTCCTTAAAGGAATTAATCCTCTCACGTTCAACAAGACGTGATATATCCAAATTTATAAACAATAGCGAATACCTCGCATATTAACAAACCCCGGAGAATACGTGACCGATACAATATGATGTTGATGTCACTCTGAAGCATATGGAAGCCTCCTTCCTCACGTTGAGCGAATCATAACCATAAAATATTAATATCGAGTAAATGAAAAAACGAACGTGATTGGCGGAGGATTGGTCGGTGCGTGGATATATATCCTCCTCCTCGAGGAGATTAGTCATCGTAATTTGGAGATAGATCGAAAGAAGATGTCTCCTTTACTATCCGTGAAAGCCAAACTCGGTGGGAAGCATCAGCTAGCCGTGTGCAAACTGAAGGGTAAAGTGAGTAATGTGTACGAAGTGTCCCTCCCCTTAATGCTGCTGACTGACAACGAAGAGAATGATTTAATTCTAAACCTACATTTTAACGAAAGATGCTATGTGGAATTCAGACATATGGATAGAGGTATCGATCTAGTGGGACGAGATGTTACATTCTCCGGCTTCGAAAATCCGAAAGCGAAAGAGATTGAACGCTTTAATGTGTCTACGGTGCACCAATTGAAGCTGGAGGGAGAAATGTTGGAAATGGCTGAGAGACAAGACCCATCCATCACATGTCACGTATACCGAATAATTAATACGAAGTCGGTGATGTCTTCAGATGACGATCTTATTAACCGCGGAACGGAATCTGTGACATTTGATGGTGATCAACCCGACGGTGCTTTCACCCCACCCGTGACATTTACAACTGGACAGAAGTCAAGAATCAACTACCGAAAAGCATACGATAGTCGAGACAATCTTTTACAATCGTATATTTTTATACTAAATGTTGTACCATCGAGCATTAATCTGTTTTGAATAAAAAGAATTTAAAAAAAAATCTGTTATTATTTTAATTACCCTACCCTTTGCGATAGATAGAGAAAAAAGATATTAAGCGAAACCGGGATCTGAACCGGGGGCCTTAAGATCTTCAATCCAACGTTATCCCAACTGGACTATTTCACCGTAATTATTTTCCTTAATTTTTTCTATACTGTATTTCACAAACGGTATAGAAGGTTTAATATGTTAAATTTGATGGAAATAAAACACACGAAGAAAAGTGGTTCTAAAAACATTTATTGTTTCAGCACGATTACATTATAACAAGCGTAATCTTATTTTAATTTTTAATCTGTTTGATGTATAGTCTAAAAAATACTCTTCATTTACGAGTATTTCCCCAACCCTTCTCCCAAGACTGGGACTAGGTATGACTTGTGACGAGCTATGATGATGTAACAAGGAATGAGGGGAATAATAAAACAAGAATATTTTTTATTCCAATTTAATCAAATTATTTTGTCCAAATAAAAATATTTTATCTTTGTGGTCATCATCGTTATATTTTTCGATTTCCTCCTCAGATAGTATGAAGATACTGGGAAGGAACATTTTTCTTTTTACCCCCCTATAAGTTATTTGCGCAACCAGTGCCTCTCCAAATCTTGTGCCACAGGAAACTGTCAAGGGGGAGGGATTGTGATAATGCCCATCCATATAAGTTATTTACATCTAGGTAGAGGATAAAGCAAGACTCGGATTTTGGGTCAACATTCCCCATATATTTGTTATCTGCGGGATTCCCCCAAATCTTTCCTAAAAGATTTTTTTGCCTTTGGTGCCAGGTCTGTAATAGATGGTATTCGGTATATTATATGGCTTAAAAGAATAATAATCTAACAGTTGTCCATAAATTCCATGTCAGTGCTTACGTTGACCTGGCAACTTCCTTTTCTTCCCCATCTGCATTGAACCTTGGGGAATCCCGGCAGAGCTGCTTGCTTCACTATCAATTACATCTTGTTTTTCATCACCTTCTGCATCTGGTGAATTTTTTGCCAATGAGAGGGTAGGAGGAAGTTATTATTTTACATGCATTTGGCTTATTAGTTGAGAATTTTATTTTTGATTTTAACCATAAGTTCCTTTTAGCATCTTGTGATGCTCAAAGATATCTTTTATTTCATTTACCATGATTGACTTCTTCTGCAGTGCTGCAGCCCAAGTTTTCCTGCATCTGTTGGGATGGGCCTGCATCATCATCCATCAGCATTATGATTGATGCCTAAAGTTAAAGAGAAAAGCTGTAATTATAATGATTTTTTTGTTTTTTGCATGTGTATGCTTTTTTTGGTGTAATGTTTTTAAAAATTACTTCAAGTGCTGTCTGGTGGAAAGGATGTTGTTTCAGGTGACTGCATGGCTTTCTTTTTTAAGAATAGACTGGTGCTGGGTTTCTCTACCCATCCCCTTTACCTTGCATCCTATCTGCCCTCATCCAATCACTAAGGGTTGTCATGTATATGAATCCCTTTCAGCACTATCTGTGCTTAGAATATATGAGTAACTCCTTGTGAGTGAAGGGGAGTAGGTTATCTTGAGTATGTATTCTCAAAACTAAATTGTTACCTGAGAGTTTTATATGACAGCAAGATACTGTCTGTGCTACTTAAGAATTGAATAAAAGGATTCCTTAAAGCATTTGACTAATTTCGGTTATTCCTGATTTCCCAAAGACCTAATAATGTTAAAAAAAGTTATTTCTAGTGTGTGACATGAATATATTTATTCTCTATATTTAAGAGGTGTTGCGTGAAGGGCTTTTATGCATCCAGATGTTTCAATTGGCTTTTTTCTTCATTACCTCTGTTTATGTGATATTTCTTATCTATTTATAAAATTTGAGTAGCACTATTAGACTTTACACGGGCAGCTAAAAAAACTGTCAGTACTCAACTGTTGTACACACCCATATATATATATATATATATATATATATATATATATATATATATATATATATATATATATATATATAACTGAATGAAGAATGTTTACGGACTTGATATTTGAGCTCTTGATTGTGAAAGTGCCTTAAATGCTTCATTTGAGACAGTGGAAATGTAGTGCTTACATTAGATACAAATGATTACTAAACAGTAATCAAGAAAAAATATAACTAAACAGGTACGTATGTGATGTGACATGCAAGGGTTGAAATAAAAAACAAAGGTATAGATTAACACTTTTTATTTGTCAACGTTTATTATCAAACATTCATTCTTTTTTAACAAACTGAACTTTTCTTGACCAGCATTATATTCTGATATCTCCTCGTCGGAGATATCATTATATCTTCTGGGAAGATATACTTCCGCCCTCCAAGATGGGCTCTTCCTATTCGTAATTTCGGCAATCAATGCCGGTCCGTATCTCGTTGTCGTTTCTTTAAAACATAGAATGGGGTACATTTCCCCCTCATTTAAATCTCCCACCTTTACAAATGGCAGCTGCTGCTGCAACGAAGATAACCTCTTCTTCAAAGATTCCATCTAAAAAGAGAGAGGAAGAATTAGGGCTTGAGCGAAAAAAAAAATGCTAAATTAATAACCAATAAATTCCAACCTTATATGGTGACAGTGACGGTAGCGATGACGGCGGTGGTCATGGAGACGGCAGTGGTAGTAGCGGAGATTAAGGTATTCTAAAGAAAATAGACCATCCGCGAGATAAATATCAAAGTCTTCTCAGAGTGAGAAGTGATTAAAAAGATATAAAAGAAATGTATGTTATGCTTACCGAATATCTGCTGCTGTTACTGCTCTTACTTGTAGTCGAAGAAGAGTGATTTTCTACGATTATCGCGCTGCTTATATACGGAAATTGTTAGTGTATACGATGCATATAGATGCGATTACTTCGTCGAGTGAAAGGGAAATCCTTGGAAATGGTTTAAGGACAGGCGACTCTCACCAAGTGCATCGTTACGTGTATAGGAAATGGGTAAACTATTTGCCGAGCCACACCCTATTGCCCGGGATAGCGAGTTTTTTCCTAGCTAAATATCAGGGGTGAAAACGCTCATGCGACAACGCCCAGACCCCTATAAATACGAGGAGTCACCAGTTCTTGGTCCATCGTGGGAGATCAACTTGATTACGCTGCTTTCATCGAGAGGTCAACGTCGAAACGTTAAAGAAGACGGCAGTTTTTTTGATTCTGGTAAGTTGAAATAATTATAATATTAACGATAAATCGAAGAATACTAGTCGCACAGATTGCCTCTGCGACACTTACCAAAGTGAAAGTTGTTTCTTCCATCTGTATGTCACTTGGTCTGGCATTTCCAGAAGTTTAACTTTTTTGGCAATGCTGGGAACCTTAAGTTAATTGTTAAAAAGTGGATTGTGCAAGTGAAAGCTTTGGGTAAATTCTTCAACATTTGGTCCTGGATGCAATCGTTCCAATTGATTGACAATGTGTTGAATTCTGTGGACTGGGCACGATCTTATTCCTGAGTGATGACATTTTCTTGGTATTAGAGGATTCCTTGGTTGTCCTAGAAGTTCTCTTATTTTGGCTCCATACTGACAGGTCGTATTGTTATAATTGTCGGCACGTTCCATTCTGAATGAATGCTGTGTCACCATCAACAATTGAGTTTTGATATATTCCAGAATGATTCTTGATTTTAAGCTCAGTTGAGACATATCTGCTTCAAATGGGACATTCATTTGTTTTTTTTTAATTCCTTAATTAAATCAGGGCGGTGAGAGTAAAAAATGTTAGGGAATTGGTTAAGGGTTTTGCCAGTGGATTTATGAAATGCATAAAGGCAGCAAAATTCTCCACAAAGATCAGAGCGATAATTTTGTAGCTTAACTTGATTTTGAACAATTATACTAAATGGTTTTAAAAATTGTAATAAAAGGAGGATATCCTTATGAATCAAAATATTCTACTTGAAATTTGCTTATAATATGTATTGCAACCCAGTGGCTTCCTGCCATATAAGAAGGATCTAAATTTAACACATAAAGGCCAAATTTTGGGCTCAAAACCAAAAGGTGCACTATACTTAGCTCTTTCTTCCCCCCTTAGGGACCTTATATATGCAAATTGGGCAGTCTTTTGCTGGCCGGCGCCTATATTTGATAATGGAGACGGCAATGGCTGGCCTTCTCACCATGCTGTGCCTCCGTGAGTTATGTATAGGTGACAGCTCCGACTTTTTGAAACACTTGACGCACGTTTTTGCCATCCACCTCGTGTTTCTCACTTGACAATTATTTTTCCCCATGACACCCCATGACCCTCATAAGTAAATTATGATTTACTTTTACATATTCCCTCCGCCAACATTGCCACACATGGGCGTCGTTTTCCAATTTAATTTTCTTAGTTGCTGATGCCATTTAAACACTGTTTACTCTCTTTGACTGAAGTATTAATGCGGAGCGCTAATATTTAAGGAGCCTGCCCTGCCCATGCAAGATGGCGGGTGAAATCCCAATTGCAGTAATGAGCATGCATTTTAGTAGCTTTGAACATTATCTTAATTAGGAAGAATTCTCACGCAAGTAATCTGTCATGCGATGTTTTACGGGTTGTGCAATAAAAATGCAGGAGTTTGATAACGTGTTTTCACAAACCTTTGTCGCACAGCAGAAAGTTCAGGGAACTGCACTTGCATTTGCGAATCTCCGAACGTTGGCCATGGCATCATCGATAAGAGGAGGTTCGTCTACTGGTGGTTCCGCCGACATCAGGTCCCGTGTTGGAGGTACAGGCACCATGTCATGAGCCTCGCACATAAGCGTGAGTTTCGGGAACCCCAGTGTTAGTGGAAGGTTTGGCAGCTGAAGTTCTGGAAGTTCAAGTTCATTTTGCAAAAAAGAAATTAGCTCTTCTTCCTCTTCAATTGCCGAGGCCTGCCAGCTCGATGCCGGCTGATAATAATTATTATTATTTTTATTTGGAGACATTTGGAAACATCATTCTTTCCAAGAAGTTCTCCTAATCTTAACCATTGTTTTGATGCACAATTGTTGTCCCAATGTAGTTGAAGGTCTTTGATGTTGTTTTCAACAGAGTACTTGCTTGTTGAGTTTTTTTTCCTATTCACATGATGAAGAAAAATTAGACATTTTACCGGTGAATACACATCGTGAAATTTTCTCGGGATCAAAACCATTAATAGGCCTCCAAGGACAATAAGTGTTTTGCTGCACCTGGTTAAATACGAGATGAATGATTTTATTTCGACATCAATGTCAAGAAAAAGACAATATAGACACCAAATTGAACAATGTGAAACATTCCTCAACACCTGGCAGTTTCTTGGACCCTCCACAATCCGAGTCTTTTATTATCCCGAATGTTCCATCCAAATATTCCATATTTCTTTATGAAAAGAAAGGTAAAAATATATGAAGAATTGCTTACACAATATAAGGGCTAATATTTGTGTGATGTAGAGCAAGTTGGATAATTTGATTGAGAAAATGTGCACGTTTGAATTGTATCACTTTGACATTATCCATATAAAATTTAATTTATTGTATGCAGTGTAGTAGAACAAAAGCTGCTCTTCTGCATTGTAATTTTGTAATTCCAGCAATTTACAAACATTATGAATATCATCGTAAAACTATAGAGATTAAAAATGTATTTTAATTCCCTAAATAGTTTTATTTTGTGTAAATAATAAGAATGTCTTTCAGATGCACTTAGAAAGGTCACTACTAATAGATCTGGAAGATCTCCTTTGGTTTGTTTGGGTTCTGTCCATTGGCTCTCCGTAAACAGCGCCATACTTTCTAGTGCCCATGCTCTCACATATCTGTCAGAGCGTGATGCATGAAAGTCTCAAAAACCTCGAGGTTATGAAGTAAAAAAATCCTGCACCTTGAAAAATCGAAATTCCCGTGTAAACTTAGGGGAAAGTATTATAGTCTTCCGGAGTCGAATCCAGGACTTTAAACATCTCATGGCATAAATAGGGGTAAAATGTTAACATTACAAACTGAAATACTGACCCAAATTGTGTAGACAAATTCTTAAATGTTACTACTAATTCTAAAAATATTTCCTAAAAATTAAGGTAAATAACATAAAAAACGTATACAGTAGAAGGACATAATCGAATTTACCCTAAGTTTATATTAAATCTAGAATGCTTGATGCATCCGATGATGCGGATGGTCCAGGTATGGAAATCGAAACTGGTGAATGGCAGTATGGCCTGCAGGATGAAATTGTTGCTGAGGTGTGGTTGTAGTGGATGTGGTTGTTGTTGTTGTTGTGGAACAAAAGAAAATGGTAAATTGGTGGAGTAATACGGGTTAGGGTTGGGAAAAGAGTAGGGACTTGCAGAGGGGATAGGAAGAGAAACATTTTTATATTTGGAAATAACTGTCATTATTTCACATTTAGCTTGTAACTTTCGTTCTTCGGGAATATCTTTTAAGTCTTTTAGAAGAAACGACAGAAAAAGTCGGTCTTTGTCGTTCGAGTTCTGTTGATCAGCTGCAGACCGCTGATCAATACTCTTGTTTAAGACCTCGCACAATTTTTGAAGCTCCGACCTACTGCTGTCCTCCGACTTCTTTTGCTTTTTCGGCCGTGGACTTATTTCCGCGGGATCTTCAATGCTGGCGCATGCTGGGGATGCGACTGCCTCTTCATGGCCAATATTTGAAGTGGTACTGAAAAATTTGCAGACGTTAAAAACTAATTGTTTATCACTAAGCAGGAATGTTTAAAAATTATTTCGAGTAATGTTTGAGGTATCTACCTGCTTTGTAAATTCGTCTCTAGAAATGTCAGCTCATCAAAATACACATATTTTTTATGGGACTGAGGAGCAGAACCGGATATCAATGTTTTGGTCTTCCTCATCTCCCTCGCGAAGCAACTCCTCAGATTTTTCCTGCAAGCTTATACCTGCATTTCATAAGTCATAATTAATTATTAGTAATTAATTGCATTAAACATTTAACTAAGATATTGCATTTTTTCAGATATCTAGGTTCTGGCTGCACATTGACTGATCTGTATTACACCTACAGAATAGGAATTTCCACCCTGAGTAACATTATCCAGGAAGTATGCAAAACGATTTGGGAAAAACAAAGTGAGTTGCATGTCCCCACCTTCAAGAGAGGATTGGCTACATATTGTCCAAGATTTCGAGAAAGGTGCCAACTTTCCTAACTGCATAGGTTTGTGATCCAGGTTCTTGTCAGCTTCCTTCACCGTCGAACCTGGTTTTGGAGCTGGTACTGTGGTTGTGCTGATCGGTACCACTTTTGTAAGACCTGTTGCTGTCGATGTCGTAGTCAGCACACCCACTGCCGGGGCGGTTATAGTTGCCGCAACCACTGGTGATACACTTGGGATCCCAGCAGGGGTCACTGCAGCTACCGTCGCAGCTGGCATTGCAATTGGCGCTTTTACTGTAGTCACCGTCGTAGTAGAGCTTGCTGGCCCACCTGTACCAGTAGTCGTCGTTACGCCAGTGATCGGTACTGATGATACATCCACCTTTGTTCCCGTACTCGTAGCCAATCTCCCAATCTTCCCCGCTTCCTCTATCTTCTTGTTTTCCCCGGTTTCTCTCCACTTGCTGCACCCACAACCAGGGCCCCTGGAGCAGCTCCCCACCCCCCCGTCACTCCCTCTACCCCTTCAACCTTGAACATAATGGACTCTTGAATGTCCGTAAAGCCACTCCTTGCGGGTTCCGGACACAACCACATATCCGGCATGTCTGTCTTCGATTGTACTACAGACATTATCCTTGCATCGGCCTCCAGAGTTAAGAACCTGTTGCCGTGCCAATCTCTGACCCTACAAGGAACACCCCAGCCAGTCTCCAAGTGAACATCGGAACCACAATAACCATTTCTCCAACCACCAGCCAACCAAGGGTCTCTAAAACCGTTATGCACAGCAACATAACACATGCCCCCCTCCGTCCGCAGCTGAAGGCCACTCCATGTAACTCCCATCCTCCAGCCATGCTAACCAATTAAAACGCATTAAACTGCGGTCTACACCAGGGTTATCCTTGGGCTGCGATGGAAAACACATTCGCATTTTGAAACCGACTGAAAGTGGATCGCTGTGTTATAATTATAAACATTTTTTTTCGATTGTGCTATTGGCTGTGTGTGATGCAAATTATAATTTCACTTTTGTTGACATTGGTGCATATGGTAAGAATTCCGATTCATCTATTTTCCAAAATACTGCATTCAGAAACAAATTATCTGCAAACGATTTAAATATTCCAGAACCACGTCTGCTGCCTAGCACCACTGATAACATTCTTCCATTTGTTTTCGTAGGCGACGAAGCCTTTGGGCTCTCCACACACATTGAGACCGTATGCTGGTAAGCATTTATCTCTCCAGAAACGAGTATTTTACTACAGACTCTAGAGCAGCGTCTCCTAACCGGGGTCCATAGAAGCTTTGAGAGGGTCCACAAGAAAAAAATTGTATTTCGGGGGTCCATAATATGAGCTAAGGGGTTCATGATAAAATTTTATAAATAAAATAATTTAATAATAAAATAAACTAATTTCATAGAAAAGTCCAGAAATTCGCAGTTAGATGATACTCGTATTTTCTGGAACCTTGTTTAGTTGACGGGAAAAAATTTTTTTCCATAGAAAATTAAAAAACATTATTTAGGCACCGACTAATCTAGAACGAGTCAGTCAGTCAGAGGCAGTCATTTCATTCTATAGTGATTAATCGGCCACAAGGATCTCATTAGTAGAGCCTATTTAATGGGATCCTATTTAATAGCCTTAGGAATAAATTTATATATGTTGTTTGAAATAGTATTGTTTATTTTTTTTACTATTTCTGTCATTACAAGTGAAAATATGTTTCAGTTTTATCAATTAAAATTTTCAAAATTTGTAATTTACATTTTTATATTATATTGGAATTGTTTAATTATTATCTTTTACTAACTTACAAATAAATATTTCATTTAGGAATTGTTTAATTATTAGCTTTTACTAACCTACAAATAAATATTTCATTTAGGAATATTACGTATGCGTATATGGGGGTCCACATACGTAAAGTTAGGACTCAGGGGGTCCACAAGCAAAAAAAGGTTGGGAACCCTTGCTCTAGAGCAAGGAGATTTGTAGAATGCACTTTTGGCATTCTAAGCAATAAATGGAGAATTTTTCACAGGCCGCTGAATGTGTCTATTGACTTAGCTCAAAGCATAATTAAAACTTGCGTTATGTTGCATAACTTTGTGAGAAAAAGAGATGTGTTTCATTTAGAAGACACATTCAGTTATGACGGGTTCGAAGAAATTGTTCAGCTTGATGCTGGAAATGCAGTAAAAACACCTATCAAAATACGTGATAAATTTGCAGCATATTTTACTGGGGCAGGTGACCTATCTTGGCAATATGACTGGATTTAGATTGGTATCACTGAAGATGGTTAACGATTGTGACAATATGACAGGATTTAGACTGTTCTGCAAGTATGTATTATAAGTTTATTGTATTATTATGAATAGAATATGAATTTTGTTGGTACTTACCAATTTCATTTTTTCTCTAATCTGTAAAACCTTCGTATAATGAAAAAATGAACTAAGTGGTCACAGAGTCGCCATCTATTGGTGGTAAAATGAACTATGTTATTACCACTCGCGAAATTTTAAAAGTTTTCGCTTTTTTTGTTCCTTCTAGTCGCCATCTGTTGGTGGGAATAATAAGTAAGAGGAGAGGTTTAAAATAAAAGAATTTTGAACAGGTTTTGAACAGTTTTATTATAATAAAAAGTTTACATCTCATTACACTCATAGCAACGTTTTCTTATAGGAGGAGTTCCGTCAAATTGAATAGTTCCTTTATTATAGTGTTCTAGACATAGTTGATATAATTTCCTTTGATACCATTCTTCCAAACGTTGTATTTGAGGAAATTTTATAGCTATTTCATGTAAATCGCTTGGATGCTCTGTTTTAATGTATTTAAAAGGCACATATTGAAGGTCTTCATACGGCATTTTTCTCCAACCATGTTTCTCATAGGTTTGAATAGCGTTTCCAACTTTATGTATGATTAGAAGTTCTTTAAACTTTATTCTATCTATAAAAAATAGAAAAAGATATTATAGAAAAAAGATATTAAACTTTATTCTATTGGAATCGAATGAAATTATGGAATTTACCTTGTTCTGAAAGATTGCCTTCTGAATTTTTTGAAAGATTGCTCTGTTCTGAAGGAGACGTTTCTTTTACTGTTGGCGGCTCCATCGTTTGCTTTGTAATGAAATACTAAAAAGCTCGCTCAACTTATTAAATATGATTTCTAGATTTATGGTGCATGCACAATAGGGATATACAGGTTTTAATAAAAAAGATACTTCTTTTTACATTTTTATTCACATCAAATGATCATTAAATGATGATTACGGTATTGTTTTTTCTTTCTAGAAAGAGTTGTTCAATATTTGGTGCGCTGTTATATAGACTCATCTCCCCATCTGTAATAGCTAGGTATCTTTTGGGGAGGAAGATCCTTTTTCTCCCCCCATCCGGCATGATGATATTCGCCATTATAGCAGGCCCAAACCTGGTTGTCATTTTTGCAAATTCCTGTATTGGATATGACACGCCCTCCTCTAAGTCCGTTATTTTACCAAAACATGTGTCTTCTTTTAAAGCATTTATCTTGGTTTTTAATGACTGCATCTAGAAGATAAATTGAAGAAAGAAGTAAATATAAGAAGGGTTGATAAATAAAACAATATTTTTAAGAATCGTTTTTACCGGTATATCGAAGCGCTCAAACACGTTCGCATTATTTAAATAAAAGTTCTTTCTAAATGGTCCAATAGGACGTTGTCGTTCATTAGGCCATAATGGCATCTCTTCATAACACATAAGATCCATTCTACAAAGTAAGTAAAAATGCTTTAGGTAATGACGATTTTTAAAAACGTTCATTAATAAAGAAAGTTTTAAAAACGTTTAAAAAAGAAAAAAATACAACTTACTGTTTGGGGCGGCGGTGGTAGAGATGGAGGTAGAGGCGGCAGCGGTGATGGCGACGGTGGTAGCGGTGATGGTGAAAGTGGCGAAGAGAGCAGAAAGGAAAGGAAGGAAGGAGAGAGTGATGTCGGTTCGTAAGAATAGGGGCACTGCGCGTCTTCGACCCAACAGCTCGCACAGAGACAAAGATGCTTGCTATGTTGACAGCGTGGATGGTAATAGCATGCCATTTTAAAAAATGGGGGTTATATAGTAGTTATATATAAGATGGAACTTCCGGTAAGCGTAGCAGGCGTTGTGACTTTCCACACGAATGCTTCGAGAAATTTCGTTTGCGACCTTTCATGCGATTGCGGTTTTAGATAATTTGAGCAGCTTAGCTTCGAATAAATGAAATATTTTTTCGCGCCGAAATTTTGTACCCAATCAAAAACTTTCGCGCTTTGTATTGTGAAAAGTATATAAGAGTAGAAATGTTTTTTTTAAGCCAGTTTTTCTGTTAAAAGATGGAGAATCGTGTTTTGTGTAATACGTGTTTAGTATATTACGATCCTCAATATTTGGATGCACATGAGAGATCTAATGTTCATCGCCGCCACTCCATTCCTCAATTTGGGGAAAGAGAACGCCCAGATCGTCAGCACGCCGAATTAGAAAATCTGTGCAATACATGTTTTACATATTACAATCCTCGATATTTGGCTGCTCACGAAAGATCTGAAGTACATCGCCGACA
Organism: Tanypteryx hageni; assembly: GCA_028673005.1. Taxonomy (NCBI): domain Eukaryota; kingdom Metazoa; phylum Arthropoda; class Insecta; order Odonata; family Petaluridae; genus Tanypteryx; species Tanypteryx hageni. The sequence continues at coordinate 41,394 of JAJPWW010001012.1, forward strand.
CGCCATTCCCCAATTTGGGGAAAGAGAACGACCGGAACAGCCAATAATCGAGATTGCCTCAGCAGTCAAAAATAGATTAAAAACCTATTGGGTAAGTGGAAATGAAGTGTATAAAGACTTGCCATTATTTTTAGATTTTACTAAGGAAATTATTTACGCAAAAATCAGAGAACAATTAAATAACGCAGCTCTTAAAATTAATATTTTAGTGAAAGTAAAATTTGTAAAAGGGGATGAGGATGGAAGAAAAGAGGATGATAGATGGTTCAAAACAAAAAATGTGAGAATTTTATTAAATGATAATATATATGATACTTTGAATGAGCTTTTTGGTAAATTAATGAAGGAAAAATCTGAACATCAAGCGAAAGAATCGGGGTGGTCTTTGAGCGAGATTGTTGGCCTAGAGTTAAGAATTAATAAGTACACTCCTTTAAGAGGGGCCACATTTATTGATCTTCCAATAAAAATTAAGCTTACCCATTCCGTAATAAACGTGCAAAATTTTGATATGTACTGTTTTAAATATTCTATATGGGCAAAAAACATAATTAAAAACCTGCAGCGGGTCGCATCTTATGATAATGATGAATTTAGAAAAGGGTATAATTGGGATTGTATTACTTACCCAACGCAGCTTAATGAAATTTCAAAATTTGAAAAATGTAATAATATCTCTATAAATGTTTTTGGTTTAGACGAGAAAAATAATGTGTACCCCCTTAAAGTGGTGGACGAGGAACTTGAAGACCATCGCGATCTTTTGTTTTTATCCAAAGATGAAAAGAAGCATTTTTGTTACATTAAAAATTTTGAGAGATTAATTCATAATCAAATGACTAAACATCATAATAAAATTTTTATTTGCAAAAGATGTTTTATTCATTACCATAGCAAAGAAAAACTTACAGAGCATAAACGTGATTGCAATAAATATGCTCCTTCAAAAATTATTCTTCCTACCACAGATGAGGACAAATGGGTAAAATTTAAGAGTTTTTGGGCCGCCATGCATGTTCCATTTGTAGTATATGCCGATATTGAATGCATTCTCTTGCAAATTCAAACTTGCACCCCTTTATCTAACCATTCTTACTCAAAATTACTTCAAAAACATGACGTAATGTCATTTTGCTTTTTTCTTGTTTCGGTTAATGAAGTTTTTGAGCCCGTTCTGTATCGGGGGCGTGATGCAGCAGAAATTTTTGTAAAATATATCAAAGAAGTTGCAGAACTTGTTAGGGGGGTTTATAAAAACGTAATACCAATTTCTACTATGACTCCAGATGAGGAAAATGCATTCAAATTGGCAACCATTTGTCATATTTGTGGGGGAGAATTGGGGAGCGATTGAGTAAGAGATCACGATCATATTACTGGCAAATTTAGAGGTGCTGCACATTCAAATTGTAATTTGAATTACAAAATTCCAAATTTTCTACCTGTTTTTATTCATAATCTTTCAGGTTATGACTCCCATTTGATTGTTCCTCAATTGGGCTATGATGAAAAAGAAATATACTGCATCCCAAATTCAGAAGAAAAGTATATTTCTTTCTCAAAAAGCGTGGGTGACAATTTTTCGATTCGATATTTGGATACGTTTCGATTTATGGCTTCATTCCTTTCCAAATTAGTTGATAATCTTCCTTGTGATAAATTTCAGCAAACAAGGAGAATTTTTGGTAATAAGCAAGATTTGGTAATGCGCAAGGGCATTTTTCCATATGAATATGTAGATTGTTGGTCTAAATTAGATGACAAATGCTTACCACCAAAGGAAAAGTTTTATAGCCACCTAACACAAGACATTATTTCCGATGATGACTACAAATTTGCTCAAAAAATGTGGGTAGAATTTGAGTGGAAATCTTTGGGTGATTACTCTGACTTATACTTGAAAACTGACGTAATTCTTTTGGCTGACGTTTTTGAAAATTTTAGAGATGTTTGTATGGGGACATATAAATTAGACCAGGCCTTGCGTTTGATGCCATGCTTAAATACACGGGAATTACTATAGAATTAATGACTGATTATGATATGGTGTTAATGGTTGAGAAGGGCATTCGTGGAGGAATTAGCCAATGCGCCAAGCGATATAGTGAAGCTAACAATAAATATATGGTGGGATTTAACCCTACTGATGAATCTCGCTATATTGCTTATTTAGACGCAAATAACCTATATGGATGGGCTATGTCAAATTACCTACCATATAAGGATTTTCGGTGGCTAAATGAAAACGAAATTCAAAATTTTAACGTAAACTCCATTGCTATTAACAGAAATAAAGGTTATATTTTGGAAGTAGATTTAGAATATCCAATTCATCTTCATGATGCTCACTCTGATCTCCCATTATGCCCAGAAAATAAAATTCCTCCAGGTGGTAAGCATAAGAAATTATTGACGACTCTTGACGATAAAAAGAATTACGTAATTCATTACGTAAATCTTAAACAGGCTCTTTCTTTCGGACTTAGATTAAAGACAGTTCACCGCGCCATTGAATTTACTCAATCTCCATGGTTGAAATCATACATTGACTTAAATACGGAGCGTAGAAAAATTGCAGCAAATGATTTCGAAAAAGACTTTTATAAATTAATGAATAACGCGGTTTTTGGTAAAACAATGGAAAATGTTCGCAAGAGGATAAATTGGTTTCTAACAAAAAAAGGTTGGATAAACTAATTTCCAAATCTATTTTTCTTGATCGGACGATTTTTAATGAAAAATTAGTTGCTGTTCATTTACGAAAATCCTTTATTAAAATGAATAAACCTATTTATATAGGATTATCTGTTTTAGATTTAAGTAAAACGCTAATGTATGATTTTCACTATCAGAAAATAAAGCCTAAATTTGGTGACCGGGTAAATCTTTGTTACACGGATACTGACAGCTTTATTTATGAAATAATGACTGATGATTTTTACAAAGATATGTTGACTGACTTGGATTTTTATGACACATCGAATTTTCCAAAGGACCATTTTTGTTCTTCCAATAAAAATAAAAAAGTAATAGGAAAGATGAATGTGATGGACACATTTTATTACACATTTTATTGGATTAAGGAGTAAACTATACGCCTATCGTATAAAAGGAGAAAAGGAAAAGAAAAAAGCAAAAGGAATTACTAAAAATGTAATTGACAAAAATTTAACTTTTGATAATTATTTAAATTGTTTGAGGGATAATTCAATAGAATTTAGAAAAATGATGGCCATTAAAAGTACAAAGCATGAATTACATACGGTAGAAATGAATAAAGTTACTTTAAGTGCTTTTGATGACAAACGGTATGTTTGTAAAAATGGAATAAACAATCTTCCCTGGGGGCACCAAAAAATACCAAATTTAAAAAGAACGTGGGATGAAGCTTTTGAAACTTGAAACCTGTCTTTCTTTTACGCAATCGTTTCTAATATATTTGTCTTGATCAAATAAAATTGGCGTAGTATTAAAAATACAGCTGATGTGAAAACATCGATAACGATAATGCTCGTTCAAGAATTTTTTTTGTTATTTTTCTTTATTAGTGCATCTTTTGCAACTGATATATTATGCGCGACTAATTATTTACATAAATATGGGTATTTAGGTACCCCCAATGATGATACTCAAATTTCTTTAAAATGGAATAACAACAATATCCAGCAATATAGGTTAATACCGGTATATCTGATTGTACCTCAATTAGATCAGACTCATTTACTCTGATTTCGGGAAAATCATTTCCTTCCAAATCCTCGCTAATGATTTTTGTCGATTCTTCGGTTAATTCATCAAAAATAATTTTATTGTCAGTAATAATACTAACAACTTTCAATCCTATTTTTTCTAAACCTAATACAACTTTTTCTATAATTAAATGCAATGCGTCAGCAGTCATCTTATTTACAGGAACAATATGTACAACATCTTGAAAGTTAGATAAAATGCTATTAACCATAAAAACATGAGCTGTTGAAGCAATATCAACATTGTCATGGGCCATTCCCACAATGTTATCACCCTTAAAATCCATATATGGTTTCACATGAATTTCATCAAGCATTAATGAAACATAATGTTTATGAGGTTCTAATGCTGAAGCTTTTTCCTTAATATAACTGAAAAAGTGTGTACTCTTAGCACTAACATCCAAATTAGAACAAATTCTTCACTGTATTTGGGTGAGGTAAAATTAAATTACCTGAGCTTCTCAAGAATTTGTATGCATGCGAAGAAATAAAAAACAACAAAGATGCAAAAATCATAATATGAGAGCTATATCTATACCTTTCTTTGGGTAACATACACAATTGAAACTGCGACTTCAGAAATTTAAAAGTGTCATTACATTTACCCTCACATTGCAACTTTTCAATTAAATCTAAGACAATTTCATTACTATCTGATCTGGGATTCGAATGACTGCTAAACTTATCTAAATTATTCATCAAATTTTCAATTTGATGCACATCATTTAATTCATTAGGTCCGGGTATATCTTTGTACTTAATTTCTAGTCCCTTAACATACACATTAATAGTTAAATCTTCATGCAAAATGAAATACAAAATATCATGTGGTGAATTATCTATATTCAGGTGTAGAAAAATAAAAATTGCTTCCCGTACTATAATATTCCACTTCTCACTGTGTTTTATCAATGAAATTTCACCTTGCAATTCGTTAAATCCTTGGAAACAAAATTTTTTGTCATATTCTCTCTTACTTCTAATACTCTCTTTGAGTGACAACTGTAATGCATCGGATTCTTTACGAGCTCTTTTTGCATCAGGTTCTTCTCTGTGAGAAGTTAAAGTCTTGCTCAAATATGACGGACAATCAAAAAACATTGTAGGAACAGCCGACTTGTGGAGTTGGGGTTTCAACAATTTAGCAGCAACCATCTTTCTCGAATTTTCATCCAATGCTGAAGTCTTCCATAAAATGTCCGATTCCGTAAAATGTCGATGGCATACCTAAAACCACATAAATGATATTTTCAGAATAAAACAACCTTTTGGAAAGTCAAAATACAGTTTTATATTTCACTGACCTAAATATATACATTGGTATAGAAATGTAATTCTACTTACCACAGAATATATAGAAGGAGTAAAGTTCTCCCCCGGAACTGCTCTAGTCCATTTCTTCTTCATTTCATCGTCATTAGGAAAACGGAAAACGTGAACTTTATTTTCGGAATCGTAATTTCCTCTGCACTTCGTAACACAACACTTCAAAACCATTATTAATTGAAGAGGTTGCCATTACAAGACTACGCATAGATCACTGCTGGTGGACGCATGGTTACCTATTGCGGTCAGAGGAACCTCCAGTTTGTGAGACATGTGATACTGCATTGACAGTGTCACATGTTTTACTGGACTGTATCACTGTATCCAGTTTAGGAATGAGAGAGAGAGAGGGTGCGAACCTCACGGTCTCTCTTGGAGATAATCCGGTTTTTATAAATAAAACACTCTCATTCCTAAGGGAGTCGAGAATTTTAGCATTTATTTAATTTTTAAGTGTTTTTAATCATTGTATAATGGGATAGAAGGGAGAAATATTAATACTCCCCTATCCATTTTAAAATTTGTGTGTGCTACAGGCATAATAGTTCCTTCTTGTGTTGTGAGAAAATTTTATACATGTCAGTAGACCCTTATACAGTCTCACTGATGGTATTTTATTCTCAGATTGTGATGGGCCCTTATACAGTCTTTTACAATCTGTTTTTAACTTTATTTATTTATTTATTCTTTATATCATGTTAGGTGATGTGGGTAGTTCATCACCAATAGGTGGTGTTTAAAATGTATTGTTATGGCGATAATAGCCCAAGAGGCTGATTCGCCTTAAATTACACACACACACAACAACCATTATTAAATTGTAATGGTAATATATTTAAATAACTAAATATATTCACAAAATAAATCGTTTCACAGGCACAACGAACTGCACAAAAAACGTGGTTCTATGGTGTTGGTTCTATGGTGTTGGTTCTATGGTGTTGGTTCTATCAGTTCTATCTAGTTCTATCCTCACTCGCCTCTTTGTAGTGACGTCACGTCCTCTTTTCCTTGAGTTGTTAGGCCTTGTTAATATAGAGGGTGTTGGTTGGAGAGAGCGAGTAGTAAGGGGCACGTGACGTCATCGCATATCTTACGACCCTACTTAATGCATGCGCTTTTTTATAATTAGCAGGTTAATGATATATATATATATAATATTATATGTATATAATGATATGGTTTAGTGACGGGTACGTAGATACAAATTTCTCGGTTTTCTGTTCTGATAAAAAAGATACCAGCATGAATGCGACCACTATTTTATTTTTATGCCAATAAAATCTGAGTGCTAACGTAATTTTCGGCCTACAACTGCTTTATTTTGCGGATTATATTCAGTTTCGCAGCAATAGAACAGCTATATCAATATAAATAGCTGCTTCATACATATATAGGATAGAGGATATAATATATAGGATATATGTAGGGTTGGTAGTTTTCTAAGTTCATTTTTCTCAAAAATCGACAGCGAATATCGACGTTTATTTTAATGCATTTTATTAAGCATGGAAGTTTTCGACATTTATATTACTTAAAAAGCTACAAATAATATCCTTTAGTTTTCCTGAAAATCGAGGAGGAATATCAACGTTTATTTTAATACATATTATCGATTTTTATAAATAAAAATTATACAAATTGTATTCTTCCAATTAAATTTTACTGAAATATTAATGTAAGATTTCCCGCATGCCGGATTTTTTGTTGCTCTAAACATTGGTGAATGTGTTGTTGTTGACTTTGCCCACCACCCTGGAACAGCAGATTTTTCAGAATAAATCGCAAATAAATTTCATTCGTTAAATCGCGCCTCTTATTCAAGAAATCCTGAACATTCAATAACAAAATTAATGTGACGTCAATATAATGCACAACCAAATACCTATATGAATACTTAGAAGAAAAATCTTATCTTGTTGAGTGGCAAACGATGATGAGTGTACAAAAAATCCCCGGGTACGCACGCACATTGAACAATGCTTCAGCATTGGAAGAAAAAATAACCATTGGACTCTCTCACTCGGAGAATGAGTTGTTGGTTTGACTACCAAAAATAGAAATTATATATGACTGCGTTTTTGAAAATACTATAGGGCAGGGCTCCAGAAACATACATATATGCATAAACAAAGAGTAGCTCATGACTGTAGATAATTAGAAAAATAACTTGCCAATCTAATAATCTGCTGTTACTTCCGCCCATAACTTACTTCGTGATAGTTTTTATATTTCTGTTCCCAAAGTGCAAGTTTTTCAAAAACAGAAGAAATTAACCTTTCACAGTGCATCTTCAAATTATTAACTCGCCTATAAGGTTCGTACGAATTCTGATGAAAAATCTAAGTCATTTCATTCATACAAAATGTATGAATTCATAGGTACTCGTACGGAAAATTCGCATGCGATGAAACCAGCTACATTTATTTACACTTGTTTGTTCTATTCCTACGTATCCCTGGGAATTTGTACGGCCAAAAATTCGGATGAATTCGCGACCAATGTAACCACAGTCTAAGCCTCTATTCCTTAACGTTTATTTTAATATCACAGTCTGTAGCCAACGGCATGGTCACAGTATCCTCGGCAATTATCGTAGTCGGATAATTATGATTCTCCAAAGATACACTCGATACCCACCAAAATGCAGCCAAAATATAGGAAATGAGGCAAATCACCATCTAGAGACAAGTTTTGATTATATTTCGCTGAAATGGAAACGGGATGGTTGGTTCTGGAAATGCATTTTATTATGAGGGGAAGGGACATAAAAATGAATGCACTCATTCTAGACTGGGAACTTTATTCAATATCATATATACATTTAAGTATTTAAGCGAAGCTGCGCCCATAGATTTCACCACTTCTGGTCCTCGATGGCGATGGAGGTCGATACATTTGAATGGACTGCTTCTTCTTCCTCCACCAAGCGCGGGGCGTTTGTGTTGCTCGGTGTGTCCGGGCGCACGACGTCGGTGTTGATCGTCTGCTGGTTAATCAAACGAGATGCACGAACCAGAAATAGAGAAAAGCAAAGTTTGATGAGCTAAGATAAAACGGGCCAAGTTTCCACCCAAAGCGCCAAAGTCCCCAAATTTTCCCTCGCGTCAGGCGCAGGGAATCGCTCAACTCTTGCTCCCTCTAACAAGCATCCACCGGTGGACTTCTCTTTTACCCACAGCCTTAAACGTAGACTTTTTTAATTCCTTCGCCACTAGATGTGGATCTCATCTACCTTAGTAATAGTTAAGCGATCGAGATGAAACACACCACCCGCAACAATCATTCCGTTTAATTTCGAGATAACTCCATCATTTCGAAGACGTGAAATTCAATAGGTCTCGTTTAATATCAGTGTAATGCTAATCAAGTTTTCAGTAAGCGCTTCTTTTATTTTTGCGAAGTCATTCAATTGAAAACTGATGCATAGGCCTATTTGCGTTAATAAACATTAAATATGTAGAATTTCTGAAACATTATAAACATTGCGAGAATAAGATATTTTATAGTTTTAGCCATAGAATCAAGCAAACACAGAAAAATTGGTTCCTATTAATTGATCAATGAAGGATAAAATCCTGCACCTTGAAAAATAGAAAATCCTGTGTAAACTTATGGGAAAATACTATCGTCTCCTCGAGTCAAACCTGGGGCCTTTTCAGGGTCATTTCGGTTTTCTCGGCCATAATTCATGGAGTTTTGAGCGTATTGAAAGTTTACGCTCTAAACTCCATCTGGAAGTGTCTTAAAAAGCGTGACAGGTAGACACTTGAGAATTCATAAGGATTCCATAGGCTTTGGTCCATAAATTGGACTCATATTAAACGTGGGTGGCGTGGATCTTAAGTCTTATCGTTAGAGGGGAGTTTGCAAGGCAGAATCTCCCATTATTTCATCTTCATGGGAGAGTTATTTCAATTAAATTTGTCGGTTACCACGTTATATTTGGATCAATTGGAAAATATCAACTATACTACCTCGTCCAACGGGTATTATTAGCATAAGAATACGGCTTGTAATCCAAAACACAAAGGGCACAAACCTCTCAAAATTTTTCCCCAGCGGCTCCGCTATGGACCGAATGGAGGCCACCACTGCCCTGATTACAACTTTTATTATGACGTGATGAAGTATTTTATCCATTTTACATGCTTCCGTATCCTCTCAGCGAACTTGAAAGACTAAATTTGTATCCTTGGTAACGCAATCCTTTTGTTGCCAAAGGCGGCAGGCAACAATTGAATTCAATATTTCAGTATGACATATAACATAACTAGGCTTGGTAGTTTTGGACGTTAATTTTTCTCAAAATTCGACGATTAAAATCAAGGTTTATTTTTTTAAATATTCACAAAGAATATCGACGTTTATTTAAATACATTTTATCGATTTTTATGGCTGAATTGATTTAAATCAAATTTGGTTCATATAATATTCACATAAATTAATGACCAAAATGGCATATTTGGACCAAATCTACTCTGCAGGGGTGCCACAATTATAAAGTTATACTTTTCGGTAATTAAAAATTTAGAAGGAATCAGCTTAATCGATTTCAACGAAATTTTGTATGAAGGAGGCTTGAAACATAAAATTACAAAATCAAGATGCTTTGTACAGATATGTAAAGCAGGGCTGCCACAATATAAGGAATAGTAGAAATTTTTTTTTTGCGAGTACTTGTGTTGGACTGTCCACATCAATTTTGATCAAATTTAATATTTATAATGTGTGTATATATATATATATATATATATATATATATATATATATATATAACCCATAGTAGCATATTTTGACCGGATCAACTAAATTGAGGTGCCACAATTACAAATTAAACTCTCTTAGTAATTATGGATTTAGAAGCAATTGGCTGAACGGATTTCCACTAAATTTTCTATATAATATTTGTACAATATACCATACTGAAATCAAGATTCTTAAAGCGGAGCTAAACAGCAGGGCTAACAGTAAAAAGTAAAATAATATTATTTTACATGTATTTCTAGAGAACTGACCGTACGGATTTTAACACAATATGGTATATATGACCTTCATATTCGTAAATTAATAAATAACTAAAATGGCATATTTCAACCGGGTCGAGTAAACAGGGCTACCACAATATCAAGGTTAGATTTTGTCTGGAACTATGAATTTCAAAGGTATTGGCTGAACCAATTTAACTAGAAATTTCGTTTGCAGGGTTAGTATGGAATGGCAAAATGAAATGAACATGTTTAGAGGCGATCTGAAAAGCAGGGTTACCAGCATATAAGGAAATACAATTTTCTGATTTCAAAACATGTACGTTAGTTAACGATTTTACTACGGCGAATTTGACAAAAAGCACTTCTATACCACGGGATACCCGTGTATATTCCTACTTGTTATGATTCACATACAATAACATTTGCATAGCCAGTAGTATTATTCCTTTCCGGAGTTTGCAAACGGGAAAATGAATGCTCAACATCACAGCTACCTATGGGCATATATAGTAGTGTTAAGGCAAACTTTACTTAATTTAGGGTATCGGACTCCAGCATTAACCCAAAACCTAATAATATCGAAATATTTGTTTAGAGGTGTTGCCTCTAATAAATTGGCAGTAAGTTTGGATTTAACCTGCTCATCCACATCATCATATGTAACCAAAAATTCGACGATTGCACCTGTATCTGGGTCATGCATAGATTTCATAAAAGTATCTAATACGGATGCCATTTTCAAGAAAGATTTAACGGATGTATTAAGATTTCGGTTTATTGCAGCAATCCATTTTGAAGAAAGGACTTCCGAAAATTCTTTTATAGCCGAAATGATTTTTGTTGTACTAGATAATGTTCTCAGAACAGCTGCATACGCAACTGTTTCTGGCGATTTCCAAGGGAGTTCCATTTGCCTCTTTAACTGGATGTTGATAATATGGTCAATTAGATGTAGTATTGGAGCTTCACTTTCAAGTTATTCTTGTAAATTAATAATGGGGGACTCTCAAAATATTTAATTGTTTTTTTTTTAAATTCTTTGTTATCGACTTAATTACTCCCTGTGAATATTTTTTTGTTAAATCGTCTTCATTATGCAAAAAAATTTAAAATAACTCTTTTAAATATCCTGGTTGGAGAGAGTAGTAAGGGGTATGTGATGTCATCGCAGGCGACTCATTTAAATAAACGGCCGTACTGAAATCACGTGATTTTTCTATTTTGTCCTGTTGCTTTTCCTGATTTCGTAGGGAAAATGGAGAATATGGAAGTTAAGAAGGGTTATAAGTATTGTCTGGTACCTCAGTGCAGAAAATTGTTCTTCACGCTACCGAGCTCCTTGGGGAGAAATAAGAAGCGGAGAATATTGTAGTTGAAAGCCATGAGGAGATACGCATCTGATATATCGGAACGTATAACTGCATTTGTCTGCGAAGATCATTTAATCTAAGTACTAGTTATATGTATGTACGTAATTTTATTGCTTCGTATTTTAGTTTGTCTTATGTCGGCATTACATTGACATGATGCATATATTTCTGGAGAATGATATTGAAAGAGTAAATTATATTTCTATGTTTCAAAGATTAGCATATATATTTTAACAAAACCTCCATAACGTAATATACCTATTCTAAATACATGAGATCAAACTTACGGAAATCGTTGGGCTATGGGTTTATTAAGCAAATAATTACTGTTGCAGTGCATATATTTAAGCATTAAGTTTTTAAGCAAATACTTTTACAAATGTTACATATTAAGTTAGTTCTGTAATTTAAATATTTTAATAAATTTGTTCACATAATATCCACAACAAGATGGTATTTTGAAGTACCATGTTTTGATAAATAAGGGCAGTCATGACACTAATTAAACAATTAAATGTACTACAAACCTTTCCGCCACTGGTAAATTTAGACTTATTCTTACTCTCTTACCTCTCTCAAAACAACAAATTCATCATTAAGCAGAGCACAGTTGATTATGTGGGTAAGGTTTATATTTTGAACTGCTTTTACTAAATCATCAAATGAAAACTCAGATTTTAAACTGAAAATTTGAAAACTCTTCAATTTAGATTTTTCAAAAACAAACCATCTTTTTAAATATGTGATAGACTTTCAATGCGTAACTCATGAATTCCCTTTGCTGATGCTTTTCAAATTTTGGTAAATTTTCCTTTACTTTATAGTCAAAAAAACATTTTTTTTCAGCATTCTAAATTTTTTAGCAAGTCATTCATAATGTTATGCAATTCAGTTGGGCTTGTATCTATTTGTTCCAAGAATTTTATAGATGTTACAATCAAATTCATGTAATTATGTACAAAATAGATGTAACTTTCAATGTATAACAATTCATTTTCAGTTAGTATTTCATTTTTTTAGTCCCTGATGAATGTCCAAATGATATAATCAGTATTTTCCTCTCCTTTATGAGTAAAATAGGTTTTGATTGCCGTCCAATTTTTTAACAATCTATCAACAGCATTGAAAAGTGCAAGCCAGCATGTTGGAACATATCTTAACATTAAAGAGTATTCTTCACCAACAAAATCAAAAATAATCTTTAAGCTACTTGCATTTTTAGAACTCATTGAAAACCTTAATTACAAGACTTTCAGCATCATATTTCAACACCTTTGTGCCAAATTTGGCCATATTATGAATAATATGGCAATTGCAATTTACTTTGATAATATTGAAACTGATACTAAGAGAATAGAATACCTGCTCTCAGTCAGGGATATCGATGAAAAAAATCGGGCATGACTACCTGGAGTAGATAGTAATGAATCTCCAGTTTATTCTTCCTATGTAATATCCAATCTTAAAGTGTTACATGTAAATATTCAATGTTTACGTCGTAAGTTAGATGAATTTGAGCTATTAGTGAACCCACAAAATGCCGAGATGATCTGCATTTCTGAACACTGGCTTCAAAGTAATGAATTAATTAGTGTTAAAATTAATGGATATTTTATAGCAAGCAGCTTTTGCAGAGTTAAATCTAAAAATGGTGGTGTCATAACCTCTGTGAAACGTGGCATAAAAACTCGTGATCTAAAAATTCCTATCAATCTTTGCTCGGATTTTGACTTTGAATGATGTGCAACAGAACTATTATTTAATAACATCCACATACCAATTTTGTGCCTGTATAGGTCGCCAAATGGTGACTTCCCTACTTTTGCTGACAGACTCATAAGTGTCTTAGATATAGTAGATAGAATTTCAAATATGCTAATTGTCTGTAGTGATCTCAATGTAGATCTTAGTTTTAATAATGATACAAAATTCCAACTTCTTGGCCTATAACATGTCCCCAACTATCTTTCAACACACAAGAATCACCAATAATTCTGCTACCACCATAAGTAATATATTTTCAAGTATAATTGAACATGAATGCTCTGTATTTAACACGCCTCTCAGATCCAATGGCCCAGATTTCATCATTCTCTGTAACCATTATACCTCAGCCCAAGGTTTGTAAATACCAGCATAAACGTAGCTTTTCTCAAGCTACTCGTGCCAATTTTGACTTTGTCATGCAGTATGAAAGTTGGGATAATGTTTTTAACACATTGGATTTTGAAGATAAATTTCAAAATTTTCAGGAAATTTTTCTACAGCATTTTAATGAATGTTTTCCAATCAAAACCTATACTGCAGAAAGGAAAAGAGACAAGACTAATCCTTGGGTGACCCCTGAAATTATTTCACTATCTGACCAACTAAGACAGCTATTTAAAATTGCTCAAGTCTCCAAATCAGAAACAGATAAGAAATATTACTTAAGGTGCAAAAAGGCATATTCTAAACAAATTGTATTGGCCAAAAAATGTTATAATATTGATCAAATTAACAAATCAAGCAATCAAACCAAGACCGCTTGGAAAATCATAAACAACTCAACTTCTGTAACGAAAAGTCACTCCTCTATTGATACAATCTCTCATATGGATATGCCTGTGACAGATACAGGCATAATAGCCAATTGTTTTAACAATTACTTCCTTGAGTCTATCAATCACTTGTTAAAAATTCTGCCTTTAGCAAAATCTAAAGAAAATCGATCTATACAACGTGTTTCCAAAGAGTCAATCTTTCTCTACCCTACAGATGAGAAGGAAATTAAGACAATACTTGAAAAGATAAGTCCTAAAAATTCTTCTGGATATTATGATATTCCTTGCTCTATAGTTAAAGGCAATGTAAAATTTTACCTTCTTTCTGTTCTTACTCATCTAGTTGACATGTTCAACGCTGATGGACGACGAGTGTCATCCGCCGGGTGCACGCCAGCGACTGCGGACGACAGTTGTCGTCCGATTTCAGCGCCCCTTTCCATGCTAGTGTTGGGGAGACGCCTACCCGAAACACTTTCCTTGCCCTATGCAGTCGTTCACTAGGCTCCACAGAGTTAGCACGTGTGCTTAGTTTTAAGATCCGACCTTTCTTTTACCAGCGACAACCTTTTTTTCCCGGGTGGTAAGTACGCATTTCTAAGTACGTTTTTTTATTATCTTATCGATGTTTTCATATAATTCTAAACTTCTCTTCCTTTTTTTAAGGTTGTTTTTCATAAAAGTACCTGAAAAACATATTCCGGAGACAGGTTATTTTGGAAAAGACATTGTGCAGGTAATTCCCCCCCCCTCGAACTAACTTAATGTCGGCGTATCTGTTATAACTTTTTCAGTGGTTTGTAACCAATTTGTGTCATTTATAGGACTTCTTTTATTGAAAAAATTGCAGGAGAGGGAGAAATTTCTTTGGACTTCTACAAAGCCATAGGTGGTATTTTTTAACAATCTAATTTTTAGTAACTGAAATTTTTACTAACTATTTATGTTTTCTTCTTAGATTGTTAAATTATCTTTCTCCATTTTTCAGTTTTTCTACGAAAAATACTAAGGGAAAGTTAATCTCTTGTGAGAGGGAGAAAAATGTTAGTTATTATGACTTATGTTATTTTTACTTGTTATTTTTACTTATCTCATTTTAAATGTTATTTCTTGCAAACTTCTATTTATTCTTCTGATTATTTGTTATTTTCTGTTATCTAGCTACACGGTTTCAAGCATGAATTTATTGATTCGTGAACGAGAATCTACTGGGAGGAATAATGTACGTACATTCTATGCCTATACTTTTATGATACACCAATATGATAAAAAAATTGTTTCTATATTTGTTTTTTTTTAGCATGGTTCGTACTCGAGGTGCCAGTCGAGGCAAGGGGAAGGCACTCCTCAAAGTGATTCTCCCTGGGGAAAAATCTCCTCGACCTCCCACTTCGAAGGATGACCCCCAACCCTTGACTTCCCAAAACAGTCCCCAGCCGTCAACTTCCTGGGAAGATTTAACTCCTCTTCCTCTGACCACACAAAAGAGAAGGTGTGAAGGCGACTCTTCGCAGACCCAAAGGCAAAGGAGGGACTCTCCCCAGACCCAAAAGCAAAGGAGGGACTCTCCCCCTCGCCACATTTGGTCTGCCGAAGAGTTGAACGAATTATTACTTAGGGAAGAGGAAGAAAATTTTAGTGACTCGTCTGGGGAAACGGAGTGGGGAGACACCACCGAGGAGGTGGAGCTTCCCTCAGCTGGTAGGCAAAATATTTCACCTTCCTCCCCTCCTAGCCCTCCCATTGTACAAACCAGTTCCCCCGTTGCCTCTGTTTTGACTAGGACCTCGACCCAGACCTACAGTTGGACTTCAAACAGACCGACTAGACCTGCCATCCCCTTCACTCACACCCCGGGCCTAAATGTTCCAGACCCAGGGAAAGAGCCTCGACAATTTTTTGACCTTTTACTGATGGACGAAATGACCAATTTGGTGGTGACGGAGACAAATAGGCAGACTTTTTACTTTTAGGTAATAAATTTCCGAAAGCAAGGATTACTAAATGGAAGCAGTTGTCAGTGGAAGAATTTTTAACTTTCCTCGGGATTCTATTTCATATGGGCACATGCCCATTGAGTAGGATCTCCGATTATTGGATCACTGACTTCATATTTAATTTTCCTTGTTTTCGAAAATATATGAGCCTCGACAGGTTCTCCGGGATTTTGCAGGTTTTGCATTTCGCAAAAAATCCAGAACCCAGGGAGCCACAACCTACGGACAGATTATACAAAATAAGACCAATGATTGACATTTTTCACCGAACAATGGACGCAATAGTGAGACCGACCCAAAGGCTATGCATCGACGAATCCATGTTCTCTGGAGGGGCCGTCTTATCTTTTGTATTTATATGATAGGTAAACGGCACCGGTATGGGATTAAACTTTACATGCTCACCGAACCTTCTGGTTTGGTTCTAAGATTTATTGTGTATGCTGGGTCCTCTGATGTTGATGTAGGTGGGCCGGGACATGTCAACAATGTTGTATGGAAGTTGATGGAAGGCAAATTAGATGCCGGACATTCACTTGTCATGGATAATTATTACAACAGTGGCTCGTTTTTTCATTTCCTGGGTCTTCTTCATATTCAGTCTTATGTTCTTATGGATTTCCTTGTCTTCCACATCATCCAGAAGTAATGTTTCCAGTACTTCTCCTACGTGGTCCTTCGTTAGCGGTATTACACCATCTTCGTTCGTGGCCGTACCGTATATAACTGGTATTTTGAGCTTTTCCGAAAAGAGACGGTAAACAAATCCCCAAGCGTTGTTTCCTAAATTATCTTTTACAAACTCATTCCATGATTTTCCTTTTGCTTTGGCTATGAAGTCCTTGTACGTCTTTAGCTTGTTGGAATACCTTTCCTTGTAAATAGCTTTGTCTGCATTTTTGCTTTTCTGAAATTTTCTTCTCAGCTTTTTCAATTCCTGTTTTAGTTTTTCCAGTCGGTCATTCCACCAAGGTGTTTTCCATTCCCTTTTCTTAGCCATGGGTACCCCTTTCTTCATAGAGTCTAAGATTGCATGAGTTATGGATTTTGCTCTGTTTTCTATGCTTCCTATATTAGGTGTCCATAAAGTATGTTTTTTGATTTCCCATAAGTTCATTCTTAATTCCTTGTCACATGTGTCCCATTTTGCTCTGTTAAGTAGAAATCTCATATTTATTTTTTCAGGAGTTTCGTTCATGTTTATTAATTCGAACGAAATAAGTTGGTGGTCACTGGTAATCTCTAATTCTCTAACAACATTAGAATTTAACAAGGTCAAATCTATATTTGACTCTCCATTAGGGCCAGAAAATGTCGCTGGCTCTCTCCATTAGAAAAATCCCATCTTCCGCTATCAATTCTTCTATTAAATTTCCTCTATTGTCTGAGTAAGCATTAAACCAGATTTCACTTATTGCATCCACACAAATAATAATCTTCTGATTCTTAAACGTATTAATTATTTCTTTTAGTTTTCCAATAAAGACTCCAATATTTAAGCTTGGTGGGAAGTATGCGCTTACTGATATTACCGACTTTCTCTTATTGCGTATTTCCGCTACCACGAAATATTGCGTGGTGTAAGGTGTTATTGTGAGGATGTCAAGATCCTCATTTAATAAAATTATTGCGGCATAAAATTTTTTGGTCAGGAACTGTGGTACAATTCTTGTTCTTACTCCTAATCCTGGTATCTTCCAATTATCAGAATTAATTGTTTTACAACAGTATGGCTCTTGAACTAAATTCATTGTTTCTTTGGATGCTCTTATTTCTGACAGTGGAGTCTTGGCTCCTTTTTAAATTGAGATTAGCCATAATTAATATTTTTCATCAGCATCTCTATCCACTTCTTATGGATTGGGTATGCTGGATCAATTGCCTTGTGATTGCATTCTTCAATTTTGGATTTCTTGCAATTTATGCAACTTGGATTTTCTGCTAACTTGGGACAATCTTGAAACTTGTGTTCCTCAGAACAGTGACTGCATCTATCCTTGTCTTTACAGTCCTTTGCCATATGACCGAAACCTTGACATTTGTAGCACCTTGTGATCCTAATGTGGTCGCTGATCTTACACACATTATAGTCTATATAGATTCTTCCCATGACAAAAGCCATTTTCTTGTTTCTGGGTCCACTTCAATGACCCAGTTATTCACTCTTTCGTTTCTCTTCCCAAATTTATAAAGAATCTTTATTGACGCCATTTCAGGAGTCTGATTTTGGTTCATTATTGCCTCTAATAACATCTCCTCATTTACTGAGGACTTAACTCTGTACAAGGCCAATCTTGGATTCCTTTTTCCGGAGTTTTAATAACCAGTTTATCACTTGCGAAAATTTTGCATTTCCTCAATTTCTCTTCAATGCCAGGGCTATCAGATTCTATACAAACCCCTTTATTTGCCACCCTTGTTAGCTTCCTAACTCATAGTCCAATTTTACTTGGAATAACATTACCTAAAAGTTGTTCTTTAGTTTTGCCAGATTGAATTCCTCAATTGCTGCCTAGAACTAGGCCTCCCCCCCAAAGGTCTCACCGTAAGAATCCCCCTATCGGGCCTCCTCCTGGCTATCCGCTCTCCTCCTGGCTATCCGCTCATCTTTTGCCCTTACATATCACCTTATGTCCCTCAACATTGTCCGTTTAATCTTACTAACTATAAATCACTCTCCAACATGCACTTTGAGAAATGTATAACTCTCATACACGAACTCAATCATTCCCCAAACTCCACAGCTGATCTCGACGTCATCTTCCGTGGAGCTGCAGAGGATATCGCAGCCAACCGATACAGACTCATATGCAAACTTTCCCTCAAGTACGTCTGCCACCTCCAGCTCGGCCTACCTCTCCCCTTCTTCCCAGCTGGTAAGTCCGACATCCCCTGCCTCTCCTCGCCCAAAAACCCTCCTTGGCCGACCTTTTGGGAATCCCCACTCCACCCCCACTATACTCTCTCAGGAGGTCTCCCTTTGTTTCAACCCGCGAACCAAGGATGCATCCCAATCCTCCGCAGGACCCCACCCCCTCGCATACTGCAAACCCCCCCAGCCAGATGACGTCCTGAACCTTTCCTCTCATGCTCTTAACCCTGCCGAGAATGCCATTCTTTCCCGCGGCCTTTCCTTCTGTCCCACCATAAAATTTGACCATTTTTGTCTCCTTGCCGACATACAAGCCTTCTTACGCTTACTCCTCCTCAGAGCCACCCCACCCACATCTGACTCCTCATCTTCCCCCGACTCACCCCCACAATCCCTTTCCGCCTTCAAACCCCCTTCCCAATACATCCCCCCCCTCTCTTCCTCCCCACCATCCTATCGAGCAATATGCTAACTACATCATTCACGCAGTCGCCCAGCCCAACTTTCCCGACCTCCTTGACCACCACGACAATTTGACGAAACCAGAAAGACACGCTATCTCTATGCTGAAACGCAACGACAAAATTATTATCCTCCCTGCAGACAAAGGTACCACCACTGTGGTAATGGACTGCTCGCATTATAACGACGAAGCCTTCCGCCAACTATCTGACCAAACTTCTTACCTTCCTCTCCCCTCCAACCCCACTGACCGCCACTCCTCCAAAATTTCCACATATCTGCGATCCGTGGGAAAACAAGAAGGCCTCCCTGACTCCACCATCTCCCTGATGATCCCCAGCACACCCCAGATCCCAACCTTCTACCTTCTCCCCAACATCCCCGGCCGCCCCGTTGTTGCCAGGTTTAATTCTCCCATGGAACACTTTTTTGCCTTTGTTGACTCCCACCTACAACCTCTCGTCCATCAAATCCCATCCTCCATCAAAGGCACAAACCACTTTCTACAACGCCTAAAATCACTCCCTTCCCTTCTCCCACCTAACACAATTATGTCCACTATAGACATCTGCTCCCTCTACACCAACATCCCTCACAACCAAGGACTGTCTGCCCTGAGAAAATTACTGGACTCCAGACCATCTGATGCAAGACCATCCAATGCAAGACCATCCTCCCACTTTCTAACGAAGCTGGCTGAAATGTTGCTCCAAAAAAACAACTTCTCTTTTGGAGGGCGCCACTACCTACAAATAAAAGGTACCGCTATGGGCACACGCATGGCGCCCTCCTATGCCAATGTCTTCTTAGGTGAATGGGAGGAACGCTTCCTTGACGTTTCCCCCAGACCACTCCTATGGCTGAGGTATATTGACGACATTTTTCTTCTTTGGACGCACGGACCCGACTCCCTACAATCCTTTTTACAATGCCTCTCTTCCCACCCCACGCTTTCCTTCAGCCACCACTCCTCTGCCCGACAATGCTTCGGCTCCTCAACTCCGTCAGTGGGAGCTTTTGCATATTCATCTTTTAAACTCCTTCACTCCCCCTGGCCTCAACCTTCAATATAAAACGTGATTAGCCTTTGCACGCCGTGTCACATGTTAATGGTGCCGTAAGAACACCTTTGAGTTTCATACAATTTTGCTGCTCAAATTCTAATCACTTTTTTGATGCGCAGTTCTTCAGATTTTTTTAAATCGAAATACTTAAATTGTGCAATGATGTTGAACTCGAAACCGATGTTAATTGGGCCATAACCTTATGAATTATATTTCCGTGTCGAAATCTGTTTGAAACTGACCACATGAAAGAAAGAAAAGTTAAGAATGGAATCGAGAAATAGAAAGAACTTTGTCACTTCCACAAATTTATTTGGCACGACCGATTTCACTACGATGAGTAAATTCCACAGGGTTGAGCCTGACCTCATTCTTGATATTAAGGAACGTCGGTTGACATCATATTCACCTGGCTGGAAACCCTGGAACTCTTCACCGCCTTAAGATTTTGTTCCTCTGAACTAGAGCAGGCATATTAATTATAGAACATTTAATAAATTATAGAATATAATATGCTTTGGACAACTTCCTCAAAAGCAATGTTGAATTTATTTTGGTTTATATCAAGGTTTGTAGACTATGAATGTTAAGTGCTTTTGACTCAAAGCCTTTGGTGTAGCAACTCTTAAAATATATTTTTATGAATTTATAAAATAAATAAGTTAACTGAGGTATGGGAAAATTAAAGTAAACCTAAGCCAAACTAAATTTCACGGAGTTTATACAAATTAAAGGGATATTATGGAAATTTAATTCTGAAAAATGCTAAATTGATTTAATATGAGTGACATTTTCTTAACGTAGAGCATTTCATGGAATAAAGCATACTTTTATAGACAAATTCGTTAACGGCAATGATATATTTAGCTCCATTCTAATTTATATTAAGTTATGTAGTCAGTAAATACTAGTCTGATGGCATTTGAAAGAAATATTAAGCTTAGCAATGCAATTCATGGGAAATGATTTCTACGTTTCTTTACAAGACTTCGAATTGAAGAATAACTTGAGTTGCAGTAGAATTTCTGATACGAATATTTGTAGAATGATTTATCATGAAAGAATCGGGAACATTTCGTAATATACTAGATGAATAGTGAATATTATTCGGCGTGAGATTCAAGATCTCTGATTTTATTTTCTTGTTGTTTCAGAGTCATTCATTGAAAGCACACTTCTCTTGCGCCTCTCAACTTGCAGTCTGCGACTCGGATGACAACCTGGACCTGATTGGCTGTCTTCACCAAGAAATATTATTGGTGAGTATTATCAGTGTGTGTTCAAGAGTGATTTTATTCCCTTTACATGTGGCATTTATCAGATTGGGTGTTTTTATGTGGAGCTATCACTTTGGTGATATCTTTAGGGCATATTTGCTGTTATTTTTAAAGAATACCTACGAAAAATTTATCCAGGCAGCCATGCGTTAGTTTTTGAAATTTGATTAAGTTTTTATGTAGTCAGAGATTTTAGAAGTGTAATTCATAAGAAGTTTTATAATTATGGAAAATATTTTTGTAATATGCATCAAGTGTTATATAAATCCTATAGCATATATAATAATATATAAAATATATATCCAACACCGTTTTGCCAACTACGAATATTGAAAGTGTAGGAACTTCTAGGGATCAGCAAATGTCTTGCATTGGGAAGTGAAAGCAATTTTATCATTTAATCGCTTTGATCATTATAAATATTTGGCAATTGTTATTCACGTGTGTTATCAATATAATAATGGCCATTTATATCTGCAAAATCCTGGCTGCCTGGGGACACTTTATTTGCCCGCTGGCTTTTTAAGGAAACCCTAATCATTCGAATATTTTCTGTAAATATAAGAATTTCATATAAATGTCAAATGCAATCTTGTAATGACGATATGTGAAATATTTATCAAAGTCGCATGGAATCTTAAAGTGGGTTGGCAAGTGCAGAAGTTACTAAGAAGCTTTCTAGTTAAATGTTTTGAAATATGCGGTAAAGCTGTAGTTTAAAAATTGTTCCGATTTTATTTTTTATGGATAATTTTGTGGTTTTTACGAGACCGTTAAATTCGTTTATATTTTGGAATAATTGTGGCAGTAACGTCGAAATCTGTTGTGTGGTTTTATCAAAGTCGCATGGAATCTTAAAGTGCGTTGGCAAGTGCAGAAGTTACTAAGAAGCTTTCTAGTTAAATGTTTTGAAATATGCGGTAAAGCTGTAGTTTAAAAATTGTTCCGATTTTATTTTTTATGGATAATTTTGTGGTTTTTACGAGACCGTTAAATTCGTTTATATTTTGGAATAATTGTGGCAGTAACGTCGAAATCTGTTGTGTGGTTTGTTAGTGGAAAAATGGATTAAAGTATTTTGCTATGAATTTGGGAATTTCTCAGTTAATCACAGCAATTATTTAAAAATATAAATTTCCTCTGCTTTTGGATTACTTACCAGTTAAGCATAATAAACAATGAGTTTGTCCGTTAGCTCCAATTCTATATTTTTAAAAATTGAAAATGATTTATTTCTTCAATTGCCATTCTGGTCATACAATATTTGAGTTGATTATATTTCTAGAAAATTGTGTTTCCTATGAATACAGTCTGATAGGATTCTTAAGAGTAGAGAATTTTGTCATCACTTAAGTAGGCTCCCATTTCTTTTTAATATTAATAATTATGTATCTATTCTTGATATATGTGAGATTAATCTTAAAACATGTGAATGCCTGACGCTGGGAAAAATAAGGGCTTATTGAGAGCTTATATCCGAGCTTGTAAATTTGACATTATTAGTTATTCTCTGCAGCATTGCCATTTATGCATACTTAAGAGGTTGAGATAGCATCTGAAATCAAATGAAAAATCTTAGGCGCATTTAAGTGCAAGTATTGATAGAAATTGTAATTTGATTAGGCGTTATATTCGCGCCAATACAGTATAAGGATGACTAAATGTCTTGTTTTAATGGGATGTGCTCTGTTCTTCATCATTTCAATTTCTTGGTGTCCGAATAACATTTATCGAAACATTGATTTCCTTGCATCTTAAACTTTTTAAAAGTAACTTTAAAATGTTATTTACAATTACAGTTATCAGTTAATAATCTATACTGACATTAAATAGTGCTGTTTTCTTCTTTGAGTAGCTTACGACTTCATAGCCACTTAACCGTTAACATAGGTTAAATTTAATCAAAATTATAAATGGTATTTGTTAATTATTTTTCTTTTAAGAATCTCATACCTAAACACCACCTTTTTGAACTTGGCGTGATTGCGGTTCACAAATTTGCACTTTGCAGCAAAGTATTTTATTCTTACCATTACTTGTGTTTTGCACCGATTATTTGCATTTTGCATCGTGCGTTTGCGATGCCAACAAGCACGACTCCCTCTACTTTTTTGTTTCAAAGTTCAGTTTAAACTTTGGGCCATAGAAAAGGACTTATTATTATATTATAGTTATAATGCTCATAATTAGCAGTTTTTGAAGTAGACAAACATGATAACTCTCAACTTAATTATATTGTAGCTCTGTTTGAACTTCACCACAAATGCCACTATTTTCGATGCAAAACTTTAGTTTAAAATTTAAAGGAATGCCATCATTTTGGAATGTAAGGTTTTTATTTACTATTATTCGTGTATTTTGAATGTAATTTAGGGAAATGTTATTTTGTTTCGCTGGGTTTTCGTTTTTTATTACGAATTTTTAATGTAAATCTAAGAATTGCTATCATCTTGTAACGTAAGATTTTCTGCTGCGTATATTGAATGAGATTACTAAAAGAAATATTACCACTTTAATGCTTTGTTTTTATTTATTGCGAGGTGTTTTCAAAAAATGAAAAATGTTACTTTCTTACACTAGGTTTTGATTTTCTGTTACGCGTTTCAAATGTAATTAATAATAGAAATGTTACCACTTTTTAATGCTAGTGTTTTTTTGTGACTTGGAACTCTTTGTTGCAGAATACATCTGTGCATCACGTACTCTTACATTCCATTTCAGTAGATCGTCAATTTAAATTAAAGAATATTCTTGGAATGAACAAAACAAGATCAAAAATTGCGTGTAAAAATGCACTGGATGTGAATTGCACAAGTGCCAAAAGAAGTGTAATCACTTTGTAATGCTATTAACTGTTTTGAAGATAATTAAAAGAATTTTTTCACTTTATGATGCTAGGATTTCATTTGCTGTTACGTTGCTGTAACATTTTCATTTATTTTCTGTTAAACTGCATATATATGATAAAATGAATTTTTTAGATTGACTGGGAACTAGAGCACCAATTTGCAGTTGAAATTTAAAAAAATAATTATTTTTGAAGTCTTAAAAGAAAATGAATTGAAATCAACTATGCTTAAAGCCAATGTGCAAACATAAAATTGTCTATATTATTCATTTATTTGAATTTTAAAACCTGAAATTCTTAAACATTATGTCTCATTTATCGATAGTGACCATTTAAAGCTAATTAAATTGCCGAGCATAATTATGAACTGTAAATTTCACTTGTTTTGATAGATTGTATGCTTGAAGGACAATTAAGAGTAAAAAATATTGGTGTTATAGAGAGATTGTTAAGAAGTGATAATATTATCCTACAAAAACTCTTGAGTATTTAGTTAATTATTTATTATGCAGAATTTCCTAATTAACTTGAATAACATTTTGAATTTTCCTCTTTATTTAAGGTGTCTGCTGAGCCAAAATGGACCAGAGCAAGTGGACGTGCATGGTGTTGGGAAGAGTCCTGCTGAGCTGCTCCTGGAATATAGAGACATCTGGGTGTGAGAGTTGAGTGGAGTCTTGGCTGGAGGATATGGGATGAGAGAGGGTTTTATGCCTAGACATTGCGAATTCTGGTCTCTTCTCAAAAGCAGATAATGGTGGCGAGTGGAATGGGAATGAATATTCATTAATCTGGATTAAATGACTTCATAATTTATGATTGTTCTTAATTCATTGCATTTATCAAAGAAGTGGAAATATAGACTTTGTACCTGGACGATGCTTCATACATAGAACTATTACATTTAGTGTCAGGCTTTTTATTAATATTTATAAATTAATTACATTAAAGAAAACTGCAATATGCTTTAATTTCCCTCTAGAGATTAAATTGAATCAAGTTATAAAATGAAAAATTTTAATTGTAGTCAAATTCTGAATTCATATAAAGAAATTGCTCCAAGTCAGGGTCTTGTCTGTTATCTGCCACACACTCAGGTTAATATATGCAGCACCCAAACAGAATTAAATGGCGAGAAATGTAACTGCACGGAGGCTAGCTTTAGGATAAAAGAATGAGCGCATGAGATACTGCTGCGACTAGGTTGAGTAAGTTAGTTCAAGTGTTTTTGGTTTCTTCCCACGTCCATCATGCTATCTCTCTTGGGGAAGCAGGATAGTGAACGCGGGAAGAAACCAAAACACTTTAACTAACTTAAACAACCCAGGGGGCCAGTTGGAGTATGTTGTAGCCCGACCAGGAGTATCCTGTACTAGTTCCATATCCCGCCACCAGAAGGGCGCTGAGTATATTAACTTGGGCGGGTGGCAGATAACAGAAAAGATCCAAAAGTCCTTCAAAGTATGAAATTCGTTGAAGCTGGTACAGCGCAAAGAAGTTGCTTCTTTTCTGATTACTTGGATACACACGTTAAGATATCGAATTTATACTAACAAAACAAGAGATACAATTTGCTTTGTGATTACATCAAAAAATAGGATATATGAAGTCAGCGCAAGAGTACCAAATTTATTGGTCAATAAATTCGTAATTTATAAGAAAGATAACAAAATAACCGGTCTGTAGCTTTATAGAGAAATTAATTAACTAAAATAAAATAAGAAAAAAGTTAACTCTCAAATTTTTAATGAAAAGTATTGGACACAATGGCCACAACAAATAAGAATGCAAAATTGATGCACACAAAGCAAATAAAAATACATAAAAGTATAGGCATTGGGCTTCAAACTGGTTGCAAAATACACACTGAAAAAAATGCAGAAAAAACTGCGAGTTCAAAACTCAAATTTTAGAACAATGGCATTTGTGATGCAAGGAAAACTTATAATTTGTGAAAAAATGTTAAAAGCACTTGAAAATTAATTTACAGCAACTTTAACATTACATTGTTGTTTGACAAAAAACAAATTAAATCATTTAGTATACATATGTTCGAATTTTGTTTACGCTAAAAAACTATAATCCCTAAGCAAGTACATATGCATTTTTCATAATATATATGACAAAAAAGCTGGAAAAAATTCATCAAATACAACAAAGTATACTTCAATTTGTGAATATTTATATTTTTGATAAATAGTTTAACTAACTGCAAAAATCAGATATAATAGAAGTTATACTTTGATTAAATGAGGAAAGGAATTTATTTTGTTTCCTGTCCAGGTAATATGAAAGAATATTTTAATAAATATTAATTAAATTTGCAGGTAAATTAAATGAAACTGAAGCAAATTTTTCTAAGAAAAAAATTAATTATAATAACCATATAAACAAGAAAATATCATCATTAAATTATCTCAGAATTTGTATAATGATGTTCGGAACACATTATGTGATCCAAAGAGAAATGATAAAATTTGGAACTTTTTAAAAAACATTTTAAAAGTTCTTGAAAATTAAGAATAAAATTAACTTTGTAAATTCCTAAAATACTTTTATTAAGAGACTATCTAGATTTTGAAACTCTGCATCATCATCAGTAGTAAAGCGTCGAAATCTAGATAAGTCTCTCTTAATAAAAGTATTGTAGGAATTTACAAAGTTAATTTTATTTTTAATGATGAATGGACCAAGTAACGCCAGAAACAATTGAGTACATTCTTGAAAATTAATTAACACCAACTTTTAGATTCCAAGTTATAAGGTATCTTTTAATGTCTCTATTTACAAAAATGCACATTTTTAAATCAGAAATTAAAATATAAAATGGTTAAATAATAGTTATTTTTACGAAAAAGAGACATTAATGGTATAGCAATATATTATGTACGAAATAATATGCTTTTATCAAGAGACTTCGATGAAAAAGGCACCCAACGCAATTATACAATAAATAAGTAAAAAGCAATTATACAGCAAAAATAAAAAGGGAATAGTACCATTTAATAACACATCTTTTCACTCAGCTTCCTTGGGGCAGCAAACTTGTGGGAGAGGATTATTCCTGTACAATAAATCACAATATAACATTGCACACGTGATAATGTAAGGTGTGCAAACATATTAAATTCAGAGATGATAGCAGCATCTTATCAAAGGTTTCACATAAGAAATTTTCATTTCATATAAGAGATGACAATAGGAACCTAATGGACAATTCAAAACCTACATATCTAATACTTGCACTCAATAACTACATGAATCAAAACATTCTCAGAATTTTTAAGTAGGTAAGTTTATTAAGGAAATTATAACTACCCTATCGGATATTAATTTTGCGAATAAGATAAAGATCCTCAGAACTCACAATACATTTTCGTAACTCAACAATGAATAAATATCGTCCGAGACATGGAGAACACTAATCGACTTTCAGTGAGAAAAATAATTATATTTAACTTATAAAATGTCCCGAAGCACCAAAATATATAAACAGTGTAAAGAAAACCAGCAATATACAAACTTCTAGAGTAACACTAATTTTTTTAAACCAAACAATGAAGATTTAAATACTACACATACTAAATATGTGATTTCCGTATACATATTCTACTCACTAAACAAAACATTTATACAACACTCGCGGAACACAGATAACATTACAAAATAATGCTAAATCAACGTACAAACTCTTACAGCCACTCAAGTAAAAAATCTCCCTTCTTAATACATATAAAAGATACGTTTATCTTAATTACTTACTTACTAAATCCACGCCTGCCGAATTACGGTTACACACAAAACACAAATGCAGTGAATTATATCTCCAAAACTGCATACACACCCACTCCAATCCTATACAAATCAGCTGATCGTAGTATGTACACCAATATGATTACATATAACGTAAGAAATGCGATAAACATAATAGAACTTTATCACTAATAATACTAACCAATCGCAGCAGCATCAAAAACTCGAATATACCTTAAACTCCGAAGAGAAGAATGTTTATCGAAAAATTAATTACAAACTTTCACGATAAAACAAACACTAATTTAAGCCAATAACAATTAAACTATGTATACGTATATATCATCTTTCGTTAATTGAGTGGGGATCATATAACAATCATAAGTTAATCTTCAAGTTTACGGTCATAAACACACACGGACTCAAATTGAATATATTAGCTTTATTTAGGTATAAAAGACTAAACACATAAACATCACTCAAAAATTAAATGAATAGATACTATTCTTCTTGCTTTTGAAGGAATGGAATTCCTCCTAACGAATTCATTAAGATAACTCGTGGAAATACCAGTTGATGTACCAAACTTTCGGCGAAGTTTTCGTTTACGTAAGAAAAATATATCAGAAGACCACCATTTTGCATCAACGGTTACACACATTAGAGTGGGTATATACAGAGCGCGCTTCATGCCTGCGCAGTGGAGAGAAAGTTGCCCCAACATATGCCTCAGCTCGAGTCACGTGACTTAAGGCAAGGGTCGAATTTTGTCATCCATTCGAATATGCAATGTCGCGGAAGTATTTGGATTAAGGAGTTTTTAAATAGATTCTGTTCCTTTAAAAGGTTAAAATGAAACAATGGGATGAAGAAAACACCCCAAATAATTTGATATTTTTGAAGATTTAAAAATTTTGCTGCTCAAATTCTAATCACTTTTATGATGCGCAGTTCTTAAGATTTTTTTAAATCAAAAGACTTAAATTGTGCAATGATGTTGAACTCGAAACCGATGTTAATTGGGCCATAACCTTATGAATTACATTTCCGTGTCGAAATCTGTTTGAAACTGACCACATGAAATTGAGAATGTTAAGAATGGAATCGAGAAATAGAAAGAACTTTGTCACTTCCACAAATTTATTTGGCACGACCGATTTCACTACGATGAGTAAATTCCACAGGGTTGAGCCTGACCTCATTATTGATATTAAGAAACGTCGGTTGACATCATATTAACCTGGCTGGAAACCCTGGAACTCTTCGCCGCCTTAAGATTTTGTTCCTCTGAACTAGAGCGGGCATATTAATTATAGAACATTTAATAAATTATAGAATATAATATGCTTTGGACAACTTCCTCAAAAGCAATGTTGAATTTATTTTGGTTTATATCAAGGTTTGTAGACTATGAATGTTAAGTGCTTTTGACCCAAAGCCTTTGGTTTAGCAACTCTTAAAATATATTTTTATGAATTTATAAAATAAATAAGTTAACTGAGATATGGGAAAATTAAAGTAAACCTAAGCCAAACTAAAATTCAGAGTTTATACAAATTAAAGGTATATTATGGAAATTTAATTCTGAAAAATGCTAGATTGATTTAATGAGTGACATTTTCTTAATCGTAGAGCATTTCATGGAATAAAGCATACTTTTATAGACAAATTCGTTAACGGCAATGATATATTTAGCTCCATTCTAATTTATATTAAGTTATGTAGTCAGTAAATACTAGTCTGATGGCATTTGAAAGAAATATTAAGCTTAATAAGAATAATTTTATTTACTGCAGTGACCCGTATGGGGCATTACATTGTCAAGGTCATAGTAAAAAATAAAAGAACAGTAGAATACAATATATAGAAAAGTGCACAAACATGACAATACCATACAAAAGACACCATTTGTGTAGATTTTTACAATTTTTCAGAGATAAACTCATTGACGCTATAGTAAGCCACCATTAACATCATATCCCTGACATTTCTTTTAAATATAATTGCAGGCATAGATTTAAAATTAGTAGGGAGTGAATCGTACAATTTTTTACTAGAATATTCATAATTTTTTTGGCTTGTAGCAAGCCCACAGTATCAATATTTGTACAATATCTAGTTTCATATTTGTGAATATCACCACGTAAATTGTTTTTGAAGCCAGAGTGAACATAACAGGTAGCTTCCAAGATATAGACACAGGGTAATGTTAAGATATTGCTACATCTAAAAACATCTCTACAGTGTTCTCTTGGTTTGAGATTATGTATAATTCTT
The DNA here is from genome assembly GCA_028673005.1 of Tanypteryx hageni. Classification (NCBI taxonomy): domain Eukaryota; kingdom Metazoa; phylum Arthropoda; class Insecta; order Odonata; family Petaluridae; genus Tanypteryx; species Tanypteryx hageni. Next base: position 71,926 of record JAJPWW010001012.1, read on the forward strand.
ATTGCCTTTTTCTGCATAATAAATATCTTTTTACTAGCACTCGATGCTCCCCATAATAGAATACCGTATGACATAACACTATGAAATAGAGTTAAATAGGCACATCTGAGGGTATCATAGGATACCTCAGTCCTTAGTATTATTAAAAGATATATTAATTTTGCCAATTTATTTTCTAAATATTCAATGTGCTTCTTCCAAGTTAGTCCAGGGTCCAAAACTATGCCTAACAGTTTGCCTGTTTCATTTCTGTTTGAGAAGCTTTTAGATGGATTAAAATGTATATGTTGGTTTTTGGTAGCATTGAGGCTTAATTTATTCCAGGCAAACCATTCCTCTGATTTCTCCATGAATTTTTTGATTTCCCTTTAGTTTTCCTCAGGATTTGAGTTTTTAACAAAAAAACTAGTATCATCGGCAAATTGGAGGGTATATGACATAATATTTCCTGGGCAGTCATTAACATATAATATAAAAAGAAGTGGACCGAGTATTGAGCCCTAAGGCACACCATGGATATGGTTCAAGTTTTCGGATTTACCATTTTTAGTTACCACAACATGAAGTCTATTGCTTACAAGGGAAGCCCCCAAGGTGTGACACTCGCATCGGATTGAGACTTTGCAGAATGAAAGTATTTGTAAAATAACGGACTCCTATTTCTACCTAGGTGCTCGACGTCGTTTACGAGAAAATGCCCTTTGAAAATCGCGATCCGATAGTCAACGTAATAAGAAAGTTAAAAGTTCTTTATTAGTTATCTAGGAGTGTTGGTCTAGGGGAACCGGGTTGGATTTCAGATACTTTTGCCGGGGTTTGATTCCCGAAAGAACTAAAATTTTTTTTTCTGATTTTTTAAAAAGATTTTCTACAATTTCCAGCATATTCGTCATTTATGTTTGTTAATTATTTATTATAAATTTAAAATTTGTTATTTATTACTTTCTCCATGAGGCGTGGTAGAAGTGGGAAGTTCCTTCATCCACAAGATATTTCCCAAATTGGGAGGCCGGTAATGAGGGACTGGTGGGAGGAAGAGGTAAGAATTGGGCGGGCAGCATGGAGGATTGTTTTGAGGGCTTCGTGGATACCAGGAAGGAAAAGTGTCTAAGAGTGAGTGGAGGGGTTGATGCTTCCCCCCCTTCTTTTCCCAATCGCTCATCCTATCACCTCCCATTCGTTTTCTTTGTAACCCCTACTGTCTCCCTCTTCCCCCCTCATTTTACCCTATATATATATATGGAACAATTTATATATTTTCACCTGATGATGCTACAATCGTAGTGAAACCGGTCGTGTTATATTCAAGTCGTGGAAACCAGAAAGTATTCGTTTCATTATTACAGACAAATCGTGATGCGTATATAAGGTAGTAGAAGCGATTCACACAGCTTTGCGTCATGTTTTACTCCTCAAGAACAAAAGCTAAACAATAGCAAACAACTTATTCGACTACTCAGGCAATACTCATAGGTTACATAAAAGAACAATGTATATGAAACAAAATTTACAAACTGCCAGCATTTCAAAATGCGTTGGCATACTCTGTACGCCAGCATGCCTAACTAAGGGTTAATCAAGTATTGAATACCTGTGATAATGTCAGAATTGATTATTAACTTTTCCCAAAAGAAATTCAACTAAATATGCGGTTCATTCTAAAAAATTACATTTGGAAACCTTAGCGGACCACCAATGAAACCTTCGTGGACCATAGTTTGGGAAGCAATGGTCTACACCAGGGTCCTGAGTCCCTTAATCCAGCCTTGCACATGGGCAGGGTCATAGCAAGGAAATTAGGCCCTCTCCCTACCCCAAACGAAAGTATTATTTTTTATTTGCCCCCCCCCCCCTCCCTCCCCCCTACACCCCTTCTATGTTCCTGCACATGGGGCACAGAGATACAGAGACCCTTATTCCCAAAACTGAAATTTGCAACCCTATTAAAGGCATACATCATCACCTAGGAAGAAAAACTGCTCATCATCATGCTTCTGTCCGAAGACAGGTTTTAACTGAATCGCTGCCTCCATTTCTCTCTCTCCCTAGAAGCCTCTTTTATACCTCTATAAATACTATATCCCTGCTTTATATTATCTAATATTCCTATTCTTTTTCTCCCTCTTCTTCCACTAATTTTTCCTTCTAAGATCGTCCTTTGTAAACACTGTCTTCTCAATATGTGCCCTATCCAATTTGCTTTTCTTTTCTTGATTGTTTTTATTAGCGTCCTTTCTTCTCCCATCATTTCTAATACTTCTTCATTTCTCTTCCTCTCTGTCGATTTCACTTTCATCATCCTCCTCCATACCCACATCTCAAAACCTTCTAAATTTTTCCTCCTTTCTCCTTACCGTCCACGTCCCTGCACCATAAAGAGCTATGCTCCATATGTGGCATTTTGCTAATTTCTTCCTTGTTTCTAAAAACTGCTAGAGCAAGAATAATTTGTAATTTTATCTCACAAATGAAAATGTAGACAACTGTATTTAAATTGCCTTTTAAAATTAATTTTGCAAAGCAAACTTTCCAACTTTTCCTCTAACAATATACCAGAAATTGCTCTGCTTGTCAACGTTAAGAAACAATTGAGAGGGATGGCTGTCAGATAAAAACAGTGATTCGATCAATTTGCACTATTAACAGAATGGGTAATTTTTATGCAACAGTGCTAATCACTAGCTAATCCAGCCAAATTCTTGGGCAGAATCAATGAGTAGTGTCACTTATTTGACCATCTCTAAATAAATATTGTTACTTTAGAGATGAAATCGGTAGCACCTGTTATAGTTAGTAGTTTATGAGAATTTACAATTCAGATATAGCATCTCTTTAAAGGCAATATGCTTTGTAAATATTATATGATTATGAAATGTAATTCTTATTGGAATTCTGGTTAAATGTAAAGTTATTTTGACTGATGCATTTTGTCATATCCATCTCTATATTGGTCGATTTTATAACCCTTTCCTGAGAATGATGTTTAATTCCCACAGACATTACATACATAGTAACTAACTGTTATTCATTCATCATATATTACACTGAAGGTAGTACAGTAAAAATTGACCCTTTTTTGCCCATGAGAATCAAATGAAATGGCTAAAACCCCAAGTTTTTGTTGGTTGAAAAAATTAAAATTTAAAAGCTACTGACACTGGAATAATGCAAGCAGTTATTGTTTGTGTGTGTGTATTTCTGCAGTGCCATTTTTTCCTCCAAAATCAAAAAAGGTAAATAAATGCATCTGGGTATATTAAAATTATGAATTAAGATGGGGTGGGGGTGATGCAGAGTCGGCATACACGAGATTTTACTACTAGTCTGCAACACTGCACAGTATCACATCACACAGCATCAAAAATTCCGAGTAAAATATACATTAAAAAATTTTTTATACATTAAACTAGATAAAGTTATGACATTCAAAAAATTTATTCCTGAAAAAAAATACCAAAAATCAAAATCAAACAAGTCAATTGTTTATCAATCTGACAATGAGTGATATAGTCAATTCAACTTTGCACAAAAATATAAAAGATGACTTTAGACAAAATATATTCATAGTATCAAAATATAATGCTAGCATTGAACTAACTTTCTCACAGAAAACTTCATACAGAAAAATAAATACAAATTAGGGTACTTGAGCATTATCTACTGGCAAATTTTTCCCATAGGGAGTGGTAACCAAATCGGTTTCTGCATCACTTGATGTTAGGTTTAGATTTCCTACATCCTCCAACCACTGCAGTCCTTAATGGTTTATATGGATGAAGGGGAATCCTTTTTTCTTTACGTTGTGAGACAACTGGAATGGAAGGCTAAAACACAAAAAGATAAATTAAGATAAAATGAAGATCATAAATACAGTAAAACCTTGGATTGCGAGTAACTTGGTCTGCGAGTGTTTCATAAGACGAGCAAAATTTTTTAATAAATTTTAACTTGATAAACAAGCGAGGTCTTGCAATACGAGTAGTACGTATACGCTTTGTTTGCCGAGCGTCACGTGATCACAACTGAGCCGATGTTTCTTTTCTCTCTCTCGCTGCGGGATTGTGGGTAATCGTCTCCCATGCTCCGTCTCAGTCGGCGTGCCTCACTCGTATAGTCAACATCCGTGCAAGCGTATACTGTTTACTATAGTGCTGTGACCACGTGTGTGTGCATAAAGCATTTTTTTATTTTGTGTCCAAGCGTAGTGACTGTTCTTTAGTAACTGTACTGCAACAATGGCCCCATGAAGAAAAAGGCTGAAAAGGAAGGCGGTAAGAAGAAGGAGATGATTACGGTCGAAGTTAAGAAGGAAATCACCGAGAAGCAGGAACGAGGTATGCGAGTGGCCAACATTGCAAGATTTTATAACAAGTCTACATCAATGATTTGCACAGTATTTTAAAAAAGAAAAAAATAACCCACCTCCTCCTCCTCTCTCTCGTCTCTCTCACACCAGCCACGATTAAATTTAATTAATAAATTTGATTACAATTAAATTTAAATAATGAAAATATAAAAAGGTACAAAAAAATGTATTAAAAATGTATTTTGTATTAATCATTTTTAAGTAAATATTTTTGGGTTGTGGAACGAATCATCTGAGTTTCCATTATTTCTTATGGGGAAATTCGCTTTGATATACGAGTGCTTTGGATTACGAACATGTTTCCGGAACGAATTATGCTCGCAATCCAAGGTTTTACTGTACAAGGATTCATTAATCATAGGCGCTCTCAACCTGTGGTCCATGGACTTGCAGTATGTAGTCCACAGTAGTATTTAAATGACAAGCTTTAAAATTAGAAGTCACTGTAAGGAAGGAGGACCGTATACACAGCACGAAAGATACTTTGGAACCCAATAACAAACTTCAATTACAGAAATGCTTAAGATGATCACATTCTTTTCTCATTGGTGGCCTGCAAATACAAAAAGGTTGAGAAACTCTGGATTCAAGTAACTGCCCAAGCTTACATATGATATAATATTTGATGGTAGAAAAATTTTTTAAACAACTGACAAAATGAAAGTTACACATTTTGTGGACCATCGGTTCATAAAATAAGGAATATGTTATACTGTTGATATTACAGGTATCCCCCAATTTACGTGAGAGTTACGTTCCTGAATATCATCGTGTAAAGCAAAAACGCACACATCGAAAATATTTTTCCCATTGAAAATAATGTAATAGGCGTTGTTTACATTACTGAGCAGATATCTTCCACTTACAAACATCTTTAAATTTTATTTAATGTGCATTTTAACCCCAAAAGCGTTTTCGACGACACTTTTACAATTCCTAAATTTTTTTATTCGTTAAGTTTCTGCCATGCATCACAGAGTTATCAAAGCAATCAGTGAACTTCCTATACAAATATATTCTCTTCACCCAACTATGAATGTTTTTGCACAAAAAAAGTGGGTTCAAGTGCGTTATTTGCACAAAGAGGAGAATAAGAAAAGAGATTCTACTGCCGTAGGAACTACCGGAGAATCCTGCCATCACATGATGCAATGAATGGTATCAATGCAGGGACGATAAAGGTAAATAGTAAACGGGCAAGAATCTATGAAATATTTAATAAATAATAAGCTATTAAGAGTACATACTGTGTGCATAACGAATTGCATAAATGCAAATATACTACATGTATATTGATAGATGGTCGTAAGAATAAAATCGCATTAAACCAAATATGCGACGCATACCTAAATCGAAAAATTGTCGTAAAAATATCACGCGAGAATAAAATCGCATTAAACCGAATACGCGATGTGTAAATTGGAAAATGGTCGTAAAAACAAAATCACATATATGCAAAAAGGCATAAATTGGGTAATACCTGTATACTGGAAAGCATTTTTCAACATAGCTATTTATAAGAGATGTATAATAATCAAGTAATTAATGGAGAAGTTTCAATTGCAAAGTCAGAGAGCCAGTTTGTGAGTCATACACACTACAGGTGCTTAACACGGGAGATGCGTTATTGAGACCTCAGCATTAAACAAAAATCCGTGTTCACCAGGGCACCATAACATTTAGGCACCCAGAGGGAAATAACTTCCCAAATGATATTTTTGGACCCATTTTCAATGTAAAACATATTTCTACCGGACTTTTAGAACGTAATTTATTAAACAAACTATAAGTTTACCTAGTAAACAGTAAGACAAACAGGTTTTTTAGCTATAAACATACATACATAATTTCAAAATATTTCTCAGAACACCTAGGAAGTTGTATTTAAAAAAGGGTCCAGGGTCGACTGCTTAGCTTGAAATAGATCTGCGTTAAGACTACAATGACTACCATTGACAAGAGTCGAACATTTCAACTGCTACAACCCAAGCCGCCGTAAGTCAATCCTGACACATTAAGAGGTGGAAAGGTAGAAGGTAGTCAATAGCCAATGGGGAAAGAGCGACAATGCTCTTGAAGATCCACTTATAGATCAAACCCATAGTAGTGCATGATGGGTTTTCTGCAATTTATATATCATTATATATCGACGTTTCTTACAGAGGAGGAGGAGGTATATAACATACTAGTAGAAGGTGCTTGCATACTGCAAGCATTTCATCTCACCTTGGAAAAACATTAATTTTTCGGAGAGATATTTCATCATGTGAAATATTTCTTTAATTCTAAAGATTTCTCCTCAGGATCGGTTTTTGTTTTGTCATTATGGAAAAATAATGGAGTTAAACAATCACTAATTTTTACAATTTTAGGAACATTATACTTTTCCCACATTGGGTTAATAATGCCACACATTTCGGCCAAATTTTAAATTTATAGCACAATTAGAAGTGACATCACATTTTTCTAAATGTTTAAATTTAAATATTTTTTAACGGCCGCAATAATGATTTCATGGATACTTGAAATATTTATTCATTTACATAGACTAAACTCTAAATAATTTAAAAATATCAGCTCCCTAACTCGCCCCGTAGCTTCTAAACATTTACCTATTTGTTTAAATTTTAAGAATTTTTAACTGCCAAACAGATTAAAATATCAAAATTTCTATAATCCCTATTTCGTTATTTTACAAATCCTACCTCTGGAAATAATTTCAGCTCCGTTGCACATTTGGAAATACATAATCCTTGAAAATTTGTTTAAACAATTTCGAATTTTTAGCGTCCGCATTGTTGCACTTTTCCAAGATTTTCGTTTTTTCTAGTCGGTTTTGCACAAAATCCCAACTAAAAAAAAATTTCGAATCTTCAGCTCATCTGGAAGTGCCTAAACATTAGTATCCTCCTCCTCCTCTCATATAATTGATTTTCTTTCTTTTCCTTCCCCTGAACTATTTAGGAATTTTCGCGGTTTTTACACCTCTCTTCTCTTCGTAGGTGTTTTCCGCAGTGGGAATTTTTCTGTGTTAAAACATAACCGATACACAGTTTTTTATGACCCACAAAACTAACATTCTTTGGTAATGCCCTGTTATCTACTAACAAATATATTAACTTGTAATTAATTTGTATTTTGTTAAAATCTGTATTCCTCTTATTTTGTAAATATTGTAATTACTTATATGACGAAAGGGTTAAATGTAAGAAGGGACTACATAGTCTCAATTTCGCCCTAATAAAGTCGTTTGTCTGTCTGTAAGAAACGTCGATATATAATGATAGCATATAGGAGGATACTAATGTTTAGGCACTTCCAGATGAGCTGGAGATTCGACATTTTTTCTTAGGTAGAATTTTGTGCAAAACCGACTAGAAAAAACGAAAATCTTGAAAAAGTGCAACAATGCGGACGCTAAAAATTCGCAATTGTTTAAACAAATTTTCAAGGTTTATGCATTTCTGCATATGCTACGGAGTTGAAATTTTTTTTAAGTAGAATTCGTAAAAAAACGAAATAGGGATTATACAAATTTTGATATTTTAATTTGTTTGGAAGTTAAAAATTCTTAAAGTTTAAACAAATAGATAACTGTTTAGACATTACGGGATGAGCTAGGAAGCTGAAATTTTCAAGTTATGTACAGAGTAGTGCATTTGCACAAATAACCATTTGAATCTCTCCATAAACATATTGCGGCGGCCGTTAACAATGTTTAAAATTTAAACAAATGGAAAAATATTATTTCACTTCTAGAAGTACTACAACTTTAAAATTTGTAAGAAATGTGTAGTATTAGTACCCAATAATGGAGAAAGTATAAAATTCTTTAAATTGAAAAGTTTTGGGATTGTTTTAATCTATCATTTTTACATAAGGGAAAAACGAAATTTTTAAAATATTTGTAATGATGAAATATGAAAAATGAATGTTTTTTATGTTGAGATGATATGCTTGCAGAATGCAAGCACCAACTACTAGTACATTATATGCATTCAAACATTAAGATCCCTCTGCTCACACCACATGTTTTTTCATAGGTAAAAATTATTTTTTGATGTGTAACATTAATGTTTTATTTATATTTATAATGATATGTTAATACAGTAAATTAACATTGTAATAAAGTAATGTCGAAAATTATAAATTTAAAAAATATAAATCATCGAAAACATTCTTTACAATCCAATGATGCCAAAGTAACATTGAGCATGAATCATATTTACATTTTTCAAATGTTTTCTGCCTTAGGAGATATACTTTTTGTGTTAGATCCATGAAATTGACGGGGAAAAGAATGAAATTGGCCACCAGGCGATGCAATATTACGCAACACTGCTGAAACATCACAATATTTAGGATACTTTATGAAACTTGATTAGTGTGAAATTTACAAAATCATAAGATATTAGCCTACGGTCACACTGTACATAAGATATGTATTTTTTAAAATTTAATTTGAAATAAAATCCGTGTTATAATGAATCTGCGTTGGCCGGGGCTGTGTTAAGTGGGCTCACATGCACCAGTAATGGACACATTTACACCGGTGTTATATTTCTGGAGAATTTACGTACATTGAAACCATGAGCCATATACACCCACATATAACAAACTTTTTACTCTCTCATATACGTAGTATATTGAGAAAGTATTGTCATTCGACTTCGAGATTTTGATGGAAATACACGTTTTAAGTGTCCCAGAGTCCAAAAAAGTTGTTTTCACCAGACCGTCTGTCTTTTGTCTGTCTGTTTGCTGTTCTAGGACCCAAATGCATACATGAAATCGAATGATGTTTTGTATTTGTGCAATATATTATCTTTTGCGGGCCCTTTTTTCATAAAAATCATATTGCTCAAAAACTAAGGTTAGTTTATTCTTGGCGACTTTTAGAAATATTTTATTTACTCAAAAATGGCTCCAGAGAATTTGATTAAAATCAATCCAATTGTAGAGCCTGATGTCATAAATAATACTACGTAAGCCGTATATAATACTTACTATGCCATATTTCCCAAAAAATTATTAAATATCAACCAGTAACATTAAAATATACACTAAACTACGGTTGACTTCAATTTTAAAGCGTTTTTCTTTTATAAACATACACAGTCGGCCAAACGTATATACATATTTATATGATAAAGTTTGTGCAATATATATAGCGGTTTATTTATGAAAATTTAGGGCTAAAAACAGGATGCATCTTACACGAGGATACATGCCACGCCAGCATTGTGTGTACTTCCATTTTGAAACTTTTCACATGCAAAATAAAGTATAAAAAGTGTTGCAATTGCGAATAAAATTATTTCTTTTAATTATGCATATATTTTAAAGTGTGTACGGTTCTGTTTTTTATATTTATGTTTTCATATTGTTTTATTATTAGTATAAGATTCAGTATTTGAAAGAAAATAATTTTGAAGTGGATATTGGCATTTTAAAAATTCAATTTAAATGCTATTGGAATTAAAATTTAAAAACTCCTGAACCGTAAATTAACCCAGAGAGCACTCACACGTCAATAAGAAATAAGGAAAATTAAATAATGCTTACAAGTTTGCAGGACGATGATGGCCTACAGGGACCTGTTGTCAAAAACTAGCCTAAAAAGAAGAAAAAGAAAAACACACATGCACAAGCACTCTGGAAATCTCTAGATACGTATTTCGGGAGCTATGCTCCCATCTTCAGTAGCTGAAGTCGTATACGACTTCGTATACATATTATTACGTATTCGTACACGACTTCAGCTACTGAAGATGGGAGCATAGCTCCCGAAATACGTATCTAGAGATTTCCAGAGTGTTTGTGCGTGAGTGTTTTTCTTTTTCTTCAATTTAATTTTCCTTATTTCTTATTGACGTGTGAGTGCTCTCTGGGTTAATTTACGGTTCAGGAGTTTTTAAATTTTAATTCCAATCTGTACACCGTAGTCTCCAATTCCTTTTTTAACGTTAAATGCTATTATCGCAATAAAAAGTAATTTCAGAGCTCAACTATGTTCATTTTCTTATATCATACACCAAAATAAATTTAAAAAATTTAATTCCAAAATTAAGGCGTTTCATTTTTTTGTGGAGAATTGTCTATTCTCAAAGACCCCCGTGTGTGAATCTAAATACACAGCCTAAGGGTGTCAAGAGTCGGCAGAATAGGATATGAGAAAGAAATGTATACTTAGGACGTGAACAGACCTATCACTAAGAAGTGGTTCATATTATGTAAGTGGTGATGAATGCCATACTTCGCTGAAAGGGTTCAGCTAGGTCAGCGGTGGCGAACCTTTCCTAGCACGCGTGCCAAAATTACCTTAACCCTTTCACGACCGGAGCGCCCGAATACGCCCGTAATTACGGCTGCTGTGATCAGCCGAAACCGGATTGGTCGACGTATCTCATTGAAATGGCTTGTTTCTCATGTTAACAAAAGAATAACGAAATCAACTAGATTGTTGGCATCCTTTTTGGAGTTTGCATACACGTGTTTTTTCGAAGTTTTTGATCAACATTTTTTCAGTTTTCTTTGCGAGTAAAGTCACCCCAAATGGCTGACGATAACTCAAATTATGCCAATTTGAAATGGAGTTTGAATTCTGATGGTTCAAGCGATGAATTCTTGGGATTTAAAGTGGAAGACGATAGTTTCGGTGTAACTTCAGGCAATGCTCGACGAGGTTTGGAAGGCGAGTCAGACATCGAAGTGTCTGATTTTTCGGATGATGATAGTTTATCCGGAGATGAAACGCAAAATATTTTGTCTGATGAGGGAGATTTCGTAAATATTCATGCTCAACTATCATAATGCTATTTCTTTAACATAAAATAATTTTTTTCTTTAAATGTATTTTTTAGTCAATAAATAGCCTTTTAAGTGAATGTTGTATTGTTTTACTAAATCTGACCCTAATTTTGGCAGCCATCTTGGATTTCTCTTGACTTTTGGGGTCAGACTAACTACAGAGTCTCCGGTCTTGAAAGGGTTAATAAGAGAAAATTTTCCTGTTGGCGTGCCGGTACCTATCACAACAAATTTGTGTATATTCGTATAATATAGTGCATAGTATGTCTTTTTAAACACAGGAAGAAATATATACTAAATGATTCAAATGATATATTGATAACAAAGTAAGAAATATAGTTTTTTCATGTTTATCGAATTCTTTGTACGAATCCCGCATCTTCAAGACTTGACAAATAATATTAAACGCTAACGAAAATAGGTTGCATTAGTGGATAACGTTAACGGAGTTATCTTTGGTGGAGGTGGCACTCTCTTAGAGGAAACAAATTAGGTATCTCATGAAAAATCGTTATACGTAAATTGATTTAATAAATGACGTCAATTAAGTAATGAGGAAGATGAATGACGTGAGCAGAGTGATCCAAGGCATCAACTTCCGTTTGACAAATTCCAATTAAAAACTTATCAGACGTTAATGATATACTAATAAAAATGTCAAATGGTAAATTTAGTGCTGATGCCAGGGGCAGATAGGGCCGCCGGCGAATAATCATAATGTAACTGTATACGAAGCCACTTTTTCGCATCGTCTTAATACCTACATTTATTAGATTTCTGGGGTCATTTTTGCATGTCGCTGTGTTAGCGAGTGGCACATTTTATTTCGTTTTCCATTTTGTGGCGTGCCAACGAAAATAGTTCCGCGTGCCATAGGTTCGCCATCACTGGGCTAGGTCATAGATCATTAAGTTCAGGCGGACCTAAGGCTACACTAAAAGTGAACCGATACCATGTACAAAGAATATAAATGAAATCATGTAAATGGAGGGCCGACCGTACATGCAAAACAAAAATTTATTCTCAAAACAGCTAGACAATATCAAAGAACTGAATCATATTATTCTGTTCAACAGAACAAGGATATCATATATTTACTTACAGAGGGGTTTTCCTTGTCGCATGCTTGGCTGAAGTTATCTTCCTTAGACTTGCTGCTAGCAGTATCTCCTCGTCTCTCCGTCTCCAAATTCTCATTTATTCCACGATTATCCAAATGTGCGTGCTCGGCATGACTAAATATTTTGATGAATTCCGAAGAATGTCTTGGAAAATTTCTCATATAAGGATGTGATTTTTTCCGCAAGGAATGCACGTCAATACCAAAACTTTCCTCTTGAAAATCCTTTTTAAATCGGTTCAAAGGCAAGGGCTCTACTCTCTCTGCTGGTGCATGATACATAACAGCATTTTCAGGCAACTTAAATTCTTTTGAGAGTTCCAAAATTATTTTATGTAATGGATAAAAATATGAACTCTCCTGTTCCGCGTGACTTTTCTGAAAAAAAAAGAAGATACTCCTCATGTAAATATCATAAGGTAATAAACAATCACTACAGCAGCAGGACAAAATATACAGAAAATGAAGTCTGATGCTATGAATCAAATTTTAAATGAGAATATTAACCTTTTCGCTGCTATGGACTTGAAGCTTATGTGTCAGCCGTGTGTGCCGAGTCCAGTGACCTTGAAGCACCCCTGTGCTGAATACTTTCTCTAGGAGCTCTGCGTCTACGTTCATTCGTTCGTCTTTTAATCTCTTTATATTTTAAAAGTTATTTTGTCAATCATTTACATTCATATTGATTATTAACCATCTCGAAAAAATAATTTCATCTTTTTTGTTGATTCTTTTTATTAATAGCAAAAGAAAACGAAAGAATCTAAACGCGACTGAAAAAAACTTGGCTTGAGAATGGGATGTATTACGTATGAAAGTTGACAAAGAACTGAAGATATTTCTGGCTTTTTTCCGTCTGTTTTAGGCATAGGGGGTGAGAAGAGTGATGGTCAAGGGACGAAAAAGGTTTTATGCGGGTGCAAAAAGCCCGGGGAAACAAAGTAGAAGCAGCCTTTTTCATCGTCCAAGGTTAGACTAAAAACAGCTTGAAAAAATATGTCTATGCCATCTACAGAGTGCCTGAAACACCTGTTAGTACCACAAAAATCCATGGCACTTCGTCAGCATTGTTAAGACTGAAAGCGTTTTGAGCAGCGAACGGAAAAGCTTTAAACACATATATGCATCGTTAGCAGTCAACGCACCGCTCTGCCTGCCCGCATATATGCGTCGATAGCAGTAGCAGCTGTGGGCTACCTCGACGCATATATGCGTCGATAGCAGCGAAAGGGTTAAACTAAATAATAAATAATTTTCCAGCACAATAATTCAATAAATATTTTATAAAAAGGCAATGCATTTTTAAGATCCATGTAGAACTACATGTCAATCCATGGTCCTTGCAGTAGTTTCATTCTTATAAAATGCAGCCAAGAGTGAGTGAACAATTAATCATGCGAGGATAAAATGATTGTGTTCCCAGCAGAATGGGACAATTCAGTGCTGCCGTTTCATCGCCGCCAGTTCACCACCAGCGTTCCATTGGAGGGCCAATCCAGCATCGGCTGTTTCAGCGCGTTTCATCGTAAGCAAATAAATTATTATTCTATTTCTTTAGAGATACAGTTACATTTATACATGCGATCTTAAATTAGAAATAAATACTTTTATTACTTTAGATGAAATTATTTGAATAATGTATTGGATCTTGTCTGTCATCTGCCACCCACCCAAGTTAATATACGCAGCGCCCTTCTGGTGCCAGGATATGGAACTATTGCAGGATACAACTGCTTCGGCTACAAAATACTCCTACCTCGGAGTCGAACCTAGGACTTTTTTCGAGATTTCTTTTCGTCATCATCTTACAATATGTGAATCGATCATTCCTGCCAAATATCAAAAACGAATCTTGTTCCATTATCGAGTTATTCGCATTTTTATAGCGTGACAGAGGGAGCCACAAAGGGACAGAATTAGCCTTTTATTATTGTTAGATACCGAATTCGAGTGGCAACACTCTCGTAATGAGCGATAAAGATTATTATATATATATATATATATATATATATATATATATATATATATATATATATATATTATTGTTAGATTTATCTACTGACGATGAAATGGCCTATGCTGAAACTGCCGATGCTGAATCGTCCCTGCGATGAATTGGCCTGGTGCTGAAACGGCTCGGTGATGAAACGTACCAGACCCGTTCCCAGATACCATCTTAGAAAATTTATTACAACTGCTGCAGAAACTATAAAAATACAAAACAAATACAATTTAATGAATAAGTTATCCAAATACACCAAAATATCCAGAAATGTAAGAATGTCGGGGAGTCGTGACATTCAGAGGATGGCCATACAATAGCTTTAGTCACCAAAAGTAGCATTCAAAAAGTTGGACACAAGTCAAGGCATACCACCATTCACCTTATGAAAATCATATATTATATAAATGGGTTAGGGATCCATGGGTAATATTTGAGGATATGGAAGGTCCGTAGGTGCATAAAGGTTAAGAACTCCTGGTCTAAATTGATGAAGAGGACATAACTTTGAATCATCAAAGAGTGAATCTACATATGAAACACGCATGATAAATAATAACAATAATATGAATTACCTTCACTGCTATGCAGCAACTGCTAAACCCCACAGAAGATTTAGTCAAGTATTTCACTTCGGGTAAAATTAGTATTGGGATGCAATGAATTGAAGCAAGCCGTATAATATTATTCACCACGAGTTTTGGTTTTACATCATCACTTAATATAGCAGAAGCAACATTATTATGCTTTATGCCACGAGTAAAAGAATTCATCCCATAGTACAATCCTTTCCTGAAAAAAAAAAATTATTGGCATTAAAAAGAGTATTTTTATTATACACATACTTATTGTCAAGCAATCCTTTACCAACTCCAAATCTGACATCTATTCCTTGGTAACATTAACAACGCATTAAAATGAGGAGGGCAGCTTAATGGCACGGAAAAGTACAGAGCATTATAAAGAGGTGCATCACAAACTTAGCATCTAATAATAGTAATAGTAGAAGTTAACATGAGAGGAAAGACGCACACATCATGCGTGCATACATGAAAGGCGTTCTTTGCGATTTATGAAATCATGTTAAAAAATATATATATATTAATGGCTTAGTATGTCTAAGAACTGAAAAATGATATGCCAGTAGTGATGCCAAGAAAATGAGGAATTTTTGATTCACAGATTTCTTTCCTAATCAGTTGTAATTAATAAAACAACCAACAATTATTTAAAACATACCTCATTCGAATAGTACTAATATACCATATTTCGTGGAGTATAAGACGCACCCCGGTTTTTTAGATGATTTTTCAGGAAAAAAGTATTTTGGTTCACCAAGGCATTTACAAAGGGCCACGTCGTGCATCACACACCCTTTACTGATAATACTTACTTAAACTTGAGTTCAAGATGATATTTTAATATAATGGGATAGATAATAAATGGGAATGCATATGTAATAACAATATACAACTTGTCCTTTTTATTCTGCAACTCTTTTTTCCTCGTACATACACAAAGATTTTGATCGATACAACAATACCAAACTTCCCCTGTTCTATCATCCATCACTTCCTCTTCTAGTTGTGGCCATTTAAGACCAACCTTACGAAGACTACGTTTCTCTCATCCCATCAGCTTCAGTTAGTCCTCGTTATCCCCATTCACGAATCATTTTCTCTTTGGGAGGTGGACCGATATGATGTGCGGACACTCGGTTTCCATGCATTTTTTCATATTGAATCACCCGAAGCTTATAACTAATAGTGTAGGTATATCTTTTCACTTTTGTAGTCATTGCGACATCAATGCATGTAACAACATTTATCCTGGATACGTATGAAATATTTATGGCATCTACACGAATTCCACTGTTCCATGGCATTAATCCCGTTATTCAACATGCTCATTAGGAACTAAAATATCACAAACATGGCGACATTGTAATCACTCTGAGCGGACATGTATTTAAGGGTAATAATGAAAATGTGTCCTCCGAATTCAGGTTGCATGAGGTATTAATGTATATATAACAAATTTTTAACAGTTAATTATTAATAATGTATATTTTATTGTTTTTGCGATGAATGACTGCCAATTATTACATTTTGGGGATGAGTATGCTCATTATTGCCAGTATTGAGAACAGTAATAATCTTATCTTCGGCGTATAAGATGCAAGCTGATTTCGGGGATCATATTTCTGAGAAAAATGTGCATCTTATATGCCGAGAAATATGGCAACTTTCATGTTCACGTTCCTTCCTCTGTCGTAAATTACCCATTTCTTTTCACTTACAAACACTGTGTACCTATACATAAAAAAACAGATGTATTTGCGTTCATTTCTTCGTCGCAGATAATTGATTTCCCTTTATTTACCAAACATTGCATGCGCACGAAATAAAAATAAACTAATTAGGCATTTACAGCAGATATTGTTTACTTCAGTTGCCATGAAGATTGTTTTCATTGACAACAATTAAAAAACACGAAAAATTTTCTAATTTCAAAGTGAATTACAACTTTCTCATTCAATTTTCTTGAAATTGGCTACTCTTTCGATAAAAATGTACTGAAAAAAATGGATGCTATTTGACTACCGTAAATACCCGCATATAATGCGCACCCTCGTATAACGCGCAGGGGGGTTTTCAGCCTCGTAATCTATGATTTTTCTATATACCCGCGTATAGTGCGCACCAATTTTTTAGCGTTACCATTCCAGAATAAAGTAGATGGTGTGACGTGTTCTAAGGCAATGATCGAATTATTGGTATTATGTATTGGTAACATAACGAAAGTGCGAAATGAAATTTTCAAATAACGTTCCAAAAGATCGTCAGCTAACTCAATCATTACATACTCTATGTTAACTTACAAGGTGATATTAGGATAGACACAATAAATCGAATTATATTAATTTCATAGTATGGCATATGACATTGTTTGAGCTAATAAAATGAAGGAATGAAGATAATCCTATGCTTTTTACATACGTTTTTGACATGCCTGAGGTGGACGGGTTCGCCCAACCTTCAGTTTTACTTATTAGAACACAATAGAAATTACCATAAATTAACTACAGACTCTGAGAATCAAGAATAAATCACGTATGAATGCTGAGAGAAAGGTAGGGAACGATAATTTAATTTAGTTCTGCAAGAAGCATCAACTCCCAGCGAACTCAAAGGCATCAGCTGCCATTGCTTCTAATTGTAAGTAGTACCAGTACCTCACTACCAGGCCGGGCGCCGGTGTAGGGTGACGTCATGCGTAATATGACGATTCCGATAACAACATCGAAGAAGAATAGTCCAGTGACGAAGAATTTCTTGGCTTTAAAATGAATAAATACTGAATTCATTCTTTTCATATCTAATTAATGTATGTTTATAGAATTTGTAAATAAATTTTTACTTTTCATAAAACCACCAATAAAAATATGAGGATACCCGGGCAGTAATTAATGTGCCGAAATTGTGGAAATATGGGGTCAAATGGAAATAGGAAGATTATGTACCCTCGTATAACACGCATCCTAATTTTTAACTCAAATATTTCAAAAAAAACTGCATTATACGCGGGTATTTACGGTATTTAACACCTGATTAGTGTAATATATTAGCTTAATTTATCAATTTCCCGTACAAACTTATTTCTGTATTAGCACTTCAAAAATGAAATAAGTTAAACATTAAGTATTTTAAATGAAGCACCGCTTACCGCATATCATACCACTCATCCGTTTCCATGACTGCCTCTTTTTGAGCTTTTCTCCTCTCTTCAGGCGTCATTCTCTTAACAGCTGACCATGGAAGTCTTCTCTCTTTCCGTCGAATAGGAGTTAAGAGTCTAAAATAAATGACAAATACAGTCATACCTCACTTTGCACAACCCTGTTTTAAGCAAATTCATTAGCGCGAGAAGCAGGCACGTGCCTAACAGGTGTTCAAAAAACAAAGGAAGCCAACAATTGAGGCAGCCTAACCATAAATGTATTACAAATTCCATTTTTTACAAACTTGTGGATGTTAGAATAATCGTCTTTAGATCCCCACCTAGTGCCAGGATGACCAATGCTATAAAAGGAACTCCTAGGATGGAAGGAACAAGGATGACACACTTTCTTTTGCTCGATCGACAATTATTTTGGAGCTATTATTTCTAAAAGGTGACTTTCTGAATAAAATTTCCTCTCCGATTTATTGAGTACTAGCAGAATATCCAGTTCATCACCTGGAGTAATTATAATTAATATCTTGTAAAGTCCCGTTGGCAGGTACTACCTACAATCTTTCATGGTTTTGAATTATTAGTTTCTATTCCTCGAATAAGGTATTTAAAACCTTTTACACAATAATTCTTTATAAACTATTTTGAGGGTCATTCCAGTTTGCAAAATAATCAGGTGTGTGTGTGCACATGTATGCGATGAAAACTAAGCAAGACAACAGATGAGTAGGTTGAGCCAAGTTTGCCTCCCCAATGGGTTTCCAGACCCAACCAGGAGTGCATTGATATCTTGCTAATGTTGTTCCACACAGTTCTCAAGAAGTGAACACACACAGCAGAGTAGAACCCCTGGATGACGATAGGGAAAAATCTCACTTTTCAAAATAATCCCGTAACGCTTAACGGTAATCTTTCAATCCAGGTTAAAGTCAGATGATTATTCATAAAGATTAGAAATATACTTGTCTTTTGAAACTTTCATTGGCGCCATCAAGCATTGAAAAACCAAGCTAAATTCATTTTCTAAAATTGAACATTTTTTTGTCTTGCTTATACTAATAAATACGGGGTTTTCGGATTTTTAACTTTGATGAATTTTGGAAAAATATCCACATGAAAAATTTCAACCTTCTCGGTAAAGCAGAAGTGCCCTCGACTTTAGCAGACACACATACAGAATTCCGCTTCATTAGTATCGATTTCATTCAAAAAGGAAATATTTACATTTTTTCCAGAATATAAGTAAGTTTTTAGTTTTCTATGCAATTTGAAAGTTACTGATGAAGATAAGTTATTGAAACAATGTAAAGATTTTCATCAGGCGTTGATGGATGGAAGCCGAGAAGATGACGTTTTACCAGGTTAACGGCGTATTTTTATTAATATCACACTAGTTTTCACATCCACGGAACTTACCCTCGTTGACATAATGGGTCGAGTGAATAAAAAATAAGCAAATGCTTATGCTTAAGATTTCTATCACTTTTTAAGCAAATGCTTGATTTGGGGTGCATAAAAAAATTGGCATTTGCTTTTGCTAGAAAGAATAAGCATTTGCTTATTTTTAGGAATTTACTTAAGCATTTGCTTAAAATTGTATGAATAAAACCGAGCTTTTGCTTAATGCTTGAAGCATATGCTTAAACTTTTTTAAGTGAGGTAAAGGGCTTGCTAAAATATTTCCAAGTACTCTATTTTCATGATAATTGATCCTAAATATAAATATGGTAACTTATGGCGACATAAAAGGTTAAAAAATACGAGAAAAGTTTCAACAACCAATGGTTAAAAAAATTTATACCGTTTCTCTGAAGAAAATGTTAAGTTTATTTCAAATCTGTTATTCGGAGAATATCAAGAGAAACGTGGCGGAGCACTGTTTTCCAAACATAAGATAGAAATATTTTTAAGGTACTTAAGTGATCCCGGATTTCGCTATAAAGGCAAATGACTGGATAAAATTACTATAACTAAATAAAAATGCACCCATGATTTGTGATATTATCGAATTCGGTTATAAAAGAAAGTTTTAAAAATTTATTAATTAACTTTTTTAAAAATATTACCCAATAAATTTATGTCTTTAGTTTGAAATTCAGCTATGTAAAACTTTAAATGTAAACAAAAACAAGTGAGGGAAGAGTTGCAAAGCGAATTTCGCTTAGCAAGCCATTTTCAGGAACCGCGTAAAGTGAGCTATGGCTGTACTAATAATAATTAGGTCCACGCGTATGCATTCATAGATAATTTAACTAACCTTAGCAGCACTTGTTTTATTTCTTGGGCATCTTTCACCATAGGCCTGAAAAAAAAAACAAAATGAAAGTTATCAATTAGCCATGAAAATAAAATGCTTCATTACAGAATTTCATGATAATTAATATCCCTAGATTCAACAAATATATTTCTAGAGAATTTTCCTTTTACAAGAATACCTCGCTTTACGCGACAGATAGGTTCCTGAAAATGTCTTGCTAAGCGAAATTCGCGCAAAACAAGGTCATTATGTCAACGAGGATAAGTTCCGTGGATGTGAAAACTAGTGTGATATTAATAAAAATACGCCGTTAACCTGGTAAAACGTCATCTTCTCGGCTTCCATCCATCAACGCCTGATGAAAATCTTTACATTGTTTCAATAACTTATCTTCATCAGTAACTTTCAAATGGCATAGAAAACTAAAAACTTATTTATATTCTGGCATAAATGTAATTATTTCTTGTATGAATGAAATCTCAAATTAATCAGCGAGGAAGTTTTATTCGGAAAGTCGCCTTCCTTGAAAAATAATAACGGCAAAATAGCTGTCCATCGAGAGATAAAAACGGTGTGCTGTCCTCTGGATTTCTTATATAGTATCACATCCTGACCCTAAAATTTCATGGGTACATTCATGAAGCGATTTTCCTCCTAAATTCATTAATATTAAGTACATAGAAAACTTTTAGGTACCATAAAAACATATTACCATTGCAGGGTGTACGGCGACTGCAGTGCGCTGCGAACTCTTTTCCCAATTATTGCTCGCTTTTTAGACAACGATGATTTACTACTCGTAATGGAATGTAGAGGCACTTCCATGACTAATTAATGCTTCGAAAGACAACACCGACTGCTATCAAACAAAATGTAATAGCTGGTAGGCTGTTCCAACGTTCCACAAACAGTGATCGAATTACAACATTAACACATAAGGTAGCTTGTACAGCGCTACTACGACCAGCTGTAGTGCAACCCCTACGCGCTACGCCACAAACCCACAAACGAGCGTGCCTCTAGGGACGAGATATGAAACTACAATGCGCCTTGTAGTTCTATATTTCACCCCTAGGTCAGCGCGGCGGAGGTGTAAGCCCGTTAATACCAAAATACTCGAATTACTTTTATGGTAGGTTTATTAAAATATTTGTATATAAGTTTTTGATAAATCTTTAAATCTCGCGTTCCTCCCCTCGGATTGCGCAAAAAACAATTTCGACAAATAATACGTAGGAACATATAATTATTATTTGTTATTAAGCCCTGTTCACACGATCCTTCACTTGCTTCCCTCACTTACATCATTCAAATATGCATCAGTCACTTTAATGACACTTGTGTTCTCACTACCATAAGTTACATCAGTCAAACTTACATCAATCACAGCCGACATCTGTTTACTTTCATGTTAAACTCTGGATCGTAATGCTAAGAGCTCGAGTGATTTTAGCTGCTGCAGGTCTATGTCATATAAGAAAGAAAAAAGGGAGAAAAAAATTGTGGGTTCGTGAATGGATAAGAAGAAGGCAAGAAGATAACTGTATTTTCTTTACTCTTCCGAGAGTTATCTGCAGAGGATCCATTTTCATTTAAAATAAGGTGACCAAACGTCCTCCTTTTGGAAGGACAGTCCTTTTTCAATCGCTGTCCTCCCTAAACCTTTTGTCCTTCCATGTCCTCCTTTTTGAACATTTCTCTGCTATTGTACTTCCTTTTACTCAAGCCAAGCGTTCTTTTAATTGGTGTATTTGTGTATTCTCAAGTCAACTGGCTATAGATATAGAAGTAATCCTTCCACAAATATACTTACATTTTCATCGTTTCACTGTGAGAGTAAAGAGTCAAACTAAATTTTGTGAGGTCGCTTCAGTTGAGCATAAGAAATTATTAGGTTACTCAAAAACCAGGTGGTTGGCTTTGACACCTGCCATTGAACGTGTTACTCAATTATTTGAACCATTAAGCTTACATTTTTTAAGTTTAGATAAATGTCCCAAACTTCTAAAAGATTTTAATCCATTAGATGAAATTACTCTGCATATCATGCATAGTAAGGCAACATTGTTTCAGTCGAATATAGAGCAAATTAAAAAGAACAAAATATGTGCAGCTGAAGTAATGTCAATTCTTCGCAGTTTTAATGATCAATTGGAATCCAGATTAAATATGAAATGTTTACCAGTAAATGCAGATAATTTATTGAAAAAACTAGAAGAGAATAATCCAACAGTTAGAGGGGCATTCACGGACGAGGTTCAACTATTTTATAGAAATTGCCTTGATTATTTGATCAAATGGACAAAATTTCTGGATGGAATAAATTTTTTTCAGTGGACTTTATTAATAAAATCGATCGAGTGGGAAAAAGTGGTAGAATCGGTGAAATTTGCAAATCAAGTGTCTCATAAAGATTGATCACAATACTGTTTGATGAGGTTCGGAGACTAAATGACCACTGCTCAGCTAATAAGTTTTCAGAATGGTCTGAAAATAAAATAGAAGTCTACAAAAGATGGGAGGAAATATTTCAGTTTTAAAAAAACTGAATATCTTCCTTTTATTAATTTAAAGATATTGGTTGAAATAGCTTTATGTTTACCTGGGACAAATGCAAGTGTAGAGCGTGTATTCTCGATAATTAATGATGTGTGGGACAGTGTAAAGAGCAGTCTTTCTTTGGAAACATTGACCTTAATCATAATGATAAAAGTTAACATGGATTATAGCTGCGAGCGATTCTCAGAAATGTTAAATAAAAATGACGATTTTTTGAAAAAAATTTAAAGAAATGACAAATATTTCAATACAAAACAATCATGTCATTATTATAATGAAAACACTTCATTTTTAAAAACATACTACATATTTCAGCCTGTAAAGAAAAGATATGTTTCAGTAAATATATATTTTGAATAAATATATTTTCAATAAATATTGGCTTATATAAAATAATTTTCAAGCAATCAGGATATAATTTAGAATAAATAACAATTTGTAGGATTGAATCTATTATTTTCAATTTTAATTGCTTTTGAACTTCGTTTAAACTTTTCCGTGTTGGGGTTTATTTTTCTCGAATATGTAAAACACACACAATTAATGAACACTTACGTTTAAAATTTGTGCAATTCACCTTTGAACTTCTGAAATTGAAATTCGTTCAATACGATTTGTCATTATGTAATTTTAGTGTTTCACTGTGAAAAATGGTATCTAAAATTATTATTTTTCTTGAAAGCTTACAGCATTTTTTTTAAACAAAAAATTTCATGTCATGAGACTATTGTAATGTATGTTCTTTTACAATCTTTAGTTTGTTTGAAAAAATCTGAAAGATAGCATATAAACAGTTTTTCTGTCATGAAATGTGTCCTTCCTTTCTCCTTTCTTTTCCCTCCCTTTGTCTTTACATTTTGTAAAAAAACGGGATCTGTCCTCCCTTTTGGAAAAAATATCTGGTCACCTTATTTAAAAGCTTTCTGAGAATGAAGGAAAGTACTTTCTATTTACTTCTGTCGAAAGTGAAAAGTTTGATATCGAAGAAAAATACTGTAATGAGGGAGTCAATTTCACCTGCAATCAGATTGGCACTCACTTTGAGATTTCTGGCCACTGGAGAAAGTTATAGTAGTTTAATGTTCTCAACAAGAATTCCAAAGAACACCATCTCATACGAGAGGCGTGCAGAGCAATATACCTGTGCTTATTGGAAGATAATTTGAAGGCAAGTATTTCTGGCATTTACTTTAGTGTTATACTAAATGTAATCTGCCCATAAAGGTTATTACTTCACTTTGTGACATTACCATTACATTGCTTCAATTAACGAGAGTTGGGATTTGTGGAGGCGGAGCTTAGAACGCGTAGCCGCCTAGACTTCTGCCGATTCCCCCTCCACCGCATTTCCTCTCCATCCCCTCCACTGTATTTCGCCCACCGCGCAGCCGTTCTCGGACAGACCAAACGGATCGTATTCTATTCTGAAATTGTTTCGGAAACTGGCAATGCAAGAAATCTTATATTTTCAGGGAATCGTAACCACACATTCAGAAACAACGTTAAAGTTTCATCCTCCGGTACTCGCGTTAATTTTTCAACCGCCAGTACTCGCGCGGGGTTCTCCTGATAAACCACAATTTTATTGTTATAAAAGCAATATCGCTATTATTCCGTTCTTTATTTTGTTGTATTCATAGTCATTTATAAGTTAATAATTTTGAGAAGTTTCAAATGATTTTGTAATTATTAATCTCTTTCGAAAAGAAAAAGAATTAAGGTACACTTTCATGAATATTTTCGGAGGTCAATCTATGAGTCAGTAGGCAGTTTTTAGGAATATACTTATAATATCTTCAGTTCAATTCAATAAATCAGAAATACCACAATAGAACAGAAATAGTAATTGTACACGAGAGGAAACCCTGTTTTTCGCATCATGACCTTGAACACTGCATTGGCTTCACTTTTCAATTTGAATATTAGTGTAATTTACTATAATATTTATAACAGTTCTGTCAAACATTAATTGGAAACAGTTGACTGGGAGTTTCAAAACAAAAACCGAACACTGAAATAATAAAAATCTACAAACCTTGTAGGATCAGAGTCAGTGAAGAAATTGTTGAGATGCGATCTCCAATTACGGGAAATAACACATTTTATGATGTCGATCAGTGAAGAAACTATTCAGAGACAATCTCAAATTATGCGAAATAAAAAAGTTCTATAGATAATAACAATAATTTTAGAATAAAATATGAACAACATCCACACAAAGAAAAAAGCGCTTATTTCCAGTGCAGCACTCTCTTATTGTTAGAAAAAAAACGTCCAAATACAAAGGAATATCACAGAAAACTGAAAATGTTTAGCAGAATAGGTTCCAAACACGTCATTCCAGCTACTGAAGGGTCGGGGTCATAAAACGCCAAAGGAAAGGAACCCTGTCACAGCCCCCCACGCAAAACTCGTCAGCTGCCGAGTGAATTATTCCAGTAATAATGCTTTTAAAAACTTGGAAATTATTGAATAGAATATTTTAGGAACTTTCAGACAGGATTTTGGTATGATTTTTTGTTTGGTATACAAGCATAGAATAGATATTAATAACATATTTTTATTGTAGTGATTAATTATAAGTAGCAAAATTTACACAAATAACTTTTTACACATTGTTCTACGCTATTTCAAAAGTTCAACACCTTCCATAAACTCTTCACGATCACTATGTTCGTCAGAAGTCACTTCACTTTCAGTAGAACTTTCTTCTTCCAATCGAATGATAAGTTCGTCAACAGCTGCGTCCAAAGTCCCTTCTTTTTCACAAGCGTCTTCTACTTCTTTCTTCACGTGGTCGACAACCTTTTTCCAGTCTCCCGGAGTCACTTTATGAAGACCTTCGTCGAGCAGTGTTTCCACTTCTTTTAGAGTGAATGATTTATTTTCTCTGGCTACATGACCTTTAACCTGTGCCCATATCAATTCGATGGGGTTGAAGTGACAGTGATAGGGGGAAGACGAACCACTTCATGTCCTTCACTTTTGGCCAGTTCGTCTATTACATATGAAGGGAACTGGGGTCTTTTTTTATGCACTAAATTAAGTAATATTCCCTTCGTCATTCCCTCATCAAAAGGGATGTTGTTTTCCTCCAACCACTCCATTATCATGGCCTTCCTGCTAGCAACTGTGGGAGGCTTATTGATTTGCACAGAATGATATGGTGCATTGTCCATCATTATCACACTGTGCTCTTTAATATTTGGCAGTAGCGCTGTTTTGAACTATTCGTAAAATTTTTTATGATCCATTTCCTCGTGGTAGTCGCCGGTTTTCTTGGAGCGAAATACAAGGTTGGCGTTGGAAACAAAGCCATTTGATGACCCAGCATGGCAGACGATGAGCCTCCCTCCCTTACCAGATGGTCCCTCCGACATGCCTTCTTTGGTATGGTCGGTCCATCTCTTCTTAACGGTGTGTCCCGCATTCACCCATGTCTCATCCAGCCAAACGTTATCGTCGAAGTTTTTTCCGACTAATTGGTGTAGGAATATACTTCTTTTTGTAATAACATCTCCTCTCTCCAGAAGTAAGCTTCGGCCATTAATCTTTTTGTATTCAAAACCCAAGTTAAGAAATATTATCCTCAACGAGCTTATACTTCCTTCGAACAAATTTTCTTCCCTAAGCGATCTATATACTTTGAGCAATGTTGGATGCTCTTTCCTCCGGTAGTATCCATAGATGTGTCTTCGAAACACATCTTCCTCGAACGAGTCCAAGTTGGTGATCTTTGAATCTCGGGGCCTTTTCTTGCCCGGGGTTGATAGATTAGATGGCCATGGTTCGTTGGATGGCATTTTCTTTTCTTTCGACACTCTCCACACGGTATTTGAGCTAACATTAAGTGCAGCTGATGTCCTTTTGATAACCTTATTGAAGGGGATAATAGGAGAACCGGTGTCGGTGATATGAGCATTTTCTCTCTCAAAAAAGTCCCTCGCAGACCAAACCATCTCCCGAGCTTGACATCTGATGGTTACTCCATGCCCAAACGGTGATCTTCCAGATCTGCTTGTATCATCAGATCGGCTCCTCGGTCTTCCTCTCGAGCGTGATGGACGAGACATGTCCACTACGTGAAAAAACCTGGAACTAAAACGCAAAAGACGACACTCAAAATACGAGAAAACTCAAAAGGCGAGAAAACTCGAAATACATACCAAAAAACTCAAAACTCCAGAAAACTCGAAAGACGTGAAAACTCAAAAGGCGAAAAGGCACACGGTAACGTAAGAGGCAAAGGCTAACAGCACACTGAGCTCCAGGCAGAAGCTCGGAGGCTCCATGAGGTTTGGCAACATAGGACCCGCCTGAGGGAGACTACCTGATTCGCTGTCGGCGCATCCCCTCCACCCGGTAATTTTGAACATCTTGTTGTATTTTTGACTTGTCCTATTTAGCTAGATAAATTTCATATTCTTACTCAGTTGCCGAGTTGTTCATTCCTAAATGTCGATAGATATTTTTTATTGAGCATGATTTGTCCTATATTTGTATGAAACCTCCAGGATGAATAAAAATTATTATTGTTATTATATATATTATTATTTCTGTGGAAAAGAACCGATATAGTGGCGAGAAATGGAGCTACTTGTGATTTTATAAGATGACAAAGGTGGGTACAAAACTATCGAAAGCGGACAGTGGTTCAGTTAGTTCCCTTTTGAATGCTATGTGTGTACTATTACTGCGTGTGTACACAAAATACGAAGTCCTGTTGGAGACTGAAATCATAAGTTTTTCATTCAACTTGATCCAATATAAAAACATACCTAATGGAAAACCTTTCCAGCAGACTCGGCATTAATATTCGGTATAATTTTTAAATCAGGCAAAATAATGCATGTATAATGTACATAAACCAGTAGTAAGAAGAACATACAGTACCTATGTTATGAGATAAGCTTCTGCAACCATATAGGGATTTAGAGAGTAAATCAAAATAAAATAGTTTAAAAAGGTTTATTTATGGAAATCCTCAAATGTCTTCCTCTTCTTCCTCATCATACATTTGATTAATTATCAGCTGTATTTCAGTGGTGGGCCGTCGCTGCCTTTTTTTGGTTTTTAATCCTCTTATCATGGCAGCGACACACTCGCCGAATTTTGAAAATTCATCTCCAGCATTTTTTCCACTGCAGAAGTAAGCTTCTGTAGAAATGCATCTTCTGCACTTTCCACTTGTCGTTTTCTTGATGTTGAGGGCGAAGTTATAGATGAGGAGGTGGCTGAAGTTGAATTAGCAGGTCGAGGTGGGATGGAAAGGGATGTTCGTTCATAGGAAGCAGAAGTTGTGGGAAAAGAAGGAGAGGGCGTGGAAGGACTTGGCAAGGGGTGGGTCGAAGGGACAGTAGGGATCTATTATTTTTTGTCCCGCACATATTAATTATTTAAAAAAATAAAGAACCACAATGGAAGATTCTTTTTATCTTTCCCTCCGGTTTATTTGTGCAGCTGAAATACAGTCAGATTCTTCGAGGGTTTAATTATGGACAGAAGTCTCGCTGGAGGCTTTCGCTGGTCATTCTCGAATGCAAGATGAAATATTGTAATGAGTAGAGAGGCGCATGGTGACGTAACGCGGTTCATTTTTAGAGAGAATTGGTTTTTTTCGTGGCTACGACCTTAAACTGAGAATTAAGGTATTTTACCATATTAACCCTTAAATACTACTATGGGTGATTTTTCACTTCAGGTAATTTTCAAAACCTGACTGCTAGATGGCAGTGGGAAATACACAGTTGTGGTCTTAGGTATTCTCATTTTAGACCAAGTTCTACCATTCTGAATTGTTGTTTCTAAAACTTGTCTTCAGCAAATAACCAAAATGCGATCCATGTGGTGAATTATCACCAATTATAATATTAATGTAATATTTTTCGTCAAAGGTCAAATTTTAATTTACGCATGTGAACCGTATAATATTTCATTATGAAAACAAAATGTCTCGAGTATTATACCGTATTTATTATGAATGAGTAGGTAATAACTTTCCACTAAATGAAAGGTCGGTTTTTTCGGTCAATACTATAAACGTAGCCCATTCATCGACAGCCAAACAATGGTGATGTAAGCTTTGTCCACAAAATGCTGAAACAAATTTCAGTGTCATGTGTTCCATATGCTTCTATTTTGCATGTGGCCATCATAGAAGCACAATTTGTAGCAATCGTAACTTATAATGCTATTTTGGTTTATAACACTTAACTTAGTCTTTTGTAGGTACTATAATGTTTCAAATATGAGTATCTTTGAATTTTAGCGTGTGGAAGTAGTTGTGGGAACAGAAAGGGAGGACATGGGATCAGAATTAGAAAATGCTTCCTGGCCATTCGCAGATATAATAATGTAAGAGCTTAACTCCTCCTGGAGATCTGCGGAGAGATTGGAATCTTCATTGGGTCTTTCGCTTACCTGAAAACAGAGAGTTAAAGAATTTTTTTAAAATGTCGAGTCTGATCACATTTAAAAATTTATTTATTATTTTTCAGTTTCCGGAAAATGAAGAGAATTGGAAAGCAAAAGCTGATCGGTTTGAATTTAGATGGAATTTTCCAAATGCTATTGGAGCCTTAGATGGAAAACACGTTATATTTAAACCGAAAAGAGAGGATGGGTCCAAGTAGTAATAAGCGATGGAGGTGTCTACAGAGAAACGGATTTAGCACAGGATTTGGAAAAGGGAAATATCAAACCTCCAGCAAAAATGCTACAAGGAAATCACGGGCCTGTTCCGCCTGTCATATTAGCTGACGATGCATTTCCTCTCAAGACATATCTATTGAAACCATACCCTTCAAAGCATTTAAGTAAAGAGCAAAGAATTTTTAACTATAGATTATCTCGTGCCAGAAGGGTGGCAGAGAACGCATTTGGGATTTTAGCCAACCATTTCAGAGTTTTCCTTACCACCATTGCATTGAGCCCAGAAAAAGTGGAAACTATTTGTCTTGCAGCACTTGCCTTGCATAACTTTTTAAAGTTTAAAGACATGCATTTCTCCAACTTTGTAGGCAGGGAAAACTTACAAAATGGGGAATTAATACCAGGGACTTGGAGACAGAACATTCATCTAAATAATATGAATCGTGAAGGGGGAATTCATTATGGTCTCCAAGCATTGCAAGTGAGAGAAATGTATAAGAATTATGTTATAAAGGAAGGTGCTGTGTATTGGCAAGATAGGATATTCCATTGATATTCAATTGCTTCTTATTATTAACTATTTATATTATGCAATAAATATTTAAATTAAAATGTATTGAAACAATTAGTTATACTTAATTTACCCATAGCCTATGTCCTATCCTATCCTATGAAGTATTTAACAGTTTAACTACACATGGGCGTAGGTCGACGTAACAAAACGCACATGCTAGACTACTATATACACTACAAAAAAATACATTTCTTGATGATGTGCCACTTCGAATTCTGGCGTGTCTGTCCAGGAAGAGCAAATCGTTGTAGCACCACAATGAAGGACTAGGGCATCTCCCTCCATTACCGGAGCCACTGGGCATTTTCAGGGATAACTAGGCCCTTTCTCTCGAAAACTGAGTCCTTGATGTATTAATTTTTCCTCTCACATCTCCGGCATTCGTATTTGGTCTTTTTCTGAAACCAATTAGATAAACTTAGAGAACTTTGTAGAAAAAACTATCCATTGAAAATTAGTGTAGAACGTGAAACTTAATTATTCGTAAAGGTGAGAATCAACTTCCCCAATTATCTGCTACCCTTGGACAACTGAATCTGTGTAATTCATAATTTAAAACTACAATGAAATTGGGCAAAGTTACTTAAAAAAATGAAGTTGTGATACCAATTTCTGATTATGCTTACATAAATACGTTATATTAGGCAAATATAAAATAGTTTTCTTGCGAGATATACGTCATCAGAAATGTTAAAATACCACATATGTTCATTTAAGTAATGTTGTAAACTTACCTTAGAAACTTCTTCCGATATATTTTTAAATATTTCGTTCTTTGTAGATTTGTTATGGCACTCGGGCGATGAAATGCTGTGCGATATTTGGTTTTGCTCATAAAGTGAAGTAAGCCTCTCCATTTCTTCCACCGTTAACCCTAGAATACTGAACACGTCAAACTGACGTAAACTCCACTTTGGACAAGAATAACTCCTTTTCTGGAAATACAATTATCTCCTTCCTCTGGCAGTGCTTCAAACAGTTTGTTACCCACCGGAAACCAGATCAATCGCAAGTTCCACGCTTCTCTTCCGCCCGCAAATCAGCTTCGTCATTCAGTCAACCTTTACGACAAATGGCAAGGCTTACAATTCCAGCATTATCGTCATAAACCGTGTTTCGGGAAACGAAGCAGGCTTTGTTTAGTTTTTATAAGGCCTGCCTACTAGTTTTCGAAGATTTCATTTGTTTTTATTTAAAAAATTGTACTTATTTGCATAGTTTGTGAACTTACTCTTTTCCTATTTTATAGAAGTTTTTTTCGCATGATTCAATGTCAATACTAACATTTTCATGATAATTCTATTTCTATTCTTTACAATTTTTTTATATTTGGACATTTGTAATTCTTTACAAATTCTTAAATTCCTGGAAGATTTATCATAATAAACTAGTTGTTGGAGTATTTATTGATAAAAAATATACCAGAAAGTTGATTATCATTAAACACATTGCAATAAAAGTGGTTTTAAATATAATCCTGATGTGTACGTCAAATTTACGTAAGTTTAGTTACAACCGCCCTAAAATAAGATTAGAATTCTGGGGTTAAAGAAACTCCACGCGTTCGAACACGCGCCAAGGAAACGAGAATTACACTCGATGTACTACACATACGCTCTGCTCTAAGGTTTATAAACGGTCGTTAACAGAAACATCCGACAGCTGAAACACGAGTGCGCAATACGCACGCCCCCCCCCCCCCCCCTCAGCCAATCCTTCACTTTCACATCAGTCACTTTGAATCGGGTCCGCACCCATTTCCAAAAATAAGGACGATGCTAGCGTCATTCGTACGGCCAACACGTGAACTAAGGTGACTGATGCATCTTTAGTCTAACTTGATTGTAAAGTGAAGGATCGTGTGAACAGGGCTTTAGGTTTCCTGAATAACAAAAGACTAACGTTAATTTAAATAAAACATGGCTTCCAAGTAGTTTGGTAATGCTTTGGTATGAAATTTATTGCTTGACTTATCACATTTATCTCTATGTTTCATTAGTTAAATTTATGTTTTAAACTGTTCTTATAGCTTGAAGATTATATTTTATTTGTTATTGTAACAAAATGAGATATCCCATTTCATTTTTGTACGAAAAAACTCGGGGGATCCAATAGTTTAGCTGTTCCAGTGTGTATGTGAATGCGTTTTGTGATAATACACTTATATTTTCTTAATAGATACCTGCTCTGGATAAATCTCCTAGGAAGGAAGAAGGGAAATTACTCTCGTTTCCATGTGTGCGAGAAGCATTTTGAGGAGGAGTGTTTCTCAATTTTGGGTGTTAAGCCTCGCTTGCTTCAGCTAGCTGTGCCATCCATTGCCCTAGGCGTGTATATGGTACGTGTCAGATTTTCACAAAATAAGCTGTAATTTTAGATAGAGTAATTGAAATTTCTATTTAAAACCTCGTGGTTATTCGTAGATTATAGTGAATCCTTTGGAAGTTCAACTGCAACGTAGCCGCCCGGGAATAGAATTGTGCTTGTAATAGAATGGCATAAGTATATGGTATCGATGCCTCATTTTGATTATTGTATATTATATGTTTTTTTTCTTAAATATTTCGAATTACATACAAAAATTGTTTTCTTGTATTCCTTGACGTTAAGGTAATTCTTCTTTCTTTGTTTCGAAACGTATTTAGAAGTATTTGATTTTCGATCTAGAAATTTAAATATCCATATCGAAAGTTTTTCTTGTTATTTGATTAATACATAGAGATCTTAAATGGCCTGTGACTGCTAAGAGCACTTGATCTTCAGTAAATACAACTGTGTTTATAATAGATAATAAATAAAGTGGAATTCTGTTGCGCAATAAGATGTGATCCTCATAGAAAAACTTGTAGATAATTCTTATATTTAATGATTGACATTTTTAGAAATTCATTTCCATTCTTCTTACAGGTGGAACAGAAGATTCCCGCACAAACACGGAACTTTCACCGAAGAATGGCGAAAAGAATGGAAATCACTTTGCCATAGATTTTCGGTCGAACCACAAATTCGTTCTTAACGCGGATGTTTGACATTTTCCGTCTTTTGTGTGACTTTCCCGTAGGTGTGTCTCCAGGCAATAAAGGTCAATTAACGTTATAAGAGTTGGTTGCAATTATTAATTTTTATATCTGTTGTATTTATGTACAAATACCTCACTGTTTTGTAGTTTTACAATGACTTTCCACTGTCGCAATGTGTGATATGCGCTAATAAATTTGATTTCTTAAATGCGATCCAAGATTTTTTCATTTAAGTCCAATTCTAATTTCCATCGGATTTATAGTATTTATTACTATTATCGTATTAAAACGGGAAGGGGGTGAGGGACATCCCTCGGTGACGTCACAAGAGCCATTGTGAACACGTAATTCCAATATTTCCCACCTACTTATCCCCTTACATGAAAACCTGGGACGCTCCAAGTTCACTGCAATCTCACCACGAGTCTTGTTCGCTGTGGATGCAACGCTTCCCAGGAGCCGTGCGAACTACCTCGTCACATCCATTATTTCGAAATATTTGCTTTAATATTTGATATATGTAAAAAGGTACCGGGATAAAAGTTGTAGGAAATTTAATTTTCTAAAACCTTTGTCCGAAACATTTTACCATATAATGTGTACGAGATATCGTAAAAACTAAATTTTTTAGTTGCCACCTACTGTCAGAGCCAGATTAAAAGACCCATTGACTACACGCAAATTTCACGAAATTAAGCAATAAACTTGTATTTTATTCTGATTTTAACACAAAATAACAAATAATGGAATAATATACAAAATTTTCAAATAAGAAAACTTACCTTGTTTTATATAGTATATAGTTAATCAATTATTTCATGTACATGTAATTCTTCAATCATGCCTGCCACATGTGCTATACCGTAGATGCTTATTCCTACTATGCCCCGTATGCAGTCTTACACAATATGGATTACTTGGAATTATAAAGAAAGAAAGAAAGTGTTTTACACAGAAAAGTGCGGGTTTTGATACAGGTAAAGAAATGGAGACAAGTATCAGATTATTGCAAGTGTGGGTCCCCTTGCCGTCTGGGCTCCCTTGCTGTCTGGGCCCCCTTCCCATCTGGGCCCCATGCAATTGCGTGTTTTGCGTACCACTTAATCTGGCCCTGCCTACCGGCGACTGTTGTGAACACTTGTCGCTTAGTTACGTCTTAGTAACGCTCCTTTTCATTTTCTCAATTGTTGGAGCTTCGTGGCTATATCCATTACCAGAAGGCTATGGTTTGAGTTTATCTCTGTTATGTCTTAAAATTTTTCTCACAGTTTCTTAAAGTATTTATTATCATTTGACCAACCCTAATTTTAAAATTAACGGCATTTATGTTATTATAATAACACAATTTGTAAATAATATATGTAATAATATAAAACTATATATATATAGTTATATATATATATATATACATATATATATATATACACACTAGCTGAAACCCGCAAAACATTTGTGACTAAATTAAAACTTAATTCCCACAATACTTTTTTAAATATAGGGTTTTTAGTTAATCTTTCACCAAAGACTTGAACAGAATTAAAACTTTTTACTCTGGAAAAGCCACATAAAGCTGTCCATGCATAAAAAGAGACTTAGGAATATATATATATACAATTTTCATCAAATCTCTGACCTTGTGATGGCTAAGAAAAGACTTTTCTTTACAGAAACAAGCTGTCAAAGCTTTATGTCGAGTATCTTACCGTACACATGGTAAACCCTTATTATTTTTAACTCTCAATATCTTAACTCAACCACCTATTTACGTTTTGAGCCATACAATTTTTGTTAGATCAATATAATCAACTTTTCCCCACAAATGTACAATACCATAGGTATTTCACCCGTTCGTTGTTTAACATTCAACATTAACGATTACAATAATGCACTCTGTCAAAGAGACCCTCACCATTCAGCCTCTGCAATTAATGACAAACTACCTGGGGACATAAAATCAGTTTCACTCTACAAATTGTACAAAAGTAAAATTAAGAAGTTCTTTCTGAAGAAAACTTATTTTATTTATTTCAACAGGCAAGCTCAAAATACATAGTGTTAAAATAATTGTCAAAAGGTAAGGTAGTAAATAATAAAAATGCTGAAAATAATTAGGATATAGTACCATCGACTTGTCAATAGAAATTATAATAAAAATTATTACTGCTAATAATAAGCAGGTACACAATGCATATAATAATATAAATGATGAAAGTACAAAAAATATAATAATTTGTAAATGATATATGTAATAATATAAAACATATACAAATAATAAATGCATAATAAAAGTATATAAAGAATGCAAACACAAGTATAACCAGTGGCGGCTCGTGTATAGGCACTGCGGAACTGCAGCACCCCCTATTTCCACTTGATATTATCGATAACATTTAATATAATGAGTCCTTTTTTCTTCAATTCTTTCTTTATTTTTGTAGTACAATATATATTACTTTAAGCTTAATGTCAGTACTTCAGTAGCCATCCCCCAGTTTATGAAAAAGATACAAAAATCTTTGTATGGAACTGTGCGCTTCACAGTGCCAGCGACATGGTGTTTGACTGTTGTGCGCATGCGCACATAGGAGGGGGGGGGTGGGGAGGAAGGCGGGACTGCCAGGTAGAGAGAGCACTGTTGCTCTCGCAGTGCCGGCTCTGGCGTGATGGTGGAAGGAAGTTTTTTTTACTCAGCGTGTGTTGTGCTTAAAAACCGTGTACCATATTCTTGAATGTGATAAAGTGTAGAAGAGTGTAGAATTAGATTATTATTCTGCTTCCAGCTATTCTATTTGATTCATTTTTTTCGGTTCTTTTATTTAACAGAATGATGATAATTTCAAGTTTTGGTTAGAGCTTTTTCATCAGATTATGCCTCATGTTGAAATAATTTACAACCAAATGCAATCTCGAGAAATTAGTGTGTTTAAAGTTAATGAATATATAACAAATTTCAAAACTGCTATTTTAGAATTGAGAAACTCAAAGTACTGTGAGAATCCTTCAAAGACACTCATGGCAGAAGCTAAGGAAGTGTGTGACTATATATGTGTTGATATAATGGACAGATATTCTTCCACTAAACACGTAGTAGCTGCTAAATTGTTCAACAAGAAATGCTTCACTAGATTTAAGAATGAACATCCCACAAAAGAGATAGTACTGACCACTGAAGCTTATCCCATGATTGACAAAGAAAAGCTTGAAACTGAACTAAAAGTATTCTATTGTAGGACTGATATTCATGAATATTGCAAATTAATTGAGCTGCTGAAATTTATCTTGGAAAATAATCTAGATGATGTTTTTAGTGAAACTACGAAACTGATAAAAATCCTCTTGACAATTCCCATGACTACATCAGAGGCAGAGCGCTGCTTTTCAACATTTAAAAGAATAAAAACTTTTTTAAGAAGCACTATGAATTCGGAAAGACTAAATGCGCTTGCAGTACTTTCAATGGAGAAAAAATTCCTCAATTGTCATCCAGAGATCAAGGAGAAAATTATTGAACTTTTTGCGCAAATTAAAACAAGAAGAATGGATTTCATTTTTAAATGAATAGATCAAGCTTGAACTGGAACAATTTAAGTTAAAGTAAGTAAAAAATGTTTGGTTTTTTTTTGTTAAGATTTTATCAAGTTCCTGAATAAATTTTCTTTTTATGCATGTTTTTTTCCTTTTACACAATTTTAAAACAAAGGCTAAAAATTTTCTGGAGCAGCACCCCCACTAATTTTAGCTACGAGCCGCCACTGAGTATAATAAGTAACACGCTAATAATAATAAAGGTGTAAATATAAGTGATCCAAGTACATAAGTAGTAAAACAATTTGTAAACAATACTGCAGTGTTTGTGAATACCTTGATGATTATGTGAGAATTTTTGCTTTTATTTTGATCTTTTATGTTATTGATCAGTGTCTTGCGCTGTGTGTGCGTGAAGTTATGTACGGTATACCATTCATGTCGCATATAACTTCACAGACATGCTTGCTCTGTATTTTGTTTCCCTCCTGTCTTGATTTTGTAATATCCAGTGATGAAACCATGCAAATGCATTTGCCAGTGGTGAAATAAATTATATTATTATGATTGTGAGTTTGCAAAGGTGTAAATGTTTTTTTTTTTAAGTAGTACAAAAGGAGCACACATATAATATGATTTTCGGGAGGACAAAGTCACTGAAAGAAGTGCTGTACTCCCGAAAGGATTAAAGTCTGTTCACCTCGGATGAGAGGACGTTATTTTTAAAGAGGATAAATCTGAAAAAATAGAGGTCCTCTGTTCACCTTAAATACATATAGTTTTTACCAAAAAACTCACTAGCAAACAAAGGTTTGACTCTGGGATAATAATAATACTTTATTCACAAGGACAGCCCTTTTTCAGCATAAATACACAGTAATTTATACTTATCATCACAATGTCACGGATAACATAGGTACATTATATAGTCATTCAAGATTGATATCATCGTCACACTCGGTAAGCAAATTACGGCAGCATTTATAAGAATGAAAAAATACATATAAACAAACATAGGGTATCAAATAAAAATCAACTTAGTTGCATCATTTAAAGTTAATCACATTATGTCTGCGCTAGACCAGGAATGAGCAAGTGGTTATTGTGCCGCGTGCCAAGAAAATAATGCGAACGATCGGAAATATTTTCCCACGTGCCACTGGTCGATTCCTTCTCTGACACACTTCATATTTTATGCAGAAAATACGAGCTCACGCACGCCACATATTTGCCATCCCTGTTCTAGACCATAACACTGAGACAGGAATTTTGTGTCGACTAAGAATTGCACGTAGCAAAATATTGAATGCAAACAATTAAATACAGCAAAGGTAGGATAGAGATAAGTCCAGACCATGAATAATTACAGGCTGGATTTCAAAAAAACGTTGACGTCCCGAATTGATTACTTATGTTGATGGGAAACATTTCAGTCAGGGCCGGATTTAAGTCGTTGGCATCCATAGGCACTGCTTTCTGTCACGCCTTTGCCTCTTTCAAAATATAATAAAAATTAACGATGCTGAAAAACAGTTGTGAAAAACTTTTCCACAGTACTCAAATTCTGGTGTCCCTTAAATATTTCGCTCCATTTATGATCAGATACATTTCATGATTTGGTGCCTTCACACTTGAGTGTTAGGCCACTTTCATAATTTGGCGCCCTAGGCAGTTGCCTGTGTGTAAATCCTGCGCCGGTTTCAGTGTGTGTCATTCATTCCAAGGAATTCTCATACCATAATAATAGCCTTTATTTAGCAAAGCTATTCATGTAGTACAATTCAATACAAAATAAATCAAGTAGGTACATGCAGGTATATGTAATTATTTCACAACCTTGTTACATTTCACATAAAAAATAATAATAACTATGAAATGCATTTCCAATACACTTATTTAAACACTTTGGACCTGGACCCGTTGTTTAAGTTTTCTTCTAAACAAACTTAAATTATGCGTATTTTTTAAATCAAAGTTTAGTCCGTTATACAATTTAATTCCTTTAAAAAATAAATACAATTTGTAGTCCACAGTTTGTTAACGACAGAGAAAAATTGAAAAACAAATCAACAGATCATTATCAGGTTCGAAATACGGAAAATATTGTCAAAATCTCTTTCTTCCATTGCGTTATTTTGCACGTATTTTTTAAATAAACGAATTCTAACGGCAAATGGGAAGTTTTAATATAAATGTTGTCAGGCCTGCACGTCGATTAGAGTTCCACCACTTGTACAGCTGGTTTGCGATTGGAATGATTTCGTCAGTACCAAGCCACATAACTTCAAATTGCATTCAGAAGTTAGCCACAAGGTTAGAATCTGAATAATCAGCGGATTGGCTGCATTTGGCGATTTGACAAGAAGTCCAAAGCAGGACTATTGCTTTCTCGAAGCTGACGTCCCGAATTGGTTATTTACATTGACAGGAAATGTTTCAGTATGCGTCGGTCATTCCAAGGAATTCTCATACCATAAATACCACTTGTAGTTCATCGTTTATAGAGAAAATTTGGAAAACAAATAAATAGAGCATTATCAGGTTTAAAATACTAATAGCAATCTCAAGATCTCTTTCTAACATTATATTATTTTGCATGTATTTTTTAAGTAAAGGAATTTAATACATGTCATTGTTTATACGCAAATATGTATGGATGAACCGTTCATTGCTGAAGGGTAGTCGAGTGGACATAAAATAACCCATTTGTTCACTCGTCTATGCTCAAGCCGAGTTCGGCAATAATCGTCTCCATGGCAACAGTCCGATAAAATGCGATTAAAAATGCAAAAACGTTACGTTTTATTATGAATTCAAGAAAATACGACCGAATATCAAAATTCTGCGGTAAAAATTAGAATATCTACATTACTTCCCCCTTAGAACAAACCTCGCTCCGATACTATTTTTAACAGAATTAGTTACTCTAATCTGTCTGCGAAATATTGCACACAGTACACAATAGTATCGTAAACGATTCATATCCTATCTTCAGATATTGCACTGCAAATATTAAAACGTGTAAACGTTGAGGCAGGTCAGGGTATTTCAAAAAAACAAAGAAACACAACGGTAGCCAATTGGCAGCCGATGGTGTCCTCTGGAATATCCTGCCATCTGCCGGGCGAAACCCGTTCTAGTCGAAACGGTCTGTGTTGGTGCTGGCGTGAGGTCGCGTGTGTGTCTTCGGAAATTACCGATTTTTTCGAGGAATTAGCCACATATTGCGACGTTACTTGGATTCTTCGAGTTTATAATAACGCATCTATCCACCCTGACTGCTTTTCGTGACGTCCCGGGGTCGAGGCGTGATTCATCGGGTAACCCATGGCAACTCGGCGTGGGGAATTTGTCTTTTTATTTTCGCCAAAGGTGCACGCACGCGTTGTAAATATTGCGCCACGCGTCCTAGGGATATAGGTAGGCGGCTTAATTTGGAGTTATTTTGAAACCTCCCCTAGGCGAAGGTCTCTCGAGTGTCCAGTTGGATAGCTGCAGTGCCCAATGCTAAGGACTCTTACGATTGGCATAGGGTACTTGTGTGTATACAAGAAAACAGCATTTGTGTCGTCTACAGATGTGACTAGGTGAATGGTTTTTGTCAATACCCTTTTTTTTAAACGCACGAGGTATATATTTCGCGGCGAAATTCGCTTTTGGTTCGAAGGAAGTGCTCGCGAGAACGTGGTGATGTGATACCCATTCCATGCTGCTTGATCGAGCTCCGTGAAATCATTCGTTTCTTCCCGACTCGGTTGAATCCCGTCGGAAATTCTTTACCCGTCCGTTTTCGCTTCCTTCGAATTTCGAACGTTGATTTGCCACCGTCGGCCGCCGATTCGTTATATTTTTTCATCGGAAAGAAACCGTTGTCCTGAGAACGGCTTTGCCGTTGTTTTAGATGCTTAAAGGCTTTTGGAGCCGAGGACGTGTGAGTTAGCGTTTTGTGCCCGACCCCTCGTCGAACCTTTTGAAAAATCGATTCTCTCTCTCTTCTTCCGAAAAATCCACGCGAGTTGCGGATTTCGCCCGTCCTCTGTTTCTTATTTTCTCGGGTGAAAGTTTTTTCTGCTCTCGAGGGGCGGAATCGTGACTGAAGAAAGATCTCCCTCCGGCGATAAACAAACGGCGGTTTTGCGTAACCGCCGCCGACATTCTTATAGTGTCGTGGGACTTAGCTTCCGTCGGATTTATCCTTTTTTTTGGTCGAGACGGAGTTTGGGAGGATCGTTTCGGCGTGTTGACTGCCGCAATCAATACCAAGGATACATCCGGTGATGTGAGTAATATTTGTTCCCGTCCCCTTATTATGTGATGATATGGTGATTCGTTTGTTTTAGCGCTGCCTTGGCAACCGAAGCAAGCGTTTGGTTTTTAGACGATTCGCAGCATAAATTGTTTGGTCGTGTGCTGCGTGTTTTCTTAGGCTGGTTCCCAAGGGAAACAGATTCTTACGAAATGGTTTTGAATGTCTGTCTACTAACAACTTTTGCACCAATGGATCTTCATTGAAACTTGGTACGAGGCTCCGTGCTGCCAGGGCCCACCTCCGGGTTATATTTTATTCGGCGAAGATTTCATGTCCCGGGTTCGTTTCCAGGAACCGTTTTTTCCCCTATTCGGTTTACGTAGGGAATCTAAAATCCACCGCGCAGAGATGTTTTCTGTAATACTTTAAAATACCTTAAAATTGCGATATCGGACAGAGGTTTGTACTGTTCCAAGGGGAAAAGAATGTAGATTCTAATTCATAACACCGAATTTTGATAATTGTTCCTATTTTCTTGAATTTTTACTAAAACATAGCGGTTTTGCGTTTTAAATAGCATTTTAACGGATTGTTGACATGGAGACGATTATTGCCTAACTCGGCTTGAGCGTAGACGAGTGAACAAATGGGTTAGTTTCTTTTCCACTCGGCTACCCTTCAGCAGTGGACAGTTGTTCCATGCATGTTTTATCGTATAAACAATAACATTTATTAAATTCGTTTATTTTTAAAAAATACATGCAAAATAATATAATGTTAGGAAGAGATTTTTACATTCCTTTTAGTATTTTAAACCTGATAATGCTCTATTAATTTGTTTTCCAATTTCGCTCCATCTTTGGTAAACTATGAACTACAAGTGGTATTTGTGGTATGAGAATTCCTTGGAATGACTAACACACACTGAAACATTTCCTGTGAGTGTAAA
This sequence comes from Tanypteryx hageni, assembly GCA_028673005.1. NCBI lineage: Eukaryota > Metazoa > Arthropoda > Insecta > Odonata > Petaluridae > Tanypteryx > Tanypteryx hageni. The sequence continues at coordinate 113,743 of JAJPWW010001012.1, forward strand.
TAACCAATTCGGAACGTCAACTTTGGGAAACCAGCCTGCATTAGTCCTGGTTTAGTCGTCTCGTTAAATCGCCAAATGTAGCGAATCAGCTGATTGTTCGGATTCTAAACCTTGTGGCTAACTTCTAAAGGTCGTTTTGAAGTGGTACCGACTAAATTATTCCAGTCACAGATTAAACTGTCGCTAGTGGAACTCTCCCGTCAGATCGACGTACAGGCCTGACTAAAAATAATTAAATTTAAACTTCCCATTTACCGTTGGAATTCTAGTGCGACGGGCATAATTTAGCCGAAACTCACACGTTAACCGATTGTGTCTTCTAAACCAAAGCTTCCATTGCCATGTGAACGAATCGAAAAGGATGCGAAATTACGAATGCTTCAAGATTGTATATTTGGATGTATATTTTTTAGCCTACTATCAGAAATGGAGATCTAAAATCTATTTAAAATACCCACTTTCTGTTCCTTTGTGGCTCCTTCTGTCACGCCATAAAAATACGAATAACTCGTTAATTCGTCGAGATGCATTTTTGAAATTTGACAGCAAGGATCGATTCACACGTTGTAAGATGACGAGGAAACCAATTCTTGGAAAAAATCCTGGGTTCGAATTGAAGCAAGACATGGAAATAACTCGATAATAGATGGAGACGTATTTTTGAAATTTGGCAGGAATATTAAATTGACATATTTTAAGGTGGTCGAAAAAATCTTGAAAAATGTTTTGAATATAACTCCAAGGAAGACATTTCCATTTCCCATATGATAACACGTAAAAATCGACTTTTTGACTTGCAGGCTTTTATTCTTTTTGAGATCTAAATTAGATAGAATTACCCTATGATCTTCGGATATGAACCAATTTAAAGAAAAAAGTATGAAGTTTCTTATTCTGTTCCTATATTCCCACCTACAGTTCGAGATTTCTCAGGTTAAAACGATTAATTCACATATTTTGGGGAAATCTTGCCATTTTAACGATATGTTGCCATGCAAACCCATTACATTGTTAAACCTCGAAATTCAATTGTTATTTCAATTCCTATGGGCGAAAGCGTGCTTAGAATGCTATTACAATTAGTACGAGAGAGAGAAATCCTTTTCATAGCAACCAATGTAAACAACATTCGTTGCGTTATTTACGAGAAGGAAGACATTTGAATGTAGAACATTATTAATTTGCATATTAAAATTAGGTAGTTAGGATCATCGTAGGAGTTCGAAACTTGAAACAACGAACGCATAAAAGAACGGAAGTTTTTGTTTTCTTGCCATCCAGAGAAAGTCGAGGCATATTTATTTGTTCGTTTTTTATTACACAAAAAACCTTTTCCCGTCGAATTTCAACGGGCATCTCCCTATTAGTCTAATGTAATACGCGCGTTATTTTTGCCGCGCAAATACGCGCGATTACTTCAGTTTTCCGTTCGAACGCATTCTTATTAATTTTCGACGCCAAATTATCAAATTTTGGAACACAAAGAGAAACTCGCCGGCGGTGATTAAAGCCAATGAAAATAATTGTAGAGCCGCGTTTAATTTAAGCGCAAAGTTGGGCATCGCAAATTCCGTTTTGTATCATCTTTTTCAAATATGTTTTTAAAATATTTTTTCCACGTTTTGAAAAGTCGACATTTTATCGCGAAATTAAAAAAAGGGCATCGAAATCGGCTGACGTCTCAGCGAAACAGTCCCTCGACATTGCGTGGGAAGGCGTGCGTTAATTCTCACGCATCGTGTGTCTTCGTTTACCCTTTTGACGTTAATTATTCGCGACTTTAAGGTTCGATTTCGAAAATGCTCGGAATAAAGTATTACACTTGGTCAAAACCTTCGCTTTGATTTCGTTGCTAGGGGTGCGATTTGTTGATGGCGACCTTCGATAGAACGCCCATGCGGGCAAAGTCGATTAAGATGTAATTATCGCGACTTGTCCGATTTCCCCTCGAAAATTATATCTATAGAAAAATTCATTTATTTATTTGTTTTATTTATTTACTAAAATAGGCTCACATACAGCGCTATCGCCAATTTACAGTGAACATGGTAACAATAAAATATAATATATAAAATATAATTAGGTACAAACAAGCAGGCCAATGAACGCCAATTAATTACAAGTAATGTACAAAAAAAATTATAAAAACATTATTTCGTCTATTTACAAAAATATTACTCGGGGCTGCTTTTAAGGAGGAGTTATAAGAGAGAGAAAGGATAAACATTTGAATATGAATTAGGTCTTGTTAAGCCAATATACGCGCTAACGCGGATCGAGACAAAAATCAGTGTCTCGAGGTAAACAATGTCGTCGGTCGCCAAGGAAACTTATTAGCGAAATCGATGTATTTTGATAAAATACGACGCAAAATTCGTGCGATTTCGATCCAAAGGCAAAAATGAACGGAATGAATAAGAATGTTTTTTACTTTCTCCATATACGTAGTATAGGGGAAAGTATTATATAAAATAAATCGACTTCGAGATTTCTACGGAAATACACGTTTTGAGGTCCCCTGAAACGTTTTCATAATTTTCTCCATGATGTCTGTGTGCGTGTGTTGTGTATGTGATAGCTATTTGTAGGTGCTCTAACTCAAAAACCATTAATCAGGTCAACGCGAAATTTTATATTTAACATTTTTATAAAAGTCCGAAGAACTGGTTAGTTTTTGGTAAAAGTCGGTAAAGCGGAAGTGGGGATTTACTCTTGTCACTTATCCGTTATTTTGAAATATTTGCTTTAATATTTGATAAATGTAAAAATGTATTAGAATAAGAGTTGTAGGATATTTTATTTTCTACGACCTTTGTTTGAAACATTTTTCCATATAATGCATTGTTTAAGAGATATCTTATATTTTTAGCCATCTACCGACGACTATTGTCAACAATTGACGCTTAGTTAGGTCTTAGTAACGCTCCTTTTTCTTTTCTTAATTGTTGGATCTTTGTGTGACTGTATCCAATATCAGAAGGCTATTGTTTGAGTATATTTGTTCTTTGTAAAATCTAAAGTTTTCTCGCAGTTTCTTAAAATATTTATTATTATAATGTAACCTATTTGGAATTTTTAGAAATATTGCAGCTATGGAACAAGTCATGCGGTGGTGGCCACATCAGATTTTTTCCCTTGAAATGGTTCCTGTCCCAAGATCGACCGTTGATAATTTCTAATTTTGCTATCAGCCCGTTGCAGCTACGCTTGCAATTAATTTGCATCAATCTTTCCGCCTCATCCTATTGGCGCACGCGCAGAACTCCGTCACGTCAGTCAGTAGCCTGCGCCTAAAAAAATCACCTCAGAGAGGAAAATAGTGATACATATTCGACACCTTGGCATTTTTTAATTTTCGGCGATTTTACAGCAATTTATTAGGGTAACTAGTGTAAACACCCTTTGAAATTCAACGGGAAAATTGGAACTTGATATATTCAACCATATTGGACGGAAGCGAGCTAAATCCGACACTTATACGAACATTAGATAAGATAGATGAACGGGTTTTAACTTTGATATATTTTTTGTATTTAATAGTATAACACAATAAGAGTACACAATTTTTTAAGTAAGTTAACAACATCTTTGACGTTTTATTACGAAATAAAATTTAGCTATTATGGACTCACCAAATATGTTGAGTTTCTGTGCGAACAACAATGCTGTTTAATTGCCAAGGGAACGTGTCAATAAAAATGCAAAATTTTGACAACTTTTCGAATATTTTAGCTTTAATGTGAGGGAATTCGATTCGAAAACAAAAATCGACTACAAGAATAAGAATCTTCATTCAATTTCCTTTAAAATGCTTCTTATCCGAAGATCGTGCGTCAATTACTTATAATTTAATTTTTCTAAAGAAAATAAGTCCGCAAGTGTGAAAGAGGTATATATTTAAGATCCCTCTTACGGGGAATCCAATATAGCACTCCTACCAACAAACCAACCAACAGATTAAGGCTTTTATTAATAGTTTAATGCCGTCGTCATAATGTAATACAGTTACTCATTGTTGGTCTTATATCACGGTATATTGAAAGGGAAAAAATTTAAAATTATACCTTATCTTATTTCTATTGATTATCACTAAGGCACTAGGGCACCATTTTTCCTCCTTTTCTCTGGAAAATACTTCCTAGTCCCAAATTATAGACACACTCCTATGCACTCGTAGATATTACACGTATGCGGGTTGAGATAACAATTGATTCTCGAAGTTTAACAATGACGTGGTCGGCAAGGCAACATCCCGTTTAAAAGCCGATATTTTCCCAAAATACGTTATTTAAATGTTTAATATGAGAGATTTCGAACGGTGGGCGGGAAAAGATGAATAGAATAAAAACATTTCATTAATTTTCCTGAAACATAGTTTAAATTCGAAGATCGCACGTCAATTCTTTCCAATTTTGATTTCCAAAAGAATAAAAGCCCGCACTTTAAATAGTCGCTTTTTAGGTGTTATCTTACGGGAAACGGAAATCGCCTCCCTGGAGTCGAACCCGGGTCTTCTTTCGCGTTTTTTTCACGTCATTTAATTTTCATATCTGAATCAAACATTCCTGCGAAAGTTCAACCTCCCACATAATCAGGAAGTTTGTTAAAAACGCGTTAAAACCTGCCATTGATGACGTCAGCGTCAAGTTTACGTACGAACTTACATTCGAAATTATATATATAGGAGGATTAAAATATCTGCCTTGTTGTACTTAATGAGCTCTCCATAAGTATGATTCGCATTTACGAAACTCCGTAATGGTTGGACACAAAATATCTGCATAATTGTTTTTCAGTTACAAACATTTTGCCAAGTCGGTATTTGAATGCCATCTTAAGAGGGGAAAACAATTAGATACAGCAGTTATTTTCAAAGTTTTATGTTACGAATGCTTTAAAATTGTATCTTTTTATCGAAATACAGGGTGTTTCCGAGTTCTATTTACACTTTCAGAGAGGCGCTCGGTTGGAGGGGGGTGACGTAGGATAATGGGGAGGGTCTCATTGTGTCCGCCTGACCTTGCCATTCAGTTGCCACCATGGAACGGTGGAGTGAGGAGCAACGTGCGGTTGCCGTAGAGGCGAATTTTAAAAGTGGCGATTCTGCTACAGTCGCGCAAATAAGATTCCGGACGCACTTCAACGTCGGTCGCGCTCCTTCAAGGCCCACAATATTGAAATGGGTGAACACCTTCAGAGGAACTGGTCCGGCAATGAAGAAACCGCCAGGACTACCCCGGGCCGTTCGCACCCCAGAAAATGTGGAACGTGTTCGCCAAGCAGTGGAGGCAAGCCCACGGCGATCGTTGCGTGAGCAAGCGGCTGCGCTCAATATGTCGCTCTCGTCCGTTCGCAGAATTCTAAACATGGACCTAAGTTTCCGCCCCTGCAAAATTATGGTCACTCAACAATTGCTGCCGCGTGATTATGCTGCCAGACGAGAGTTTGCCGAACGAATGCTTTAAGTGTTAGCGGAAGATGTGATTGCCTCAACAAGCGATGAAGCCCACTTCCACTTGTCCGGTTTTGTTAACAAGCAAAACTTTAGACACTGGTCGTCGGAAAATCCACGCCAAATTCATGAGCGACCGTTACATAGTGAGCGGGTGACTGCATGGCGTGCCGTCGGTAACTCCGGAGTGATTGGCCCTTATTTTTTCGAGGACGCTTATGGTGTAGCGGTCACTGTTAAATCTGACCGTTATCTTGAAATGGTTCACATTTTTCTTGTACCCGAGCTACGAAGACGACGCAAGAGTGTGGGCAACTGCCCACACTTCAAGAGCAGCAATAGCTGAATTACGTCGCTTGTTTCCGGAACACCTCATTTCATTGCGGGGAGACATTTCCTGGCCACCTCGTTCACCTGACCTATCCCCATGTGATTACTTTCTCTGGGGATACTTGGAGGCGAAAGTTTACATAAACAAACCGCGAACTTTGCCAGAACTGAAGGAGGCTATACGACGAGAAGTGTTGGCTATCCCACGACACATGGTTCGGCAGGTGATGTTGAACTTCGAGGAGAGGCTTCAAGAGTGCCTGCGCCGAAATGGTCGTCACTTGGAGGACACAATTTTCAAAACATATTGATCTTACGTACTGGTTTTAACATTTCAAAATGGCATATTCTCATGCACAAATTTCATTAATAAAATTTCTTAAAAAAAATTTTGTTCTATTTTTTTCTCTATGTTCAAAGTGTAAATAGAACTCGGAAACACCCTGTAGTATATACAATTTTTTCGCACACAAGTAATTCAACCATTTATTTCATTTTTTACTCTGGAATTGTTACCGACGCAATTTTCTTGTGCTTCACAGCGCGTTCTTTTTCATTTCTTAATAACAGTCCATATTCTCCCTATCGTCAAATTTTAAACCGGCGCGTAGACCTGTTTGCGCTGCTAAACATTAAACATGTAGAATATAATGATTTTACCTACGAAAAAGATAACATTCCAGTATTGGAATAAAGAAAGAAGATTTTTTCTTTTAGTCAGCCGTTTATAACGCCCTCAGTCCGCACGCTGTTTACTGAATAATAATTATCTGCAATTATTTACGTTCCAATCTATTACGTTTGACGTTGCTACAGCAATAATTTCGATGCTTCATTAAAAGCGCGAAGCGAATAACGTAATGCTTTCGTCTATTTGAAGGTTTAATAGACGCTAAATTCAATCGGAGGCAACAATGTGTGGGTCGCCTTGACAACACTCGGAAAGAGTACGAAAAAGCCATAAAATTTCGAAAAGAAATGCGTGTTTCTGACAATTTCCTCCGTGTAACATCTAAACATCGCAAGAATAAGATATTTGATAGTTTTAGCCGTCGAATAAAATAAAAATGGAGAAATTCGGTCCATATTTACATATTTTAATGAATGAAGGAAATAAACCTTGCACCATGAAAAAAAATCGAAAATCCCGTGTAAAGTTAAGGGAAAATATAATCGTCTCCCGGAGTCGAATCCTGGACTTTTTCCGGGATGTTTGATTTTTCTAGAGACCACCTCATGGGGGATTAACGATTGTGAAAGTTTCAGCTCTTAATTCCATCGGGAAATGTCCTAAACGTCCGTGACAGACAGACGGACACTTGAGTATTATATGGATAAGGATTGTAAGGATTTTGCAAAAGAAAATAGGTAAGTCTGCACGTCGAAAAATCTTAATAATGTTAATCTTCGAGTTGTGAATCCCTGCACAGTGAATATAGGTGCAATGTGAATACGCGTAATGCGAAACCGCGCAATGGGAATCTTGGTAATTTTTAATCTTCGTAATGCGAATCCGTTCAAAGTGAGTCCGCGTAATGCGTTTCTGAGTAATATTAATCTTCGTACTCAGAATTCGCTTACAGCGAATTTGTGCAATATGATTCCGCGTAATGCGAAACCGCGCAATGTGAATATTTGTAATTTTAATCATCGTAATGAGACTGCGTACAGTGAACGCGTGCAAAGGTAATCCGCGTAGTTTGAATGTGCGCATAGTGAACCCACGTATTTTGAGCTTTCGGGGAGTGTTTCCTCGTTAAGTGAACCTGCGCCATGTTAATCCGTGCAAAGCCAATCCGCGTAGAGTGAATCGGCGTATTGATAATCCTAGCAATGTAAATCGCGCAATGTGAAACCGCGCAATGTGAAACCGCGCAAGGCGAATGCGCGTAATGTGAAACCACACCTTCCTCAAGATGCGTGATACTTAACCCTTTCTCACTGATGCAGTCATATAGATCAGTTTCTCAAACTGTGGGCCGCAGCCCTCCATTGGGGCCGCACAATTGTTTTGGATGCAAGGTGATATATGTCGAGAAATTAAGTTTTCACGAATAATGAAATTTTATCAGGGCATTTTTGGTAAACCTATGTTATATAAATTATTAATAGTTACATAAAATGAAGAAGTTTGCAATGCGGTTTGTTATTTTTACTATTTTCGATTCGAAGGGGGCTAGAGCCACTGATGTAGATGACGGCGGGTGCACTGGCCATCGCCGTGTAGGCGTCGTCAGCGGCACATTGGATGCGGCGCGTGGAGTCATGGAAGAAGCTGTGATAGGCTTCGACGATTTGAACGTCTCCACGCAACGGCAACAACAGCGACGCAATTGTATTGAAAAGATTACCGTCGATTAAGACTGCAGATTTAGGCCGAGTCTTAATCCGTCTTAACGAGTTAATGGTGTCAAGGTGGATGATAAGGATCATCCACGTCTGGTTCTCCTACAACGCGGGTTTATGTAACGCGGATTCGCCACAACGCGAGATTAAGTAACGCGGTTTCGCCACTATATATATATATACAAAACACGGGGATATACACTTCTATAACGGTGTCAGAGACACGAGGCAATAAATAATCTCCAGGCGTTAATCTCTTTCAAGTGTTTCAGTGGAATCAAATCGATTGATCGTGAGAAACGTGTCTTGTCTTCGCAATCTTATCTTAGCGGATTTCCCATCTTGACCGCCTCTCCTAATATTAATGGCCTTTTGGGATAGATTCCAACTCGGCGTATCTTACCAGCGATGATTCCTCCACTAATTACCGACAATATATCGATTTAAAAGCGGAAAACGCGGTCCTTGTTCGGGTGGCGCTAGGGTCACCTGTGTCATCCGATTACGTATCTACGTTACCAAAAAAGTCCGTGGCAGCACCTGCCTACCCGCGACTTACAGTTTCCGAGATCAAAATTATTAAAATGTTATAATCGCATTTAAATCGTGTAATGATCGCAATTGTGCGTTCTCTAAGCCCTATACGATCCGTAAGCAGGGCTTTCAATTAACGGAAATTTTCGCTAACCGGTTTGCGGTTGAAAGGTCATCAGCTGACCGTTTATCCGGTAATTAAACGGCAACAAATAGAAACCCTCAATTGAGTTTTAGGTAAGTTTATTTAAATAAATTTCAAAGGAATACAAGAAAAACTGCTTATTTTTTGCCGCAAATAAATTTTTTTGAGAAATTGAAGCGCATTCAATGATCGGCAAAACAAAATTTCGAACGAAATGCTTAAAAGAAAACAAAGTTATTTTATGTGATTTAAAAATAGAGCTTTATAAAAATAAGCGACATTCAATGAATCGTATGTACAAAAAAATCATTTTTCGTACGAAACCACAAAAGAATACAAGAAAAAATGTTTATCGATGTTTTAAGAAAAATAATATTTCAGGATAACAGGAGAGCATAAAGTGTTTCGTATTTCGTAGGACTACGAATTTCGGTCGAAAAGTTATTGGCCGCAGAAGAAACTCGCTCACAGCCTGTAGAAGTAGGCTTGAATACTGAATGCCCCAAACGCTAACTAACCCGCCAGTCCCGCGATGAACCAAAAACAGATGAACGATCGGTCTCGGTGGCGGCGGGGTACCGTCCTCGCCGGCCAATCCGAAGGTCGCGGGTTCGAATCCCGCCTAGGTGGGTTTTTCTCCATCTAGGGCATGGATGTATGTGTTCGTCTAATGCTACTGTTAACATATTCCACTGTTACATGGCTACTAAAGCTGTATGTGGAATTATTGAATAAATAAATAAAAATAAAACATCTTTTCGCTGTTTCCCTAAAAATCCATTCCGACAGTTCAGAACTCCTGGCGGTTCAAATTATATTTTTTGTTTATTTCTTTTTTACTTTCTCCATACATAGTATAGGGGAAAGTATTGTTTTCATGAAAAAATCGAAAAAGTTGTAGGAAATTTCATTTTCTACAACCTCTGTTCGAAATATTTTCCCATATATTGCATTGTTTAAGAGATATCTTATATTTCTAGCTTCCACCACCACGCCACATACCGACGACTATTGTTAACAATTGACGCTTAGTTACGTCTTAGTAACGCTCCTTTTTCTTTTCTTAATTGTTGGAGCTTTGTGTGGCTATATCCAATATTAGAAGGCTATGGTGTGAGTTTATTTCTGTTCTATTTAAAGTCTAAAATTTTCTCAATTTCTTAAAATATTTATTATTAATTAACCTTATTTGGATTTTTTTTAGAAATATTACAGATATGGAGAAAGTCATGTGGTGTCCACATCAGGTTTTTTTCTATTGAAATGACATAAGATCCGGAGGGGTTCTCTGAGAATACCTGTTTATTCCAACAAATCCTGGAAAATCGCGCCTGTTGTATTGGCATCAAAGCGTATAATAAATTATCCATGAAATTTAGAGAATAACATTGCAATGATGTAAAAACATTTCCACGAAAAAGTGAGAGTTTTTGTTGAAGCATTTTGCCATTCAGCGAGGGAATATATAGAAGACAATAATGTGTGTTTGATTTCATCTAAAAGATAATTTTGAAGTAAAGATCCTATAATGCTGAGTGTATTGTGGAGAACCATTCAACGTAACGCTTGTATTACAGTGTGCCGTGAATTCCCATGTAAAACGCGCTCCTTGTACGAGTCTTTCTTGTAAAATTGTCGTAATTTCTCGGTGTGCGTTATGCATACGGAATGCCGGTTTTTAAGAAAAAAATAAGGTGCGAGATAACCTTAAAGCGAGCAGGCTATTCCATCTTGTGTTCGCTAAATTGCTGCCGTCTGTCGAATCCTACGCAGAGCTTCTCCGAAGATGCGTCAACTCTGCAGATTTCACGGAAAAATTAGGTGTTTTCAATGTCCAAAGCAAACTTTGAAGTTCGAAAATATTTTTCGCGTAAACATGCCCTGTATGTCGCATTAAAACTTTAATATGTAATAATCAAGCGACGTTAACATGGTTGGTCGGATAAACAAATCAAATTCCTCCCTGAATATGAAAACAAATCATACCAAATGCGTACACTTGGCTTAATAAAAAAAATCTGATGAGGCCACCGCATGACTTGCTCCATATCTGTAATGTATCTAAAAATTCCAAATAGGTTACATAATAATAATAAATATTTCAAGAAACTGCGAGAAAATTTTAAGCGTCAATAGTCGTCGGTAGGTGGCGTGGTGGTGGCAGCTAAACATATTAGATATCTCTTAAACAATTCATTATATGGAAAAATGTTTCGAACAAAGATTGTAGAAAATTAATTTTCCTACAACTTTTATTCTAGTACATTTTTACATTTATCAAATATTAAGGTAAATATTTCAAAATAACGGGTGACAAGAGTAAACACCCACTTCCGGTTGACCGATGTTTACCAAAAACTAATCAGTTCTTGCGACTTATATAAAAATGTTAAATATAAAATTTCGCGTTGACCTGATTAATAGTTTTTGAGTTAACGCACCCACAAAAAAGCTATCACACACACAGACATCATCGAGAAAATGGTCAAAACGTGTTCAGGGGACCTCAAAACGTGTATGTCCGTTGAAATCTCGAATTCGATTTTTTCATGAATACAATACTTTCCCCTATACTACGTATGTGGAGAAAGTAAAAATTAGCAAATTGTTTACAGGTTTTTGTCATTAATTCGTTATGAATCAAAACCATCAAAATCTTCAATTTCGGTCTCACAATTCAAGTGAAAATCATTGATTTCATTTAAAAAACAAATCAGTCAAATTTTCAATTGACAAATCTTCGCCTTTATCTGATGATACTGAATTCCGGCGGTGGATAGATCTTAACGATCTATACAAAAAACAACTCGTTTTGGTTACGAAAGAAATAAAACGGGAAAGCAAATCGGTGGAATGATTTTCGTTATCGACTAGCAAATTATATTCTATAGCCGTTTAAGTACCTCAAATTTCTTTTTCGGGAAAAACTTGCGAAATGCAGTAGTATGATTGAAAAACTTTTTGAACGATTCACTATTCAATCAGTGCTGCGTGTTATACGTGGGTGCTCGTTATAAGTGGGAATTTCGGGTGTCTGTGACATCTGTGGCAGATACCGTATGTGTGTTATTGACGAGAGATGTAGTTACTCGCGGACTTGTGCTGAAACTATGTAAATGTAATGTGTCAATGAATTCTATTCTATATCTGCTGTAAGAACAAGTTCGCGACAGCGCCTGCCTCCGACTTATAGTGTCCGAGATGAAAATTATTAAACTTGAATGGGCAAACGGGGGAAAAAAGGGTTCCTAATAAATGAACAATTTTGGAAATTTCGATTTTTCTGTTTGGTTGCGACCAAAATCCTGTAATCGTGCAAAATTTCAAGTCTCCAGCTCATATGGAAGCACCTGAACGTTACTATCCTCATACATGTTATAATATCTAGGCTTGCTAGTTTTCGACGGTTTATATATATATAATGCAAGAAGCTTTAGAAGGCACAGGGGATTTCAAAATTGGAGGAAGGATTATAAGAACAGTAAAATACGCTGATGATCAAGTACTTGTAGCAAGAAAGGAAGAGGAGCTACAAAAAATGATAAATAGACTAGTGATAACAGGTAGAAAATACGGCATGGAAATAAATACAGAAAAATCCAAGGTCATTCGAATATCGGGGAAAGTAGAGAATCTGAACATAACTATTGGGGGAAAGCCATTAGAACAAGTTTCAGAATATAAATACCTTGGAAGTATCATAACACGAGAGGCAAAATGTACGGATGAGATCAAAACTAGAATAGGAAAAGCAAAAGCGGCTTTCAGGAGAAAGAAATACCTACTTACGGGGAATATAAGGGAAGATATCCGCAAGAAGTTGATAAAATGCTACGTATGGAGTATAGCATTGTATGGGGCAGAAACATGGACGCTAAGGAAAAATGACATCATATACTTGGAAAGCTTTGAAATGTGGACTTGGAGGAGAATGCTGAAGATAAAATGGACAGATAGGATGAAAAACGATGAAGTGCTACGAAGAATAGGAGAGAAGCGAATGATTATACAGACTATCAGAAAGAGGAAGGCTAACTGGGTTGGACATTACCTGAGGAGAGAGAGTATGATTAAAGACGTGTTAGAAGGAAAACTAGATGGGAAAAGGGAAAGAGGTAGGAAAAGGTTTCAGCTGATAGACGATTTGAAAGGGAAAGAGAGTTATCAAGATATAAAGAGGACAGCGGAAAATAGGAGTATATGGAGAACCAGGTTTAACCATGAATAATCACGGACCTGTCTACGGACAGACTACCTATGATGATATATATATATATATATATATATATATATATATATATATATATATATATATATATATATATATATATATATCGAGAAAATATTGTTTTCGTGAAAAAAATCGAATTCGAGAGTTCAATGGAAATACGTCTTGAAAATCCCCTGAACACGTTTTGACTATATTCTCGATGTCTTGTGTCTCTTTGACCGAATTTTGTGGGCGCTCTAATCCCAAAAACTATTAATCAGATCAACGCGAAATTGTATATTTGACATTTTTGTTAAAGGGATAAGGACTGATTAGATTTTGGTAAAAATCGGTCAACCGGAAGTGGGTGTTTACTCTTGTCAATTATCCGTTTTTCTGAAATATTTGCTTTAATATCTGATAAATGTAAAAACGTGTTGGCATAAAAGTTGTAGGTAATTTGATTTTCTACACTGTTTGTTCGAAACATTTTCCCATATTATGCAGAGACATTTTAAAAACTAAATATTTTTGCTGCCACAAACGCACCACCTACCGGCAATTATTGTATACACTTTATGCACCTTTTTATTGTCTCAATTACACGGACTCCGTGGCGTTATCATTTTACTACGGTTTTAGTTTATTTCTGTTCTATCTAGTCTTTAAATTTTTCTCGCAATTCCTTAAAATACTAATCGGCGTTTAACTTATTCGGAATTTTTACAAATATTACAGGTATGGAGAAATTCCCGTGGTGGTCACGTCGGATATTTTTATTTTTCTTACAAAACAAAGACTAAAATCGTTTATTTTTCATAAAAATCGCCGTAGAATGTCGACGTTTAATTTTGATGCATTTTACAAGGCTTATTTATTTATTTGTTAATACGGCGAGGTTGAGGCCATATGGCCCCTTCTTCCACCTAACCATTATAATACGCAATATAAAGGCTTTATAGTTTTTGACTTATCTAACAATAATAAAAGGCTACTTCTGTCCATTTGTGGATCCCTCTGTCACGCTATAAAAATGCGAATAACTCGATAATGGATGTAGATTAATTTTTGATATTTGGCAGGAATGATCGATTCACATATTGTAAGATGATGACGAAAATAAATCACGAAAAAAGTCCTAGGTTCGACTCCGAGGTAGGCATTTCCATTTCCCATATGATAACACGTGAAAATCGACTTTTTGATTTGCAGGCTTTTATTATTTTTGAGATTTAAATTAGAAAGAATTAACCCAAGATTTTCGAATCTAGCTCATTTTAAAGAAAAAACTATGAAGTTCCTTATTCCGTTCATATTTTCCCGCCTACAGTTCGAAATTCCTCGTGTTAAACGTATAATTCACATATTTTGGAGAAATCTAGCCATTTTAACGGGATGTTGCCATGCCAACCCATTACATTGTTAAACCTCGAAATCCTATTGCTATTTCAATCCTTATGGGTGAAAGCGTGCTTTGAATGCTCTTACAATTAATATGAGAGAGAGAGAAGGAGAGAGAAATAGCAACCAATGTAAACAACATTCGTTGCGTTATTTACGAGAAGGAAGACATTTGAATGTAGAACATTAATCATTCGCAAATTAAAATTAGGTACTTGGAATCATCGTAGGAGTTCGAAACTTGAAACAACGAACGCCTAAAAGAACGAAAGTTTGTTTTCCTGCCGTCCAAAGAAAGTCGAGGCATATTTATTTGTTCATTTTTAATTTCTCAAAATCCTTCCCCGTTGAAATTCAACGGGCATCTCCCTAATATCTATAATAATAAAGCTACTTGTGCCTCACTCACCGACTGTGTCAGTAAGGTCCTTCTAGAAGGGCTAAAAATATGAAATTTGTCATGTTGGTAGGTCGAGCGACGCAACCGACGAGAAAAATCACAAAAAAGTTTATATTTGAGGGGTCTTTTGAACCCCAATGTTCCATTTCAATACCCAATAACAAAAGCAAGGGATTCAGTGCAAGACTTTCTAAAAATGCATTTATAAATTACTTTAAATCGAGATACGTGTTCCGGAAGAGAAAAGTTGTCTATCTGAAAGGACGGGGTTCTTAATTTTTGAAGGCAGAATTCAAATACATACTGAATTTGCGTAAATATCTGCTTTTAATCGGAAAAAAGTCCGACTTTTTTTCTTCTTTTCAACAATGAAAATTTTTAAATACCATGGCAACGACCTTAATGCTTTTAAAGGGATCAGATATTATAAATTACGATTGCGGTGATTTAATGCTTTCAATGGAAATTAATACCGTCATGACGAATTACATTTGAACTTCCATAACTCGAATCTCAAGGAAAAGCAATAATATTCGAGTAATATAAAATTAAAGTTATGGTGATATATTTTCAAATATTTTTATATATACAGTGGAACTTATATAACTCAAATCTCAAATAAATGCAACAATTATTCGAGTTATAGATAATTCGAGTTGCGGAATTATGTTGTTTTCGTTAATCGAATAACATCAAGTTTATTCCCATAAGCGTATAATTTAACTTATCCTAATATTCAATATTTTTTAAATTTAATTTTATTTATTTAATAAGTTCAAATACAACACTCAGGCCTATTACATTGAACATTACAACCAATAAATAATAAAAATATCATGCATATTACGAAAACATCACCGCCAATATTTTCTTCCGATAATATGTATGATTTTAACTCTATCCAAAACACTAATTGCATCACGCGCTGTGGTTGTGGGTGTCATAGATAATTACAATTCTCACCTAGCAATGAAAGCGCAAACATGACGATTGAATTTGTGCTGCAGTAGGGATCGAATAGGTTTGTTTTTCTCCAGGGCTATAAGGGATCACAAATACAATGTCAAAATCTCCCTTTGCCATTGTGTTATTCTGCACGTATTTTTTAAAATAAACGAATTCAATAAATGTTACTGTTTATGCGCTAATATGTATGGATCAACTGTTCATTGCTGAAGAGTTGTCGAGTGGAAAAGATAAAAATAACCCATTTGTTCACTCGTCTATGCTCAAGCAGAGTTCGGTAATAATCGTCTCCATGGCAACATTCCGATAAAATGCGATTAAAAACGCAAATAAGCTATGTTTTAGTGAAAATTCAAGAAAATACGATCAATTATCAAAATTCGGTGATAAGAATTAGAATCTACATTATTTTCTCCTTAGAACAGTACAGACCTCTGTCCGATATCGCAATTTTAAGATATTTTAAAGTGTAAAAGAAAACATCTCTGCGCGATGGATTTGAGACTTTCTTTGTAAAACAAATAGGGGAAAAAACGTTCCTGGAATCGAACCAGGGACTTCAATCTTCGCCGAATAAAATACAGCCTGAGGGTGGGCCCTGGCAACACGAGACTCGTACCAAGTTTCATGAAAATCGGTCCATTGGTGCGCCAGCTGTTAGTAGGGGACACACACACAGACAGGACCATTTCATAAGGCTATTTCGTTTGGAAACAAGCTTAAAAACCAGCCTAAATATCTTATGTGGCCACCACATGACTTTCTCCGTATCTGTAATATTTCAGAAAATTCCAAATAGGTTAGATAATAATAAATATTTTAAGAAACTGCGAGAAAATTTTAAAATTTACAAAGAACAGAAATAAACTCAAACCATAGGCTTCTGATATTGGAAATAGCCACACAAAGCTCCAACAATTAAGAAAAGAAAAAGGAGCGTTACTAAGACGTAACTAAGCGTCAATTGTTAACAATAGTCGTCGGTAGGTGGCGTGGTGGTGACAGCTAAAAATATAAGATATCTCTTAAACAATGCATTATATGGAAAAATGTCTCAAAGAAAGGTTAAATTTCCTACAACCTTTATTCTATTACATTTTTACATTTATCAAATATTAAAGCAAATATTTCAAAATTACGGGTAAGTGACAAGAGTAAACACCCACTTCCGGTTGACCGATTTTTACCAAAAACTAATCAGTTCTTTTGACAGTTATAAAAATGTTAAATATAAAATTTCGCGTTGACACGATTAATAGTTATTGAGTTAAAGCACCAACAAAAAAACCGTCTCACACACACAGACACCATTGAGAAAATGGTGAAAACGTGTTCAGGGGACCTCAAAACTTGTATTTTCGTAGAAATCTCTAAGTCGATTTTCTCATGAGAACAGTGCTTTCCCCTATACTACGTATTTGGAGAAAGTAAAAATCATGACGATTAATTTCATAGAAAATTTAATAGTGAAAAACCGACAATTACCGACGACAATCCATTTTCGTCGATTTAAAAAATATTTTCCGAATTCGATGTTTATCGACATTTATCGATTCAAATCGATTCCCACCAAGCCCGGTCATAAGTAAGAAGCTTCAATATAATATAGATATGTGGTGGTAAGATAAAGAACATTATTAGAGATTACTTCATCAATCATTGACGTCGAAAGAGATCAAACGACATTTAGATAAGTGTTGTGACGTCATGATGGGTTTTATGAAACGGGAGTTAATGAACACATTCTCTTTTTTCCAGGCCTCTGACGTCACCGCATTCCAACCGTCCTGTCCCTCGAGGAAGGCTGGAGCCATCAATATAGGAGGTAACTTTTGCCATATTTATTTATTAATAATCCTAGAATGGCAGCGCTATTTTTTTAGGCCCTTATTGGTAACGCTGCGTCAATTCGACTCACTTAAATATCATTAACCATGCTAATACCAAGATATTTTACTTACCCTCCAGACCAAGTGGGGTAAATTGTACCCCATATATATATATATATATATATATATATATATATATATATATATATATATATATATATATATATATATATGGATGTCAACAAGGTGTTGGGATGAGGAAACCCAGTGAGCACTCACCAATCAGACGACTTCAGGTTGGCGAGGCCCCGGGGATGTCGAAGCGACACACGTAAAATAACACAAAAACACAGAAACATCACAAACGTAAAGCTTTCGGAACTACTCCTTCTTCAGCTACAGATATATATATATATATATATATATATATATATATATATATATATATATATATATATTAGCATGACTTATTGTTTATTTCATACATTTTTGTTGTTTATGCATGGAATGGATGCTGTTACATTCATAAATCTAATAAAACAAAATTAACATGCATACAGATATATTCATGACTATTTATTTTAGTCATTTCAAAATCATTGTCAAAAATATTCAATTTATTCCATCAACATTTACAACCCATAGTGTTCTAAGTCATAATACATATCGCGCAGAAATTGACAGGAGATGCTTATTACATACGTAGAAATAGTACAAACATGGGTTATTAATTTTTGGAAACTTGAAACCCGTTACAAAAATGTCTCCCTATAAAGTGCCTCATTTGATTCCCCAACACATGGCGAACGGATCTGACTCTTCTCTGAATGCTCAGTGCATACGAATTTGCCGCAAATGAAGCACTTCACTCTTGATTTCCTATCGTTTATCCTTTCACACGGACCACACATTCCAATCTGGTGATTTTTAATATATTCTCCGTTAACAATATCAGGTTCCGATACAACTTCCAACATGTGCTTTATAGCACTCCTAGGGATACTACCAAGCGTCCTTTGAGTCATTCGTACAATGTTTTCCTTTGCTAATGTTGGAGACATCTAGTGACTATATATGCATTAAGCAATATAAAAAGAAAACAAACTTACGTGGGCAACACATGACTTTCTCCACCCACTTCCGGTCGACCGATCTTCACCAAAAACTAATCAGATCAGATCACAAAAATCTATCACGTACAGACTGACAGACAGACATCATGGAGAAAATAGTCAAAACGTGTTCAGGGGACCTTAAAACATGTATTTCCGTTGGAATCTCGAATTCGATTTTTTTCATGAAAACAATACTTTCTCTATACTTCGTATACGGAGAAAGTAAAAATGTTGAATTTATGACTCTAAAATATAAGGATAAAGCACCAAGTGGGGTAAACATGTACCCCAGAGTAGGTTTTTGTTCCTAATTGCGGAACTTGAGTAAGAGAACATTTGATAAGAGAGCATGGCTTTTCTGAATATATGAGCGACAATAACATGTAACGTGGATATTATCACAATTTTAATTTTAGAGCAGTGGCCATAGATACCTTTAATGGGGTACAGGTGCACCCCACTTGGTATTATCAGGGTTAAGAACGGTTTTGAAATTATTTTTATTAAAAACGTCAAAATGTAGTCAATGTTAGAAATGTGCAAATTAAAAATTGGGGTGTATTTTTTTGGCGCTCGCCTCAGATGGGCTTCTCGGAAAGAATGCAGAGAGGGCGGGGATTTTCCTTCTCTTGGCATGAAAAAGAAGCGAAATCAACAGACTATAGCAGGGATCTATCGAAGTAGGCGTAGCCGTCCTGCATGGAAAGAATTGCACGAGAGACTACGCGAACCGGAATATATATAGGCAGGAATGACCACTCGCATAAAACAAAAGAAAGAAATGCACTAACAGACGCAGGTAAATTTGCATTTGTCAATGGAGGTGTTTAGGGAATGGAACAATTTGCCTGAGGAACTCTTCCAACCCAAAAACTGTTAAATCATTTAAATGCAAGTTAAAATGCTTAGCCAAAGGGTAAAAAAAATAGACGGGTTCATTATATGTTCTTTTGTCTTTAGTCAATGGAATGTTTGTATCTGTGTATTTATGTTTGACCTTATGCATTCTTTGTATATTAATTATTTTATAATTACTGCTATTTGCATGCATGCCACCTGGTTAACACCAAATTGTATCGTGTCTTTTAAATAAATAAATAATGGCACAAATGACAGTATTTTCTTAACCCTTAAATAGGACACTTACATAATATAAATATTTTAAGAAACTGTGAGAAATTTTAGACTTGACAAAGAACAGAAATAAACTCAAACCATAGCCTTCTGATTATGGATATAGCCACAAAGCTCCAACAATTAAGAAAAGAAAAAGGAGCGTTGCTAAGCGTCAATTGTTAACAATAGTCGTCGCAGCAGTCGTGGCAGCTAAGAATATAAGATATCTCTCAAACAATGCATTATATGGAAAAATGTTTCAAACAAAGGTCGTAGAAAATGAAATTTCCTACATCTTTTATTCCGATATATTTTTACATTTATCAAATATTTAAGCAAATATTTCGAAATAACGGATAAGTGACAAGAGTAAACACCCACTTCCGGTTGACCGATTTTTACCAAAAACTAATCAGTTCTTGTGACTTTTATAAAAATGATAAATATAAAATTTCGCGTTGACTTGATTAATAGTTTTTGAGTTAGAGCGCCCACAAAAAGCTATCACACACGCGGACATCATCGAGAAAATGGTGAAAACGTGTTCAGGGGACCTCAAAACGTGTATTTCCGTTGAAATCTCGAAGTCGATTTTTTATGAATACAATACTTTCTCCACATACGTAGTATGTGGAGAAAGTAAAAATGTTCACATCTTGTACCGCACCCGTAAGCAGTGCAAAATAGGTAATGACAAAACGTGAATTTTAACAAAAAACATTAAAAATCACTTTATCAGAAGAGCTATCTTCTGATCTATTTTTAAGACAGTTTTCACAGATTACATCGCGATGTTGACCACAAGCAAACTGCTTGCATGATGCGCACTTCACCGAGCTATAAGTAAACACAGCTGCTCCGTTTTTTTCACCCATAGCTACATCTACATGTTACCCTGCAATTCACCTAATTGGTGGGTGGCAGGGGGTGCAATGCACCAAAACCTACCTAAAGATCGTCTATCGCAGGTTGAAATTTTCTATTGTGATCTCGTATTGTCCTCGGAAAGAACCCGCCTAGATAACGGTCTGCCCTACAATCGATCTCTCGTATCTTATCGTCACGGTCGTTTCTACCTATACATCTACAAGTTACCCTGCAATTCACCTAGTTGGTGGGTGGCAGGGGGTGCAATGCACCTAATCCTACCTAAAGATTGCCTAACGCAATTCGAAATTTCCTATTGTGATCTCGTATTGTCATTGTCATTTTATCGTCTCGATCATTTCTACCTATATACGTTGGTGCCACAATTATTCCCACTACCTCCTCTTTTAGACATTCCGACCTATATTTCTCCAGAAGTTTCAACCTTGAGTCCAATCTACTAATCTATCCAGTGATACCCAGTTCAAATCGCTCAATAAAGGGGTGACGCTTTTCTTATGTTCGTACTTTTGTTTTACAAATCTGGCTGCTCTGCGCTGTACTCTTTCTAGTTGAATTATGTGTCCCTTCTCGTACGGATCCCATATGCTCGCTGCGTATTCCACTTGTGGTCTTACCAGTGATAAGTAGCATGTTTCGCGTACTTTCTCTGTAGTGTTCCGTACTATTCTACCTATGAATGCCAGTTTCTTGTTGGCCGCGCCTATAACTCGACGAATGTGCATGTCCCACGAAAGATCTCGACAAATGGTTACTCCTAAATATTTTACGTACTCAGCTTGTCGAATACTCATTTCATCTATTTTATATTCGAAACCTAAATCTTTGTTCTTACTTTTCCAGAACGTGACTGCGGCACATTTAGTATAATTAATTTCGATTTGCCATTCTTTGCACCACGCTGAAATGGCTCTTAAGTCTTCACACAGAGACTGATGGTCCTCCTGATTTTTTATTTCTTTATATAGAACGGTGTCATCGGCGAAAAGCCTAATTTTACTACGAACTACCGAGCAGATATCATTCACATAGATTAAGAAAAGTAGAGGGCCCAATACACTTCCCTGAGGAACACCCGACGCAACTTTAACGGGGGACGAGTATTTCCCATCGATGACAACTATCTGTTCCCTATTCGAGAGGAAGTCTCTCACCCAACCGACAACTTTCGGATTGATACCACATTGTCCTAACTTCGCAATTAATTTCCTATGAGATACTTTATCGAACGCCTTTCTGAAGTCAATTAATACGGCATCGACCTGAGTATTTTTCTCTCCACATCGCAACAAATCGTCCACGAACAGGCCGAGCTGCGTTTCGCATGATCTACCTCTCCGGAATCCGTGTTGCCATCCGCTAAGCAATGAATGACTATCTAAATAGCGCATTACAGAGCTAAAGACTATGTGCTCAAGTATCTCGCACGATAATGAAGTTAAGGATATCGGCCTATAATTTTCGGGGTTCTCCTTGTCGCCGCCCTTATGGATGGGCGTAACGTGTGCCACCTTCCAATCTTTAGGAACTACTCCTTCCATAATGGATTTCTCGAATATAATTTTCAAATACGGCGCGATTTCAGCAGATAATTCTTTCATTACACGCGCGGGAATTTCCTCCGGTCCAGGAGATTTATTTGGCTTAATCGAATTAAGTTGGAGCGCGATGCCATTTTCCGAAAATACCAAATCTTCCATCGAATCGCCCTGATGCCTAGGAATAGGGGTTTCACATTCATCGTCATCACCTATATACGTTGGCGCTTCAATTATCCCTACAACCTCGTCTCTTAGACATTCCGGTCTGTATTTCTCCAGAAGCCGCGACCTTGAGCGCAATCTGCGATCCTCCATTGTCGCCCAGTTCAAATCCCTCAACAATGAGGTGACGCTTTCCTTATGTCCGTACTTTTGTTTTGCGCTGCACTCTCTTTCTGATCGAATTATGTGTCCCTTCTCGTACGGGTCCCATATGCAGGTCAATAACTAAGTTCGTCAAACTGAGTCCGCCATTTTGCCATTGGCACGTCAGCCCTTTGCGCAACTCTTGCGTAAATTGTGGCCGTTGACGGTTACAGGGTGGAAAATAACGTGTTGCTCCTTTGACAGCAAATAGACAACTCACTAGAGGAAGCACCGCCGACAATAAGAGAGAGAGGGGGGGGGGGGCGTGTTCGAACTCGGACGGATTTACAATCATCTTTCGGTATTGTGCGAGTCAGAGTGACGCACGTCGCCATTCCAGGGTTAAGCCGCCGCACATTACGGAAAAGGTGGTCATAAATACGGAGGATACTATATATTCACAAAAAAAACAACTGAGGAGTCGTAATAAGGAAAGAAATGAAATTCGAAATAATATGTTTAGGGAAGTCCGAACATTTTTTGGTGCATTTCATGTGTCCACAGCCATTCGTAAATAATAACTCTCAAGTGTCCGTCTGTCTGTCACGGACCTTTTGGACATTTCCCAATGGAATTAAGAGCTGAAACTTTCATAATCGTTAAACCACCATGAGGTGGTCTCTGGAAAAATCAAACATCCCGGAAAAAGTCCCGGATTCGACTCCGGGAGACGATTATATTTTTCCTTAACTTTACGCGGGATTTTCGATTTTTTTTCAAGGTGCAAGGTTTATTTCCTTCATCCATTAAAATATTTAAATATGGACCGAATTTCTCCATTTTTGTTTTATTCGACGGTTAAAACTATCATATATATTACTCTTGCGATGTTTAGATGTTGCACGGAAGAATTTGTCAGAAACACGCATTTTTTTTCGAAATTTCATGGCTTTTTCGTACTCTATCCGGGTGTTGCCAAGGCGAATCTCATTGTTGCCTCCGATTGAATTTAGCGTCTATTAATCCTTCAAATCGACGAAAGAATTGCGTTATTCGCTTCGCGCAATGACAAACTTAATGGATTGCAACGTTAATAATTGAAGAATATTATTATTCGGTAAACATACGAAGAGGAAGAATAACGGAGCCAAAGAGTGGCAAATCAAGTCGTGTATATTGATGCCGAAATGTAATAAATTTCAAGCGCTTCATTTTCTGGGAGAATTCGAATGATTGTCAGGAATTTATTAATTAATCAAACAATCGCATTTACTCGAAACCTACAATAATCAGACACACACACCTCAGAAGTGATATTTTAATCACACTACAAAGTCCCGTTGATGTTCAACGGGTAATTCCCGCTAGTCTGTGGTTAGATCGATACAAGAAACGCAACGCACCACAATTAAATTTAGCTAACTGTATCGATATCAAATTAAAAATACGAATGTAAGGCAATCCAGTCGTTGCAGCTGTATTTCACTTTAGGGTCTTACTTATTCGCGTTAAGAATCTAAAAACAAAATAAGGCATGATTGCATAACATTTGATAATGTAAGAAAGATACTCATGGCGAACATTAATTAGAATCGATGAAACGGAAAATAACTAAAAAGGGGCTTTTATCACTTGTCTAAAAAGTTTGAAGAAGTAAACACGATTTACTTTCGTAGGTTTTTACGAATTGCAAATAATTATAAACTGATGTGGGCAACACATGATTTTCTCCATATTTATATGGCAAATTACATGTTGTTAGCTCTGGGATCGTTGTCAATGTTTACCTCCGGTTGACAATTAAGAAAAGAAAAAGGAGCGTTACTAAGACGTAACTAAGCGTCAATTGTTAACAATAGTTGTCGGTAGACGGTGTGGTGGTGGCAGCTATAAATATAAGATATCTCTTAAACAATGCATTATACGGAAAAATGTATCGAACAAAGGTTGTAGAAAATTAAATTTCCTACAACTTTTATTCTGATGCATTTTCACATTTATCAAATATTAAAGCAAATATTTCAAAATAACGGACAAGTGACAAGAGTAAACACCCACTTCCGGTCGACCGATGTTTACCAAAAACTAATCAGATCTTATAACTTTTATAAAAATGTTAAATATGAAGTTATGCGTTGACCTGATTAATAGTTTTTGAGTTAGAGCGCCCACAATAATCTATCACATTCAGACAGACACAGTCATCAACGAGAAAATAG
This sequence comes from Tanypteryx hageni, assembly GCA_028673005.1. Lineage (NCBI taxonomy): Eukaryota > Metazoa > Arthropoda > Insecta > Odonata > Petaluridae > Tanypteryx > Tanypteryx hageni. The sequence continues at coordinate 138,541 of JAJPWW010001012.1, forward strand.
TCAAAACGTGTTCAGGGGACCTTAAAACATGTATTTCCGTCGAAGTCACGATTTCGATTTTTTTCATGAAAACAATACTTTCTCTATACTTCGTATATATGGAGAGAGTAAAAATTCAGAAAATGTGGAATGAAGAAGGTATTTACAAAATGTCCCAAGTTATAATCGCAGTCATTGTATTCGGAATCTGTCTCCGCCTCTTCTGTCGCAGACAATAATGCCAGAACGTCCTTAGGAAATGATGTTTCTGTCTTTTGAGGTAGTTTTTTCGTGCTGGAGATAACAGGATCAGAAGATGTCTCTTGGTGATATCCTCCATTGTTAATATTCACGACGCGTTGTTGAGGGCCGAGGATCGTCCCATTTCATTGTTGGACTCGCGTGTTTGCCGCACGTGCTCTGCAGGGGAACAAAAGATGCGAAGAACAACACATTTTCATCGCAATCCGTTGGGTCGTCAAATTTCTGCTTTTATTATACTGACTGCGGCCGGAACTTCCGTCACAGCCCCATTTTGAAATCAGTCTTTCATTTGTTCGTTGGACAAAATACCAATAACCTCATTCTGAACCCGTGTAAACCTTTCGGTTGGTTTAAAAGGCGCGTAACTTTTGTCCGTTTCTGTGATGGAAGAACTAACGGGGTAACAACGTTTCTTCGACTTTCTCTATATGCTAAGAAGGATGCAAATGGCAGCTTTTTTACTTTCTCCATTTGCGAAGCATAGAGAAAGTATTGTTTTCATGAAAAAATCGAACTCGAGATTTCAACGGAAATACATGTTTTCAGGTCCCCCTGAACACGTTCTGACTAGTTTCGCGATGATGTCTGTCTGTATGTGATAGATTTTTGTGGGTGCTCTTAACTCAAAAAATATTGATCAGGTCAACGCAAAATTTTATATTTAACATTTTCATGGAAGTTAGAAGATCTGATTAGTTTTTGGTAAAAATCGGTCGACCGGAAGTGGGTGTTTACTCTTGTCACTTATCCGTTATTTTGAAATATTTGCTTTAATATTTGATAAATGCAAAAATGTACTTGAATACAAGTTGTAGGAAAATTAATTTTCTACAATCTTTGTTTGAAACATTTTTTCATATAATGCATTGTTTAAGAGATATCTTATATTTTTGCTGCCACCACCACGCCACCTACCGAAGACTATTGTTACGTCTTAGTAACGCTCCTTTTTCTTTTCTTAATTATCAACCGGAAGTAAATATTTACAACGGTCCCAGAGCTAACAACATGTAATTTGCCATATAAATATGGAGAAAGTCATGTGTTGCCCACATGAGTTAATTTTCTTTCGTGACTCTTGCATTGTTTCAAATAACGCCCTCCTCCTCTTCAACATAATTACGTGTATATTACGTGATCCTGTGAAGATACTGATTCACTGTGTGAAGTAGCACGATTTGGAATACTATATACCTACAATATTACAACGAAAAGTTTCCATTACAATATCTTGTTAATAAAATAGTTTTGCTAAAAGACAGTAGCCATCGGAAATATTCGTTTAATAGCGATGCACGGACATTTGCAAGTAGGTAAATTTTTTGTTGGCGCAAACATGCGCAAAATATTTTCACACTTTCGGACGGTAGGATGAATGAGCTTTATCAAAAGTTTGCTTAATAATGCTTTGTGCTATACTAAAAGTCCTGATAAACGTGATAGTTAAAAAAATTCCCACTTTCCCCTGTGTCGCAGCAAAAACTTAAACAATTGAAAATAAACGCAATGAAAGTAAAAAATCAATATAATGTAAATTTTCTGCATACCTCCGGGAACAGAATCCATCTTGTAGTTTAGTTAAAATATAAATGTTAACCGAATTAACAAATGCGTAACTGCGCGTATTCCCCTCACAAATGAACAATTGCACTGAGCACACGTCGCTAATTACAGCCAATTTTGAATTGATACAGTGTAAGTTTTGTTCAAGACCAAAGAGTGGAATTAACGGTAATTGGTGTGAGGGTCATTGCAGAACACTTGTATAATAATAAACATTCGATTCGCCCTTGAAAACAACACCTACATCTACATGATACCCTGCAAGTCACCTATTTGGTGGATGGCAGGAGGTGCTTAGTACTTAGTTTTCTTACGTTATCTTTTCCTATTATGTTTGTTCTCTTATCGTCCTAGGGAAAAGGGATCCTCTATCGCTCCGTCCTACAATCGATCTCGCGAATCTTATCCCCGCTGTCCTGCCTTCCGAGATACGTCGGGCTTCTGATAACACCTACGACCTCATTCGCTACTCCCTCCGACATATATATTTCCAGCGGTTTAAATCTAGCCTGCAGCCTACGTTCCCCTAACGATGTCCAGGTTCTGATTCTATATTAATAACGTTACGCTTTGTTTACTGTCGTAATTCCTCTTTATAAATCTAGCTGCCCTGCGCTGAACCTTTTCTATCTCGTTAGTGAGTCCCTTTTCGTAGGGATCCCACACAGCTGAAGCTGAAGCGGTCGAACCAAGGATAAATAACGTAATTCACTCACTTTTTCGAAGCTATTTCGAACTATTCTCCCTATAAAGGCCAGCTTTTTGTCAGCGGCACCTATCAATCGGCGAATGTGGGTGTCCCACGAGAGATCACGATGGATATTTAATCGAGTCCGAAGCTGGAATCTCTACTCCGTCCAACGAATAATTAACATCCAACGAGATATTCTTGGTTCTCCAGAAATTGATGACGCGGCTTTTCTTTTGTTTGAGAAAACATCGATGTATCCGGTCGGTAGGTGGAGTCTTTATAGCAGTTAGCAATAAACACGAAAGTTACCCAATTACAGATTAACGACGACGAAGTCGAAAGTGTTTGGTGTCGTGTGAAAGGAAGCGACTGTAAAACTGTAGATACATGAGTCTTTTATGGACCACCAAATGCGAGCGTGGAAACTGTTTATTATCTGGAGAAACAAGTGGCGACGCCAAGTTCGATTAATAAAGCCATTATAATCGGGGGCGATTTCAATCTTTCGTCAATTGATTGGAGCCATAATTGCTTTTATCCCGGTGGTAGAGAGGGCGTGAATCGTGGGAGGCTTTACTTGAAACTTTCGGCAAACACTCAATCGTATCAGTTAGTGAGATTTCCCCGATATTTAAAAATATATGAGATTTATTGGCTACTAATCTTCCTGAGCGTATGAATAGGGTATCTGCTGCTGAGGGAATAAGCGATCACAAGGCAGTGTACGTGGAGTTTCAGCTAAACATTGAGAAACAGGTTAAGGCTAAAAGAAAGCTTTATGTATTCGCCAAAGCCGATTTCACTAGATTTAGGTCTTTTCTGCGAAATAAATATACTAATTTCTGCGAGGTAACAGATATTGCAGACGCGGAGGAATCCTGGTGCATGTTCAGAGATATGATGCGAGAGTGCACAGATAAATTTATTCCAAGCAAACTGAAGCGTGATAATGCAGAACCTAGATGGTACAACCAGGAAGTTAGGAGCGCTCTCCGACGGCGAAGAAAACTCCACTCTCGCGTAAATGACACATCCTCAACAGCTGCGGTCGAACAGATTGCAACGATAAGACAGCAATACAAGGAGGCCCGCTCCATAGCCAGAGTATCAATGCGCAATGCGCTTAACAATTACAAAAAGAAGGTCTTACAGGATAACTTGAAAGAGAACCCGAACGCATTTTGGTATTACGTCAGAGAAGTCCAAGGTAGAGGCCCCACTATTTCGGAAACGGGAAATGTAGTTCACGATAGTGCGGAGAAAGCAAACCTATTAAATCAACACTTTCAGAAAGCTTTTACTCCGAATGACGATGAATGTGAAACCACTATTTCTATGCATAAGGGCGATTCGATGGAAGATTTGATATTTTCCGAAAATGGCATCGCGCTCCAACTTCATTCGATTAAGCCAAATAAATCTCCTGGACCGGAGGAAATTCCCGCGCGTGTAATGAAAGAATTATCTGCTGAAATCGCGCCGTATTTGAAAATTATATTCGAGAAATCCATTACGGAAGTTGTCGTTCCTAAAGATTGGAAGATGGCACACGTTACGCCCATCCATAATGGCGGCGAGAAAGAGAACCCCGAAAATTATAGTCCAATTTCCTTAACTTCATTATCGTGCAAGATACTTGAGCACATAATCTTTAGTTCTGAAATGCGCTATTTAGATAGTCCTTCCATGCTTAGCGGATGCCAACACGGATTCCGGAGAGGTAGATCATGCGAAACGCAGCTCGGCCTGTTCGTGGACGATTTGTTGCGATGTGGAGAGAAAAATACTCAGGTCGATGCCGTATTAATTGACTTCAGAAAGGCGTTCGATAAAGTATCTCATAGGAAATTAATTGCGAAGTTAGGACAATGTGGTATCAATCCGAAAGTTGTCGGTTGGGTGAGAGACTTCCTCTCGAATAGGGAACAGATAGTTGTCATCGATGGGAAATACTCGTCCCCCGTTAAAGTTGCTTCGGGTGTTCCTCGGGGAAGTGTATTGGGCCCTCTACTTTTCTTAATCTATGTGAATGATATCTGCTCGGTAGTTCGTAGTAAAATTAGGCTTTTCGCCGATGATACCGTTCTATATAAAGAAATAGAAAAACCAGGAGGATCATCAGTCGCTGCGTGAAGACTTGAGAGCCAATTAATTACACTAAATGTGCCGCAGTTACGTTCTGGAAAAGTAAGAACATAAAAGTAGGTTTCGAGTATAAAATAGATGGGATAAATATTCAATCTGCTGAGTATGTAAAATATTTAGGAGTAACCATTTGTCGAGATCTTTCGTGGGACATGCACATTCGTCGAGTTATAGGCGCGGCCAACAAGAAACTGGCTTTCATAGGTAGAATAGTACGGCACACTACAGGAAAAGTACGCGAAACATGTTACTTATCACTGGTTAGAACACATGTGGAATACGCCTCATGCATATGGAATCCATACTTGAAGGGACACATAATTCGATTAGAAAGAGTATGAAGCGCAGGGCAGCCACATTCATAAAACAAAAGTACGAACATAAGGAAAGCGTCACCTCTTTATTGAGCGATTTGAACTGGGTACCACTGGAGGATCGTGGATTGTGGTCAAGGTCGCGGCTTCTGGAGAAATATAGATAAGAATGTCTAAAAGACGAGGTTGTAGGAATGATTGAAGCGCCAACGTATACAGGTGGAAACGACCGTGACGATAAGATACGAGAGATCGATTGTAGGACGAAGCGTTATCTAGGCTCGTTCTTTGCGAGGTCAGTACGAGATCACAATAGAAAATTTCGACCTGCTATGGACGATCTTTACGTAGGTCGTGGTGCATTGCACCCCCTGCCATCCACCGATTAGGTTAATTGCAGGGTGACATGTAGACGTAAGAAGATCGTGGTTGGAATCACTATTGACAATTGTCCCTTTTCCATACAACTCTCCTAAATCACTCCATTTTCGTCCCAAAATGCAGTCAACATCACTTCCCCTGCGGATAGCCTCGCTTTGAATTTTTTTTTGGCTTCGGCGAGCTTGGATGCCGATATTCTTTACTTGCTCACTTACTCTCAGGCCGAAAGTGATTGACACACGTCTCATCCCAGGTCACTATGCGGTTCGAGAAATCTTCCCCTTCAGCTTCATGCCGAGAGAGTAGCACAGAACAGGCGTCGACGCGTTGTTGCTTCGGGACACCCACCTCGCACGAACCAGACTGAATCCAAGCTCTCTGTGGACAATATTGTGGATAGATCCAACGCTGATGCTTAATTTATCGCCGATTTCTTTCACTTTAATGCGACGGTTTTCGCGAATGAGCCTATCAAAGGCGGAAATGTTCTCCGGTGTGACTACGCGATCAGCCTGGCCTGGCCGAGCAGCGTCTTCCACGTCTTGTACACCATTTTTGAACTTTTCAACCCATTTACACGCTCTCCTCTGCGATAAAGAGTTATCTCCACACACATTAACCATCCTCCCGCGTATTTCAATTGGTTTCACTCCTCCTGCGTTCAAAAATCGTATCACTGATCTCAACTCCGACTATCTGCAACGTTCTGGACGAGATGCCATATTCATATGACAAGGGATACCCGAACACCACAAAATATCCCACCAAAATGACTATAGCAAAAAATAGCAGTAAAAATAATAATAGGATTCCATACTTATTCCCACTTTATTTTCACTTTTGATGTTTTCATTTGAACTACCTTCTTTTGTTTCTGATATAATTCATGTGATAAATAATAATGCCGTAATTCAGAAACGCGAAATCCCGATATTTCGAATAGCTGTAGGGCTAAGTATCAATGAAAGTATAATGAGGCGTTATTTCATTGGGAATTGAATTCGTCAATTTTCGTCGCTAAATATCTCCATAGTAATAAAAGGCTACTTCTGTCCCTTTGCGGCTCCCTCTGTCACGCTATGAAAATGCGAATAACTCGATAATGTATGTAGATTAATTTTTGATATTTGGCAGGAATGATCGATTCACATATTTTAAGACGATGAGGAAAAGAAATCTCGAAAAAAGTCCTAGGTTCGACTCCGAGGTAGGCCTTTCCATTTCCCATATGATAACACGTAAAAATCGACTTTTTGATTTGCAGGCTTTTATTCTTTTTGAGATCTAAATTAGATAGAATTAACCCATGGTCTTCGGATCTGGCCCATTTTGAAGGAAAAACTATGAAGTTTCAAAAATTATACGAAAAAATCTGATGCGGCCACCACCGCATGACTTTCTCCATATCTGTAATATATCTAAAAATTCCAAATAGGTTGCATAATAATAATAAATAATTCAAGAAATTGCGAGAAAATTGTAGACTTTACAAAGAACAGAAATAAACTCAAACCATAGCCTTCTGATATTGGATATAGCCACACAAATTAGAAAAACAATTAAGAAAAGAAAAATGAGCGTTACTAAGACGTAACTAAGCGTCAATTGTTAACAATAGTCGTCGGTAGGAGGCGTGGTGGTGATAGCTAAAACTATAAGATATCTCTTAAAGAATGCATTATATGGAAAAATGTTTCAAATAATGGTTGTAGAAAATAAACTTTTCTACAACTTTTATTCTAGTACATTTTTACATTTATCAAATATTAAAGCAAATATTTCAAAATAACGGATAAGTGACAAGAGTAAACACCCACTTCTGGTCGACCGATTTTTACCAAAAACTAATCAGTTCTTGTGACCTTTATGAAAATGTTAATTATAAAATTTCGCGTTGACCTGATTAATAGTTTTTGAGATAGAGCGCCCACGAAGAAGCTATCACATACACACACAGACATCATCGAGAAAATGGTCAGAACGTGTTCAGGGGACCTCAAAACGTGTATGTCCGTTGAAATCTCGAATTCGATTTTTTTCATGAATACAACACTTTTCGACATTTATATTTAAATATCCAAACGGGCTTTTATCGCGTTTTCGTATTTCCGCGACATTTGCAGCGGCTAGTACTCGGGAACCAAGGGCCAATGGAAAGAATTTAGATAAGAGGGATCTCGCGCATAGTTCGTACTCTCCGAATTCCGCCCGGATCCCGGAAGGGCGGGACGTGTAACCATTTCCCTGTCAGTTGACGGATTCGTTCGGTTGGCAAACCTGTACGCGTTAGGAAGCGAGAGATCGATTTTTCCGTCGCTTTTCCTCGTTTATTTTCCAGGTATCTCTGTAATCCGCGCGTTATCTTATCAGCGGACTTTCGAAACGTTTTTTCTTCTTGAATCAGTCGTCATAGGATACCAGCTCCGCTGCACTCATTCGGCAATTGTTGGCAAGGAAACGCTTGGCAACGGGATAGCTGTGATACATATTTAATAGTGCTATTTTCCTAAACAGTCCAATACGTGAGCAGTTCCCTAAGGCGGGAACCGTGTTTTGTTTTGGAGTTGTGAAAAGATTCCGTTTTCGCATTTCCGCCGACGGGATATCTCTTCATTGGGAAGATTTCATTCGCAGGGGAAGAAACACAGTGCGTTGTTTTATATTATAACCGACCTCCTAGTTCTCTCGGGGTGTTTTGTGGCCGTAGAAGGTTGTTGACGGTAGTCAAGGGGATACCGTTCACCACTCAACCCTCGCTAAAGTGTGTTTCAGGAACTTTGGTTATTCCGCCAGTGGACTTTTTAAGTTCGGAGTGTGTTCTTCTGCAGTTTAAACGTTGTTTATGATCGGATGGTGAGATTCTTCCCTTCTGAACATTATCCAGAGTGTGTTGGAGGAGGTTTTGAAGAGTTCTGCTGGTCGATTGCCTAGTCTTTGGGTGTGTTTTGTGGTAGTTGAGGATTGTTGTTGATCGTAAAGATATATTGCTCACTTCTGTACCATATCTAGTGTGTTGGAGGGAGTTTTTAGGTTGTTCTGCTTATCTGATGCGTAGTCGATGGTTTACGAAGATCGTGCACTCGACTTTGAACTCTGCTAGATGTTGGAGAGTTGATTTTTAATCCTTGAATTCTGCGTATCCTGCCGGAGAGTGTGTTTAGGTTGTTGCTTTGTGAATGTGGCGCCATTTAAATCCATTATCTCACTCTGTTGCTTCGCGAAACGCGTGTTGGTTCATTCTGCATAGGATTTCCCAGGGTGTTTTTTTCGCTGCTGAACACGAAGGGCGTCGAGGAAGAATGCTGTCTAGAGCTTTAGGTTGTTAGCGAGAGAGATCCAGTGGTCTCGGCGGACGTACCCTGCGCTTCGGCCCGTATTTGGTTCACCGTCACGATATCGCTGATCTAATCGAGTTGGAAACCCCTTATCTCCCCATATCTTATCTTTCTGGGTTTCTTATTATCGAAGGCGCTATCGCAATTTTTTCATAATCCAGCTGTTTCCCCAGGACTCGTCAAGGACGCTGAATCCGCCATCAAAATCTGCAAGAATTGTGTCCAATTTTAAAGAAAAACATCCTCTAAATATTTCCCCGTTTTAACATTTGCACCGCAGTATCCCAGTACGCCTGTATTGACCTTTGTAGTCGTTAGCCTTTGAATGGTGAGCTCAAACCATCTAGAATTCGTCCCCAATTTGAAGTTTTGGATCCCAGGAATATAGCAGGGCTTTAGACAGTTGCAAGTGGAGTCGTTCGGAAGCTGTGGAATTCACGGTGTCTTCGACTCGTTCCGTTTGCTGGGCATGGCTGGCGTTTGACGTCTCGGGAGGTTGCTATGACGCCCGTGTGTCTCGTCAGCAAAATCGACTGCTGCAGCACACTGTTCTACTATCACTTCTTCTGCCATTGTGAATTCTTGATGTTCTGTGGGCAGGGGATCGTGACATAGTCATCCTCGTGCGCTCGCGCCAGAGTCTCCTGTTAAAAATATCGGTCCGGATGAGGCTATATTTTTGCGCAAGGAGACCTTAATAGTTTTATGCATTTCAGTACATAGTCCAGCTCTAGTTTCTTGAAATACCTTTGGGATACCTTGGAAAGGCATAGGTTTTGTATTGCAGTATTATTTTCTCTTGCATTTCCTTTATTTTTTGCCAGAAGTAGCGTCCAGAAAAGGGTTTTGGTATCGCATTTGACCTTGGTGGTTGCAGGAAAATCGTCTTCGCATAGTCGGCGACCGATTTCGTTGGGATATATATCCTTCGAAACTTTGTTGTCAGTAGCTCCTCCGACCTTGTGGAATAGTGCCAGTTGATAAGAGTTCGTTAGTGTTATCCTTGGCAGAAATCCAGGGATATAGAAAGTCCAGAAAGGCTAATATTCACCAAATGTACATTGGTTGTCGGAACTGTTCGTTACGAGGCTTCTGCTTCTGCTGTCCTAAAGGATTGAAGCTCAGTCGCTGATCAGTTGGCGTTCGTTTGCTGCGAATTTAAAATCCTTTTTTTCATTTGAACGTTTAATTGTGCTTGGAACTTGTTGTTTCCCCGGCAACAGAGTGCGGTTTATCATAACCATAATATAGTGGTAATTGCCGAATCTTTTGTGGGCATTTTCGCTTTTGGATCGGCGTTTGTTTTGTGCGCAGACGCAGAAAGGACATTTCTTTGCTGGCTTATAGTGTGTTAGCTTTGGGAGTTCAGATTCCCAGCGGTAAAAAAATGAACATCGCACGTGCCGCTAGGATATGCTCTACGAGAGCCAACTTGGTTACGAGATTGGACCAAACCAGGGACGTGGATCGCTGGCCGTCCACAGGGGAAGGCAATAATCCCAAGGCGACCAAATCCAGCGGCGCTAGTTGCCATAGCGACGGCGACTGGTCTTCGGAATTCGATCCCGGGACGGGTTTCGAGGAAGGCACATCCAGCGTGAGACTGGGGAAGGCTGGTTTCTGCGTCGGAGAACAGTCGGGAAACCTTCCGGACAATGATGTGTCGACTAGAAAGGAAGGCACGCTTGTGGGTCCGTACGAGGGCGCGATAGGTCTGGATTTGGCCATCGATTACCCAGACCCCAACGAAATCACGAGGTTAAGAAGGAGGAGCGTGGTCCATGCTAGCTCCAAAGGTGCTTCCCCTTCGGGCTATCCTCCAGCGAAACCATTGAAGACACACAGTTCGTCTTCTCTCACGGATATAGATGCCGTCTTCTCAATCTCGGAAGGTACCAGAAAACTATCCTCACTGGATACCCTGTACAAGATGACCAGCGACCTAGAAGAACTGATAACGAAGAAGCAGGAGGATGTTTTCCGCTTCTACGATGCTAGGAAGGCATCGTCAGTGGATGCCATCGAAGATTCATATCTCTACAGTGGTTACGGGGACGTTTTCTGTGGGGAAGGTACCCGGTTCGATCCAGGGAGGACTGCCCTGTCCAGATTAAGCGCGGAGGAGAGCTGCAACTTGAGCAGCGACGATAGTGGATACCAGGAGGACGCAATGGAGTTCAGGAGCAGGACTTACAGCTTGGACGAGATGAGGAAAAGGCCACAGGTGGCAGACAGTCCCCTGAGGGACCAGGAAGTCAGCGATTTCGAAGGGAAAGGTGTCCAGAGGCAAGGGGATAGAAGGAAGAGCAGCCTGGACATTATCTTCGGCCTGCATTACGAAGAGGTAGTCACTGTCGCAACGTCTCCTTTTGTGTAGAACGCGGAGAAACCTCGATAGTTCGAAACACTTCGAATTAAACGGGTTAGAATTATCCGGTATTGCCTTATGGCGCCGAAATGAACGGTTTTAATCGAGAGCAAGGTTTTTTTTATTTGAAGGACATCATATATATAATTTCCCCAGTGTCTGTGTGTTCGTCCGTCTGTCCACTTCTGTATCTCATAAACTATTTGTCGTAGAGAACGTCATTTTGCTTACAGCAAATATATTTTCCTTTTTTACCGCCGCATTGAAGCAAAATGGCGTCGACTTGGTACATTTATATTTCGCAATCCTTGCTAAGGAAAACCGTACTTAGTGAAACAGCGCTTAGCGAAACCGTGGTTAGGGAAACCGTTCTAAGCAAAAGCGTAGTATTCGAAACAGCGCTGAGCAAAACCGCGCTAAATGAAACCGCGCTAAGGGAAACCTTTCTAAATTAAACCGTATTAAGTAAGGCCGCGCTGAGAAAAACCTTGGTAAATGAAACAGTAGTTAAATGAAACCGTAGTAAATAAAGCCGTAATAAATTAAACCGTAGTGATTGATACCGCCCTAAGGGAATTCGTTCTAAGGATAACCCTACTAAACGAAACAGCGCTGAAGAAAGTCGCGCTAGGGTAAACCTTACTAAATTAAAACGTACTAAGCTGAACAGTCCTGAGAAAACCGCGCTAAATGAAACCACTAATAGAAAAGGCGCTGATAAAATCCGCGCTAAGCGAACCCGTGCTAAGCGGGATTCACTCCCCTATTAGCAGGTATATGTATATTTCCGGCCATCTTAAAGCTTGCTTCTCGTTATTTTTTTCCGCAGGGCCCTGATTGGCTGCAACCTCGTGGAGGTGCAGCTGCGTTCCAAGGTCGCTGGACAGCCAAGCTGGCCGATCAACAACTATCCACCTCGCCAGCTTCTAAAGAACCGCCTCGACCTCCACTGACCCCATCTAGCGGAAAAGAAGGGGAAGCGCTAACGAATCCGCGTTCTTCCGAGTCGGGTCGGCGAGGTCAGAGGCCATCCACGTTGCCCGTCAAAGTTGGAACTAAGGATGCGGAAACCATTACAGGTAAATGCCCCTTCAACTTGTCATATCTTTTATATATATATATATATATATATATATATATATATATATATATATATATATATATATATGGATGTCAACAAGGTGTTGGGATGAGGAAACCAGATCAGTTCTCTCTCTGTAGCTGAAGAAGGAGTAGTTCCGAAAGCTTTACGTTTGTGATGTTTCTGTGTTTTAGTGTTCTTTTACGTGTGTCGCTTCGACATCCCCGGGGCCTCGCCAACCTGAAGTCGTCTGATTGGTGAGTGCTCACTGGGTTTCCTCATCCCAACACCTTGTTGACATCCATATATTCATTTTACCTTTCCTTTTCCGTAAGTTGTTATATATATATATATATATATACACACACACACTAGTAGAAGGTGCTTGCATACTGCAAGCATTTCATCTCACCTTGAAAAAACCTTAATTTTTCAGAGAGCTATTTCATCATGGGAAATATTTCTTTGATTCTAAAGATTTCTCCTCTGGGCCGGTTTTCGTTTTTTCATTATGGAACAATAATGGAGTTAAACAATCACTAATTTTTTACAATTTTAGGAACATTATACTTTTCCCTCATTGGGTTAATAATGCCAAATTTTAAATTTATATCATAATTAGAAGTGAAATAACATTTTTCTAATTGTTTAAATTGAAATCATTTTTAACGGCCGCAATAACGAATTCATGGATACATTGAAATGTTTATTCGTTTATTTAGACAAAATTCTAAATAATTTAAAATTTTTAGCTCCCTAACCCGCCACGTAGTGTCTAAACATTTACCTATTTGTTTAAAATTTAAGAATTTTTAACTGCCAAACAAATTAAAATATCAAAATTTCTATAATCCCTGTTTCGTTATATGAACAAACCATACCTCTAAAAAAATTTCAGCTCCGTAGCACATTCTGAAATACATAAACCTTGAAGATTTGTTTAAACAGTTCCGAATTTTTAGCGGCCGCATTGTTGCACTTTTACAAGATTTCCGGTTTTTCTAGTCGGTTTTGCACAAAGTCCTACATAAGAAAAAAAAATTCGAATATTCAGCTCATCTGGAAGTGCCTAAACATTAGTATCCTCCTATATGTTAGAGCCTCCTCCTCTGTAAGAAACGTCTATCTTAACGTGTTGATGCATCAAATTAAACGTCTCGACTTGCAGTTTAGCAGAAAAATGATAAAATTGAAATCGGTCGAACCGTTGGCCAAATATTCAGGTTTTTTGTGACCGGCTAAGCTCTGCTCGACGTAGTTGCAGTGGTTGATGTTAAGGTGGCGCTTCCAGCGGACATTAGTAGAAAGAAATACCCCTTGCAGTCGCTGACCTTCGTTCGTGTTGATTCGATTATTGGTTTTTGACCGGTGGACAGATTTTCGTGACTCCTGGTGGATATCTCTTTTTACATGGATTGGGTCCTCCCGAGGATAGTTATGGTTGCGAAGATTGAAAGTCCCGGGTTCGATTCCAGAAAATATCCTTCCCATTCGATTTGCATGGGAAATCTGAAATCCATCGTGCAGGGTAATTTTCTCTCGCACTTTAAAATATCTTAGAATTGTAATATCAGAGCGGGATTTGTACTATTCTCCGAGGAAAGGAATGGAGATTTTAATTTTTATCGTAAACTTTTACCTATCGATTGCATTTCTTAGAATTTCGCGTAAATACTGGCGATTTTGCAGTTTTTATCGCTCATTACGAGAGTGTTGCCGTAGCAACGACTATTGTTGCTTGACGATCTCATTTCTTCGAAGTTTGCGCAGCTACTGGCGTTTTTGCAATTGTTGTCGCTCGCTATGGAGATGTCCGTTGAAATTCAAAGGGAAAGTTTTTAAAATGAAATTTCGTGAATGGAGGAGACGCTGAGCTATTAATCCAAAGTCAGCCCAATTACGCGAAACCGATGACAACGCGAATCGCCGAAAATGCGTCGAATTCTCGCGTCAAGAACCAGATCTGTTGAACTGTTCGACGCGCATTAACACGTCACATAGCCAAGACACCTATTTCACTCTGGGTCCTGGCTTTTTTTCGTTTTGAATCCAACTCGACCGTATTCTCTTCCGCTTCGTGTACTTTTCCTCGTAATTTATAGACAACCGACTTAGAAACACCTGAATTTTCGGCCATTTTACTCACTGTCTCTCCTCTTTTCTGATATTTCGAGTTTGGCATCGGTGATTGTGGTTCTTCTCTTTCTTGACCTCAACACTGAATCATTAGATGCATTTATTTGCGAATTAACGTCATTCTCACATCTATATACCATATTTATAACTTTCTACACACTATAAAAATAGTTATAAATGTTAACCGGGGTTTTGTTTATAACTACCGATATTTTGTTTATAACTACCGGTACTGTGTTCATAACTGCTGATATTTTGTTTATAACTACCAATATTGTGTTTATTACTACCGATAACCCTATAAAAAGAAGCTCGTTCTTAAAAGCGTTTGTATTTTCAAGCCTTGAACGCCTACGATGATTCTAAGTAATATTAATACGCGAATGATTAATGTTCTACATTCAAATGTATTCCTTCTCGTAAATAAGGCAACGAATGTTGTTTGCATTCGTTGCTATGAAAATCATTTCCCTCTCATTCCTTCTCTCTCACTCTCTCTCTCGTATTAAAAGCATTCAATGCCTTCTTTCAACTAACAATAGGATTTCGAGGTTTGACAATGTAATTGCGAGGCAAACATCTCGTTAAAATGGCAAGATTTCCCTAAAGTATGTGAATCAAACGTTTAACACGAGAAATCTCGAACTGGAGGCGGTAATAGATGAACAGAATAAGAAACGTCAAAGCTTTTCCTTAAAAATGGGCTAGATCCGAAGATCATAGGGTAATTATTTCTAATTTAGATCTCAAAAAGAATAAAAGCCTGCAAGTCAAAAAGTCGATTTTTACGTGTTATCATATGGGAAATGGAAATGCCTACCTCGGAGTCGAACACAGGACTTGTTTCGAGATTTCTTTTCGTCGTCACCTTAAAATACGCGAATCTAGCATTCCT
Source organism: Tanypteryx hageni (assembly GCA_028673005.1). Lineage (NCBI taxonomy): Eukaryota > Metazoa > Arthropoda > Insecta > Odonata > Petaluridae > Tanypteryx > Tanypteryx hageni. The sequence goes on from JAJPWW010001012.1 coordinate 153,693, forward strand.
GCCAAATTTCTAAAATATATCTCGTTCCATTATCGAGTTACAAAGGGACAGAAGTGGACTTTTATAGATAAGAGATTACGAGAGTGTTGCCATGCCAACGACTGTTGTTGGACTCGGATTCGATATAGTCTAAGACATACACGCGTTATTTTTGCCACAGAAATACGCGTGATCAATTTCGTTTGCCGTTCGAATGTATTTGTAATATTTCATAACGCTAAAAATTATGAAATTTGGGAACGCAAAGAGCTACATATCCGCGATTGATTATAAGGGCTATTAAAACCAACCCTTATATATAATTACTCAACGTCTGTCCGTCGGTCTCTCCCACTGTTTGCCCGTCTGTCTGTCTGATCGTCCGTCCGTCCCCCCTTTTATCTCTTGAACAGTTTGTAAAAGAGAAATGCTGTAAACGTCATTATGTTTCTGCCAACTAGGAGACCCCGAGAAAACTATTTTCGTTTGCGGAAGTGTCCCAGGTTCGACTCCAGGGGGCAGTTAAAATTCCCCGTATGTTTACGCAGGAGTTTCGACTTTTCAAGGTGCAAGGTTATTTTCTTTCATTCATTAAAATACGTAAATATGGACCGAATTTCTCCGTGTTTGCTTTATTCGACGGATAAAACTATAAAATATCTTATTCTTGCGATGTTTTGATGTTATACGGAATGATTTGTCGGAAATACGCGTTTCTTTTCGTAATTCTATGCCTTTTCCGTGCTCTTTCCGGGTGTTGCCAAGGCGACCCGCATTGTTGCCTCCGATTGAATCAGCGTCTATTAAGCCTTCAAATAGACAAAAGAATTGCGTTATTCGCTTCGCGCTGTTTATGAAGCAACGAAATTATAGTTGTGGCAATATCAAACTTAATAGATCGCAACGTAAATAATCGCTGATTATTATTATTCAGCAAACTCCGTGTGGGCTGTGGGCATTTTTAACGATTGGCCAAAAGAAAAAATCTTCTCTCTTTATTTCAATACTGGAATGTGACGTTATTCGCATGAGAGAGACAATTAAAATTGCACATGTAAATTATAAAAACAAACACGACATTCAAAATATCAGTTGTCTAATTTTATAAGGAGAAATGCGGTATTATTGCTTTTAAAACATGCGGATTTCTGACAGACTTCGCAAAGGTTTTTGCGGGTACCACTAGCATAAGTAAATTTGGAAAAGTAGCCATCATAAATTCCGTTCGGAACATCTTGTTCATAATTATCCTGCGCGTGAGATGCGATGCGAGCTTAAAGTTGTTAGCAGTTGGCCACCCTGAGGATGGAAGGGGAATTATCGAGCGCATGTTGAGATTAATCGCAGCTGTGCTAATGGAGTTGGGGAAGGAATTAATGGGTTCTCTCGGACCTGATGCTTTCGAAATGGATAAACCTTGATGATTTTTCAGAAAAACCTAACTCCTGTGACATTTAAGAAGTTATATAGCAATGCCGTGGAAGGAGACGTGATATAAATGGTTCCTTTGACAGATGGAGGTGAGAGAAAGAAGGAATGGGAGAGGGAGGGAGAGAGAGAGGAAAGGAGAGAAGGAGGGAGAGATAGATAGATAGATAAATGTCTTTATTAGGGCGAAATTTAGACCATAAGTTCCACTCTTACATTCAACCCTTCCTCAACGATATGTTACATTATATTAAAATACATTAAATTACATAAAAAACGATTAATATGATGAAATACTAATGCATAGAGAGACAGATGGGCACACATTCAGGAAAACGTCTAAGAAAGAAAAGGTATTTGTGGGGGAAAAACCTAGGAAGGGCCTGGACCAACCTAGAAAAACCAATTCAAGGAAAGCACCCACGAAGTGAAGTGGGAAACCTGCGAATGCCCTAGATGCATGAAAGAACAATGTGAACGATGCAATAACACAATAAAGTGTAAAATAAAAAATTATGTTAAAAATGTAATAATAAATAAACGAGAAAATATTTAATATAAAATGACAACGAATGAATAAGAGAAAGGGAGATGGAGAGGAAGAAAGAGAGAGAGGAAAAGAGAGGAAGAGAAAGAGAGGAGAGAGAGAGGGGAATAGAGAGAGGAAGAGAAAGAGAGGAGAGAGAGAGGAAGAGAGAGGAGAGAGAGGGGGGAAGAGAGAGAGAGGGAGAGAGAGAGGAAGAGAAAGAGAGGACAGACAGACAGACAAACGACTTTATTACGGCGAAATTGAGACTATGTAGTCCCTTCTTCTCAGAGAGGAAGAGAGAGGAGAGAGAGAGAGGGGAATAGAGAGAGAGGAAGAGAGAGGAAGAGAAAGAGAGGAAGAGAGAGAGTGGGAGAGAGGGAGAGGGAGGGAGAAGGATAGAGAGAGGGAGAGGGAGGGAGAGAGAGGAAGAGTAAGAGAGGAGAGAGAGAGGGAGGGAGGAGAGAGAGAGAGGGAGAGAGAGGAAGAGGGAGGGAAGGAGGGAGAGAGAGGGGGGGAGAGGGAGAGAGAGATAGAAGAAGAGAGAGGAAGAGAGAGGGAGGGAGAGAGAGAGAGGAAGAGAAAGAGAGGACAGACAGACAGACAAACGACTTTATTACGGCGAAATTGAGACTATGTAGTCCCTTCTTCTCAGAGAGGAAGAGAGAGAGGAAGAGAGAGAGGGGAATAGAGAGAGAGGAAGAGAGAGAGGAAGAGAGAGAGAGGAAGAGAGAGAGTGGGAGAGAGGGAGAGGGAGGGAGAAGGATAGAGAGAGGGAGAGAGAGGAAGATGGAGAGAGAGGAAGAGTAAGAGAGGAGAGAGAGAGAGGAAGAGAGAGAGGAAGAGAGAGAGGGAGGGAGGAGAGGGAGAGAGAGGAAGAGGGAGGGAAGGAGGGAGAGAGAGGGGGGGGAGAGGGAGAGAGAGATAGAAGAAGAGAGAGGGAGGGAGAGAGAGAGAGGGAGAGAAAGTTTTGATTTTGACATCTCCCCTAAGAGCGTTTGGAGTACAAAAATTCGAAAATAGTCTCGTAATCTTACATACAATCATAAATTCATCACAGACATATGTGTATATATACACATGAAATACACACCAATACCACAGTACATAAATATGAAATATGCATGAACATTCTTTACAATTTCTACCAAGTATTAACAAACTATACATTTTTGATTTAGAACAACCCAAGGAACTGGAGCGTTTCACAGGGTCGGGAATTGAATTCCATGGTTGGGACCCCACGCCCTGAAAGGGTTTGCGAAAGGTAGTGGTCCGATGGGCCGATGGGTAATAGAGGCGGCCGCAGTCGGACCTGGTGGTCATAGTCATGCATGAGGGCCGTTTGGGGAACGAGTTGAGGAGGTACTCGGGCTGTTTATTTCGAAAAAGTGAGTAAAAGAATATTGCACAAAAGTATTTACGTCTGGATTTTGTGGATAGCCAACCGAGGTTCTCCAAATATGGGGAAATATGGTCGTCTCTCCTGAGGTTGTAAATGAATCTGACGCAGGAATTCATTGAGCGCTGGAGCTTGGTATCGAGCTGATCCGTGAGGTCATCAAATACAAGGCGACAGTAGTCGAAGTGAGGGAAGATTAAGGTGGATATAAGCAATTTACGGGTATGTAGAGGTAACAAGTTCCTATTTATATACGTGATTTTGCCACGGCAGATTTTCATTCAATGTAATTCCTAGGTTTCGGACAGTATTTGAGAAGGGAATAGCAGTGGTTCCAAGCGTGACCTTAGAGATAGTGTTTAAGTCAAAGGAATTTATTGGTTTTGAACTACCGATAATGATTGCTTTGGTTTTTGAGCAGTTTAAAATAAATGAATTGTTATAGACCCATTTCGAGATAGCAGCGACGTCTTCATTGATTTTTGAGATAGCGTCCGGAAAATCCCGAGGGTGGCAATGCCAGTAGACTTGAAAGTCATCAGCGTACAGCATATATTTACAATGTTTTATGTTTTCTGGAAGGTCAAGTAGGTATATTGAAAATAGGAGGGGCCCAAGGACATGAGAGAGGGAGAGGGAGAGAGAGAGAGAGGAGAGAGAGAGGAGAGAGAGGGAGGGAGGGGGAGAGAGAGAGGGAGAGGGAGGGAGGGAAAGAGGGAGGGAGAGAGAGAGAGGGGGGAGAGAGAGGGAGGGAGAGAGAGAGGGAGGGTGAGGGAGAGAGAGGGAGAGAGAGGGAGAGAGAGAGAGGAGGGGGAGAGAGGGAGATAGGGTGGGAGAGAGAGAGGGAGTGAGAGGGAGAGAGGTTAAATTGATGGTATTGCGAAGGCTTAAAGCAATGTTGAAGCAGTTATATATTATAACGAGAGGCTCAAGGAGGAAAGTATGATCGGTCTATTTCTGTATGGATTTCCTCATGCACGTCATAATAGGGAGATAAAGGAGAAAATGGAGTGAGAGATATAGAGGGAGAGGAGAAAGAGGGAGGAGGAAGAGGGAGGGAGGGGGAGAGGATGGGAGGGCGAGAAAGAGAGGGAGGAAGGGGGAGAGAGGGAGAGAGAAGAGAGGGAGGGAGAGAGAGAGTGGAAGAGAGTGAGAGAGAGATATATATATAGACGGAAATAATTGATATTCACATAATCCTTCCTTTTCTTCCAGTCCCATAACATCCTTCTTTTACATGTTCCACGCACAGGCATCCTGCTTGGTCCCCATCCGGTGCAGCGTATGATTCCATAGCCAGGAATAACACATAACTTGGCTCCGATGGCCTGCTATGCCTATCGGAGGAGAACCTCCATTATTAGGACCATTATTACGTTCGCTTTCGGAATAGCAATTGGTTCCACCATTGCTATTATTTATTGTTTTGATGTCCCCTGAACACGTTTTGACCATTTTCTCGGTGATGTCTGTCTGCGTGTGTGTGTATGTGATAGCTTTTTCGTGGGTGCTCTAACTCAATCAGGTCAACACGAAATTTTATATTTAAAATTTTTATGGAAGTCTCCAGAATTGAGCATTTTTTGGTAGAAATCGGTCAACCGGAAGTTTTTACTCTTGTCACTCGAGAAGTTACTCGAAGCTTGTTCAAAAGGAAGTAACTCTGCGGAGGTGTGGATAGCGGGTCCGGCTCCCAATGCTGGGGTCTCGGGTTCGTGCCCCGCCTTGGCCATGGTTGTGTGTGTTTGTATTTGTTGTCGTTGTTATTTCAATATTGTTATTTGTTATTGTTGTTCAGTGTAATTGGCCTTGTGCCCGTTGAAATCTCGAAATCGAGTTTTCCGTCGATAAAAACCCACTTATTTTTAACGTAGGCAGTACGCTGCAGGGCAGCGAGAAGAATTCTTATTTCTTGCTATCTGCGAAATTTGAGATTTCCCCGAAGGAAATTACACCGCTCGCGTTAGTAATCTCCGCTTTAAATCGCTTTCGAGGAAGTGAAAGCGACGGGACGCAAGAAGGGGAGGGGAGAGAGAGGATGAGATAACAGCTGACGATCGCATGGCGCCCTCTCGCGAATGCCTTCCACCGAGCGCGACCGCACTCACACCCGATAACTCGCATCGTTCGCGTCGGGATGGAAAATCACGGGAAAAGCACATACATCCTGTCCCTCACGCGACGCGGGGGATGCCTTAAGAGAAGGTGCCGCGCAATTTATACCCGCGTTACGTGAACCCGCGCATAATAACCCGCGTAAGTCGAGTCCCGCGCAATGCGAGTCCGCGCAATGCGGGTCAGCGTAATCCGAATCCGCGTCACGTTCGCTCGTTGAAAGCTGGCTCGCCCGCTGCCAACATTAAAAAAACAAGCAGGCATGTACACGGGTTTCCCGTGGTACAGAAGTTCTTTTCGTCAAATTCGCCGTAGTATAATCGCATACTAATGCATTTGCTTTGAAATCTGGAAATTATTTTTCTCATATTGTGGTAACCCTGCTTTTTGATCCGTTTTAAGCATTCATTTCCTTTTTTCCCATTTTATATTCGCCCTGTAAACGAAATTTCTTTTAAATCAGTTCAGCCAATACCTTCCAAATTCATAGTTACAGAAGAATTCTAACCTTGATATTGTGGTAGCCCTGTATAGTCGACCAGGTTGAAATATTATATTTTGATTATCTACTTATATGAAGATTATATATACAATATTTGTTTAAAATCCATGTTGTCAGTTCTCTAGAAATTTGTGTAAAAGAAACATTATTTTACTTTTCGTTGTGGTAGCCCTGCTCTTTAGCTCCGCATTAAGCATCTTGATTTCATGATGGTTATGTCGTACAAATCTTATAAACAAAATTTAATTGAAATTCGTTCAGCCAATTCCTTCCAAATCACTGAAAGATTTTTATTTGTAATTGTGGCACCCCTGTTTATCTGATTCGGTGTAAATATAATACTATGGTTTATATATATATATATATATATATATATATATATATATATATATATATATATATATATACACATATGTATGTTATAAGTATTAAATTCGGTTAAAATTGATGCAGAAAGTTCAACACAAATACGAGTTAAAAGAATTATTTCGATTCTCGTACTGTGGCAGCCCTGTTTTTTCGTATTTACTCTAAACATGGTGATTTTATTTTTCTATGTTCCACGCATCATTTATAAAAAATTTCGCTGAAATCGGTTTCGCCAATTCCTTCCAAATTCATAATTACCGAAAAGTTTAACTTTGAAATTGTGGCATCCCTGTTGAATGGATCCGGTCGAAATATGGCGTCTTGGTCATTAATTTATATGAGTATTGTACGTACCAAATTTGGTTGAAATCGGTTCGGCCAATTCTTCCCTGACGGACGGACATCGCGGAGATAATAATTGCTTTTCAGCAAAGACGAAAAACACTAAAAAATTATAAAACCGGATTTAATCCCATTAGCCATAGCGGAACACGGATTTTAATGTTCTCCATAATAATAACGTAATAATAATAATTTACTTTCCTACGTGGGTATAATAGGGTCGAGATAACAATAGAAGCTCGGTTTTGACAGCAACTTGGCTGCCAACTGTTTTAAAAGGCAAAATTTTTCGAATATATGTGATATTGCCGGCCTCGGTGGTGGCAGGGTAACGTCCTCGCCTGCCAATCCGAAGGTCGCGGGTTCGAATCCCGCCTAGGTGGGTTTTTCTTCACCTAGGGCATGGATGTTTGTGATAGTCCTTGTTATTATGTTAATGAGCCCCTTGTAAAAGGCCGATTACGACTGTTTAGGGGCCGCATGGAAATAAATTTAAAAAAATAAAAATAAATAAAAAATATCTACTTTAAAATATGAATTTGAGCGATTTCTAATTGGTTGCAAAATTCGACGAAAAGAATGAAAAACTGTAATCTCATCCATCTTTAAAACATCCCAGTCAGACGATCGATGGGCAATTGTTATTGTATATAAAAGATACCCGTTGAAATTCAACGGAAGGTTTATATGCAATGAAAATTTAACAAAAATATACCTTATTCTTCATTAATGCGTTCGTTCTTTCAAGTCTCTTGACTCCTACGATGATTCAAAGTAATTTTAATACGCGATTGATCAATGTTCTACAATCAAATGTGTTCCTTCTCGTAAATTAGGCAACGGATATTGTTTACATTCGTTGCTATGAATATCATTTCCCTCTCCTTCCTTCTCTCTCTCGTATTAAAAGAATTCAAAGCGCGCTTTCAATCATAAGGATTGGAATAACAAATAGGATTACGAGGTTTAACAATGTAATGGGTTGGCAATGCAGACATCCCTTTAAAATGGCGCGATTTCCACAAATAATGTTATTTGAACGATTTACACGAGGAATTTCGAATCGCAGGCGGGAAAAGACGAAGAGAACAAGAAACTCCGTAATTTTTCCTTGAAAATGTTTCAGATCCGAAGGTCGTAGGTCAATTATTTCTGATTTTAATTTCCAAAAGAATAAAAGCCTGCCATTCGAAAAGTCCATTTTTACGTGTTGTTCAATGGGAAATGTCTTCTTAATTGTCGAACCCGGGACTTTTTCGAGAGAGAGAGAAGTTTCCAACCCACGAGAGTTTCATTGACGAGGAGGGGGGCGTGAAATGAGCGTATATTTAGGGCCTTCCGTGACTTATCTCCCTTTGTAACCTATATTTAGGGCCTTCCGTGACTTATCTCCCTTTGTAACCTTAGAGGAGGACACACACACCCGATGTCTATAACGGAAGCGTCTATTATTGGTCGAGGGCGGATGACGTCAGAGAATTTGAAAAGGGGAAGCTCCGCGGTGTGTGTGTCCACACATTTTATTCTCTTCCTTTCTCTCTGTTCCTCCCTCTCTCTATCTCTCCTCCTCCTATCTCTCCCTCTTTTTCTTCTTATCCCTTACATTCTCTTCCTATTTCTCTCGTTCTGCCTCTGTTTATCTCTTTCCCTCTGTATTTATCACTTCTCTCTCTCTCTTCATCCTTCTCTCCAACTTCCTCACTATTTTTAGACTGCTTTCCAGAATGGAAATCGGCTTATAGTCTTGTCGTAGTGTGTCTGTCTGTCTGTCCTTCCTCCCTTATTATCTTTGGAACCAATAGAGCGATTTTCACGACACCTGGTGGAAATCTCTTGCTACATGGGCCGAGATCTCCCGAGGATAGTTTTTTAGTTGCGAATATTGAAAGTCCCGGGTTCGATTCCAGGAACCATCCTTCCCGTTTGATTTACATGGGAAATTTGAAATCCATCGTGCAGGGTAATTTTCTCTCGCACATTAAAATATCTCAGAATTGTAATATCGGAGCGAGTTTTGTACTATTCTCCGAGGAAATGAATGAAGGTTCTAATTTTTATCGTACGATTTTGCTCATAGATCGTATTTCTTAGAATTTCGCGTAACTACTGGCGATTTTGCAGTTTTTATCACTCGTTACGAGAGTGTTGCCATAGCAACGACTATTGTTGGATTCAGATTCGGTATGGTCTAATGTGTGCACACGTTATTTTTACCTCACAAATACGATTGATCAATTTAATATTCCGTTCGAATGTATTGGTAGTATTTTATAACTACATATATATTACGAAACTTGCGAACACAAATAGCCACATATCCGCGATGACTTTAAAGCTAAATAAAGCCAATATAAGTATATTAAATAAATGATTAAATGGAAAGTAGGCATCATAAGTTCTGTTTTAGATCATCTCGTTCAAACTGGACGTGGCTGTGCCGTTCTAGGGCCTGCTATTGTGGAGCGGTGATTAATGACCGACACATTTCCTTGCGCAAGTTGGTCAAGTTCAGTATCAAATGGGAGGCGAAGTTGTCAAGAACGCTTTTTTAAATGGTTTTATTTCACTACCTTCGTTCTGTGCTCTGTGAAAGCCTTAGCTAGGAAAGAATGTCCCCTTAGCGATCTTGAGGCGTTGCGCTGCATTGCCTCTGCTTTCGATGTGGCATCTGGAGAGACCGAGGAGGGTTTTTCCCCGGCGTCGAAGTCCGATTCGGTCCCTGACCACTACGCCTCTGAAGGATCAGCCCATCTTTCCCGCTATCGCCTCTCATATTATCGTTAGCGAATTATATCGTTTTTTTCTGTGCAATAGCCAGTATTTAATTTTATTTATTTTATATGTATACATTTTTCTAAATTTATATATATTTTTTAAATTTTTTTGCTTATTTTTAAAATTTATGTATATTTGTTTTCCCGAGGTTCACTCCATTTTTATATTTTTATTTTTTATTTAAATATATTTTTTGTGGCTGACAGTTCTTACTAAAACTAAAGACTATTTCTGGATAATAACTTGAACCGTCTAAAAAATGGTTTTCGAGCAATGAACAACAGAAATATATTGTTTTTTATTTGTGCATTCTAAATGAATGTATTCTTCGAAGGAATGCTAAGTCTTTAGCCGCAAGCTTTTGATTTAACTCATTATTTATTTGTTTTACTGCTTAGTACTGCGGAATTAGTCCAGTCTCCCCTATCTTCCTGTTCCTCTCTCTCTCTCTTCCTCTTTCTTTCTTTCTCTTCCAATCTCTTCCACTCTTTCTCTTCCTCTCTCTCTCTTCCCCCCTCTCTCTCTTTCTTCCTCTCTCTCTCTCTTCCCCCCTCTCTCTCTTCCTCTCTCTCTTCTTCTCTCTCTCCCTTCCTCTCTCTTCCACTCTTTCTCTTCCTCCCTCTCTTTTTATCTTCATCTCCCCTCTCTCCATCTTTCTCTCCCTCATTCTCTCTTTCTCCCGGATTTTGCTCCAGGAAGCAATTATATTTTCCCATGTGTTTACACAGGAGTTACGATGTTTCAAGGTGCAAGGTTTATTTCGTTCATTCATCAAAATACGTAAATATGGACTGGAATTTCTCCGTTTTTTGCTTTATTCGACGGCTAAAACTATAAAATATCTTATTCCTGCGAAAAAAAATCACAATGTTTAGTGTTGATATGAAAAACAGAGCTGCCACAATAAAAGCAAAAAAGATTTTTACGCGTATTTGTGTGAAATTGTCCACATTAATTTTAACCAAAATTAATACATATAATAAACGCACACACACACATATATATGTATATATATATATAACCATATCAATATATTAAAACCGAATCAGCCAAACAGGGGTGCCACAATCACAAATTAAACTCATTCAGTTATTAAGTATTTGGAAGGAATTGGCCGAACGGATTTCAATAAGATTTTGTATATAAGATATGTACGACATACCGTAATGAAATCAAGATGTTTGAAGCGGAGCTAAAGAGCAGGGCTACCACAGTAACAAGTTAAATAATATTTCTTTCACGCGTATTTCTAGAGAACTGACCGATTGAATTTTGACCAAATATAGTATATTTTATCTTCATATAAATAATTAACCAAAATATCACATTTAAACCGGGCTACCACAATATCAAGGTTAGTATTTTTCTGTAACTTAGAATTTCGAAGGTATTGGTGTTGGACTAAATGTTGTTTCAGATTATTTATTTAGTCACTTAATAAATATTCTCATTTAGTGAGTCGTGCTTAAACGTGGTATAATAATATAGTATATTATTTAATTTAAATTTGAATTTAACCTAGTTTTCAACGCATAGCTGGTATTTTATTTTGTATGAAATTAAGTGCGATTAAATAAAGTATTAATTAGATTATATATAGTTAACCTTAATATTACGAAGTAGTGAATTGACAGATAATTATAGAAGATAATATATATATAGTAGACCATTCGTATATTAAAAATCAAAATGAAATGTTTTAAATAAAGAATGTAAATGTTAGTGATAGAATATGTTTTGTACTTCGTTTGAACAGCAACCCATGCGAAGCGCGGGTAAATCTTCTAGTAAATTATAAAATCAAACATGGAATTCAAAATGTCTAATTTTATAAGGAGAAATGGACTATTATTACTTTTAAACATGGAGATATCCGACTCACCTTACGGAAGTTTTTGCGGGTACCGCTAATACGTTTAATTTCCTTTCGTGGGCGTGCATTGCAAACACCTCTCAGATCCACTTTTTAGCTGTTTACACTTAAGTGACCTGCGTATAACACGCGAGTTCAAAAGCGTTTGTTCCTTCCAAATCCTCCGCTGCACAAACAAGAAATCCGCAGCAGTACTAATGCCGCCTCGTTTCCCAGAGTTGACTTCCGGAATTGTTTACTTACATTTACAGGAAATGTTTCGGTATGTGTCGGTTATTCCAAGGAATTCTCATACCATAAATACCACTTGTAGTTCATAGTTTATATCAATGATAGAGAGAAATTGGAAAACAAATGAATAGAGCATTGTCGGGTTTAAAATACTAAAAGCAATCTCAAAATCTCTTTCTGACGTTATATTATTTTGCATGGATTTTTAAAAAATAAACGAATTTAATAAATCTTGTTGTTTATACGTTAATATATTATATATATATATATATATATATATATATATATATATATATATATATATATATATATATATATTATACGATAAAATATGTATGGAACAACTGTCCATTGCTGAAGGGTAGTCGAGTGGAAAATGAAACAACCCATTTGTTCACTCGTCTATGCTCAAGCCGAGTTCGGTAATAATCTTCTCCATGGCAACAATCCCATAAAATGCGATTTAAAACTGAAAAACGCTATGTTTTTAGTAGAAATTCAAGAAAATACTATCAATTATCTAAATTCTGCGATAATATTTAGAATTTTCAGTCTTTTCCCCTTGGAACAGTACAAACCTCGCTCAGATATCACGATTTAAAGATGTTATAAAGTATTAAAGAAAACATCTCTGCAGGATGGATTTGAGACTTCCTATGCAAAAGAAATAGGGAACAAAAGGTTCCCGGAATCGAACCCGGGACCCCAATCTTCGCCGAATAAAATATAGCCCCGGAAGCACGTGCCTCTCTTTCCAAGTTTCGTGAAAATCGGTTGTTGGCGTGACACAGACACACCCCGACACACGGACTCGACTATTTGATAAGACTGTGATTCCTTTGGAAGCCAGCATATAAAGGCACAAATCCGCGATACACTGTACGTTTTCCTAATAGTTTTTCCTTAAGGATAGTGTTCTGTATTAAATCCCGAGTGTGGGTGCGTGTGTGTGCGCAAGTGCGTGTGTTGGCCGTCCTTCCAAATCTTCCCCAATTGACTTACGCTTCCTTCTCAGCTCCAGCATCTCCTATATATTCACCATGACCGTAACGGATATATTTAGGATTATAAGGAGGGACTAAACCGTTTGGAACATACAAAGCACACGATGTATTTATACATATGTCTCTCTCTGTGTCTGTCTATTCTTCCTTCCTTTTCTCTTTCTTTCTCTCTCTCATTCTCTCTTTCTATCTCTTTGTAATTCTCTCTTTCTCTCTCTTTGTATCTCTCTCATTCTCTCTCTCATTATCTCTCTTTCTCTCTCTTTTTATCTCTCTCATTCTCTCTCTCATTCTCTTTCTTTGTATCTCTCTCTCTCTCTCTCTCTCTTTCTCTCTCTCTCATTCTCTCTCATTCTCTCATTCTTTCTCTCTCATTCTCTCTCTCTCATTCTCTCTCTCTCTCTTTCTCTCTCTCATTCTCTCTCTCTCTCATTCTCTCTCTCATTCTCTCATTCTTTCTCTCTCATTCTCTCTCTCTCATTCTTTCTTTCTCTCTCTCTCTCATTCTTTCTCTCCCTAAGTATCTTTCGCGGGTTTTATCACACACCCCCTTCTTGCGTGGGTGTTTTATTATAGTGGGTTTTTTACATGGATTTCATTATTCAACAGTCCTTATTTTTCCACACAAAATTACATCTTTTCCAATATTTGTATTTTGATAGTCGCTTGTATTTGCATCGCTAATGTTTCATGTATTATTATATGACTAGAGGAATTACCCGTTGAACGTCGACGGGACTTTGTAGTGTGATTTAAATTTAACTTCTGATGGGCGTGTGTTAAAAACTTATACTGGGTGTCCCGGCGACTTCATGTCATAACTTCGGGATCTTACTCCTTAAGTGATTTTGAGTAAAAAATGTCATATTAATATGGGTCCGATTCTCATTTGTTACGGAGCTACGGGCAATTGAAATTATCTCGTCCTTTGATTTGTACAACTTAATGGCTGAAAATGCGCTGTTTAAATAATTATTCGTATACATTGTTAATTGTTGAAAAATGAACTATTTAAATAATCATTCGTTTACATTGATACTTAATCCATTGCTACAACAATTGTTCAAAATGGCCGTTTTCAGCTTGGATGCACAATCTGGCCCGTTTGAGTAGGGAACGCGAAACAGCACTAAGAACTGCAGCGTTATTGACGCGCCTCCCATCATCGAAAATTAGCTGAATAAGTTCTCTTCCCTCGTGCTCACTTTGGCTTCGTACGCTGTGTTTTTCATTCGCTCCCACACATGGAAATCCAACGGAGCGAGATCCGGAAACCTCGGTGGCCAATCCTTCGCACCGCCACGACCGATCCATCGGTTATGGAACTTCTTGTTAAGATACAGCGTACGGTACGTTCCTACTAAAATGGGGGGTTCCCCATCATGCTGGTAGTACATCTGAAGTCGTGCTTGCAGAGAAATGTCTTCTAAGAGGCCCGGCATTTCATTTTCCAAAACGTCAGCATAAATGGCACCTGCCGGACGTGGCGGGAAGAAGTACGGTCCAACCAGCTGGTTTCCGATGACACCACACGTTCACAGAAAAACGGAGTTGGAAGTAGCTTTCAACTGTTCAGTGAGAATTTTCGCGAGCCCATAAATGGTAGTTTCTCGTGTTGTTTATTCCATCACGAGTAAACTGTGCCTCGTCCGTGGACAAGACGTAACGGTTCGGGCGGGGGTGTGCATTTAACCAGCGGCAGAATTCCAACCGACTAGCCATATCCCCGGGTTGAAGATCCCGAAATTGCTGGATATGGATCAAGTCCCTCATCGTGTAATGTTTGCCAGATTCTCATTCGCGGAACGTTGAGGCGGGAGGACATTCCTCGTGTACTAAGACGTGGACTTTGCTGAACCATTTGAATAATGTTTTCCTCCTCATCCGCTAGAGGAATTAGCCGTTGAACATCAACGGGACTTTGTAGTGTGATTTAAATTTAACTTCTGATGGGTGTGTGTGTTAAGAACACACACAGACTTTACTGATGATGCATGCAACGGGTAATTCCGATAGTAAGAATTAGTTAGTAAAATTAAAATAAAAAAAGAAATATTCGAAAAAGATTTTACAGATTCATATAATATGTTCCAAAAAATCTCGTTATATTTCTTTATTTTACAATATTCCTTGTGTAGAAACGACCATCTCTCATCTTTCCTTGTCCAAGACTTTCCAAGATCTTCGCTCTGATGTCTTCTAAACGTGTAACTCTGGAAAAGACGACGTATTGCTGTCTGATGGGTGAAGTTTAAAACACCTCGGATTCCAAGAGTTTAGAAGAAGAAAATAAGGGAAGTTAAAATCTAAGAATTAACATGAAAAAACCCCGAGTTGGCTGGGAAGGCTGCTACTTTAAATACAAATCGATACAAATGAGCTTTATAGGTTATCTGAAATTGTTTACGTTGCTATCTATTACGTTTGACGTTGCTACAACAATTATTTCGATGTTTCATAAAACTCGCGAAGCGAATAACGCAATTCTTTCGTCTATTTGAAGGCTTAATGGACGCCAATTCAATCGGAGGCAACAATGTGGGTCGCCTTGACAACGCCCGGAAAGAGTACGAAAAAGCCATAAAATTTCGAAAAGAAAAGCGTGTTTCGGACAAATTCTTCCGTGCAACATCTAAACATCGCAAGAATAAGATATTTTATAGATTTAGCCGTCGAATAAAACAATAACGGGGAAATTCGGTCGATATTTACATATTTTAATGACCGAATGAAATACACCTTGCACCTTGAAAAATCGGAAATCCTGTGTAAACATATGGGAAAATATAATCGTCTCCCGGAGTCGAATCCGGGACTTTTTCCGGGATGTTTGATTTTTCTAGGGACCATCTCATGGAGGATTAACGATTGTGAAAATTTCAGCTCTTGATTCCATTGTGAAATGCCCAAAACTACTGGGACAGACAGACAGACGGACACTTGAGAATTATTATATGTATAAGGATGTTTTATGACGAGGGGTTAGGTGGAAGATGGGAATTCTCAATCTCGCCCCAAATAAAGACCACATCATTCATTCAATCTCTCTCTCCCACTCTCTCTCTATTCTTCACGCTCTCCTCTTCCTTCATCTTCTCTCTCTCTTCATTCATCCACAAATCTCTTTTCCCTCTCTCTCTCTTCCTCTCGCTATTCATCAATCTCTCTTACTCTTCTCTCTCTCCCTCCCTCTTTTTATTCCTCACTCTCACTCTCTGCCTCTCTTCCTCTCCCTATGCTTCACTCTCCCCCTCTTCCTCTCTCTTCCTTCCTCTTTCTCTTTCTATTCATCACTGTCTCTCTCCCTCTTCCCCTCTCTCCGTTTCTCTCTCCCTTCCTCTCTCTCTCTCCCTTCCTCTCTCTCTCTCTCCCTTCCTCTCTCTCTCCCTTCCTCTCTCTCTCCCTCCCTTCCTCTCTCTCTCTCCCTTCCTCTCTCTCTCCCTTCCTCTCTCTCTCCCTTCCTCTCTCTCTCTCTCCCTTCCTCTCTCTTTCCCTCTTCCTCTCTCTCCCTCTTCCTCTCTCTTCCTTCCTTTCTCTTCCCCCATCTATTCATTCTTCATTCTCTCCCTCCTTCCCTATCTGTTCCTCTTTCTATTCATCGCTCTCTCTCTATTCATCTTCCTGTTTGCCTCTCTTACCTCTCACTCCCCCCTTCCTCTTCACTCCCTTTCTCATCCCTCTCTTTCTCTTCCTTCCTCTCTCTCTCTCCCTTCCTCTCTCTCTCTCCCTTCCTCTCTCTCTTTCTCCCTTCCTCTCTCTCTCTCCCTTCCTCTCTCTCATTCCCTTCCTCTCTCTCTCCCTTCCTCTCTCTCTCTCTCTCCCTTCCTCTCTCTCTCCCTCCCTTCCTCTCTCTCTCTCCCTTCCTCTCTCTCTCCCTTCCTCTCTCTCTCCCTTCCTCTCTCTCTCCCTTCCTCTCTCTCTCTCCCTTCCTCTCTCTTTCCCTCTTCCTCTCTCTCCCTCTTCCTCTCTCTTCCTTCCTTTCTCTTCCCTGATCTATTCATTCTTCATTCTCTCCCTCCTTCCCTATCTGTTCCTCTTTCTATTCATCGCTCTCTCTCTCTATTCATCTTCCTGTTTGCCTCTCTTACCTCTCACTCCCCCCTTCCTCTTCACTCCCTTTCTCTTCCCTCTCTTTCTCTTCCTTCCTCTCTCTCTCTCTCCCTTCCTCTCTCTCTCTCTCTCTCCCTTCCTCTCTCTCTCTCCCTTCCTCTCTCTCTCTCCCTTCCTCTCTCTCATTCCCTTCCTCTCTCTCTCTCTCCCTTCCTCTCTCTCTCTCTCCCTTCCTCTCTCTCTCTCCTTCCTCTCTCTCTCTCCCTTCCTCTCTCTCTCTCCTTCCTCTCTCTCTCTCCCTTCCTCTCTCTCTCCCTTCCTCTCTCTCTCCCTTCCTCTCTCTCTCCCTTCCTCTCTCTCTCCCTTCCTCTCTCTCTCTCCCTTCCTCTCTCTCTCTCCCTTCCTCTCTCTCTCCCTTCCTCTCTCTCTCTCCTTCCTCTCTCTCATTCCCTTCCTCTCTCTCTCTCTCCCTTCCTCTCTCTCTCATTCCCTTCCTCTCTCTCTCTCTCTCCTTCCTCTCTCTCTCTCCCTTCCTCTCTCTCCCTTCCTCTCTCTCTCCCTTACTCTCTCTCTCTCCCTTCCTCTCTCTCTCTCCCTTCCTCTCTCTCTCCCTTCCTCTCTCTCTCCCTTCCTCTCTCCCTTCCTCTCTCTCTCTCCCTTCCTCTCTCTCATTCCCTTCCTCTCTCTCTCTCTCCCTTCCTCTCTCTCTCATTCCCTTCCTCTCTCTCTCTCCCTTCCTCTCTCTCTCTCCCTTCCTCTCTCTCTCTCCCTTCCTCTCTCTCCCTTCCTCTCTCTCTCCCTTCCTCTTCCTCTCTCTCCCTTCCTCTCTCTTCTCCCTTCCTCTCTCTTTCCCTCTTCCTCTCTCTCCCTCTTCCTCTCCTTCCTCTCTCTTTTCCTCTCTCTTCCCCGATCTATTCATTCTTCATTCTCTCCTTCCTTCCCTATCTGTTCCTCTTTCTATTCATCGCTCTCTCTCTCTCTCTATTCATCTTCCTGTTTGCCTCTCTTACCTCTCACTCCCCCCTTTCTCTTCCCTCTCTTTCTCTTCCTTCCTCTCTCTCCCTTCCTCTCTCTCTCTCCCTTCCTCTCTCTCTCTCCCTTCCTCTCTCTCTCTCCCTTCCTCTCTCTCTCTCCCTTCCTCTCTCTCTCTCCCTTCCTCTCTCTCTCTCCCTTCCTCTCTCTCTCTCCCTTCCTCTCTCTCTCTCTCCCTTCCTCTCTCTCTCCCTTCCTCTCTCTCTCTCTCCCTTCCTCTCTCTCTCTCCCTTCCTCTCTCTCTCTCTCCCTTCCTCTCTCTCATTCCCTTCCTCTCTCTCTCCCTTCCTCTCTCTCTCTCTCCCTTCCTCTCTCTCTCCCTCCCTTCCTCTCTCTCTCTCCCTTCCTCTCTCTCTCCCTTCCTCTCTCTCTCTCCCTTCCTCTCTCTTTCCCTCTTCCTCTCTCTCCCTCTTCCTCTCTCTTCCTTCCTTTTTCTTCCCCGATCTATTCATTCTTCATTCTCTCCCTCCTTCCCTATCTGTTCCTCTTTCTATTCATCGCTCTCACTCTCTCTCTCTCTCTCTCTCTCTCTCTCTATTCATCTCCCTCTTTGCCTCTCTTACCTCTCACTCCCCCCTTCCTCTTCACTCCCTTTCTCTTCCCTCTCTCTCCCTTCCTCTCTCTCTCCCTTCCTCTCTCCCTCTCCCTCCCTCTCTCTCTCTCCCTACCTCTCTCTCTCTCCCTTCCTCTCTCTCTCTCTCCCTTCCTCTCTCTCTCTCCCTTCCTCTCTCTCTCTTCCTTCCTCTCTCTCTCCCTTCCTCTCTCTCTCCCTTCCTCTCTCTCTCTCTCCCTTCCTCTCTCTCTCTCCCTTCCTCTCTCCCTCTCCCTCCCTCTCTCTCTCTCCCTTCCTCTCTCTCTCTCTCCCTTCCTCTCTCTCTCTCTCTCCCTTCCTCTCTCTCTCTCCCTTCCTCTCTCTCTCTCCCTTCCTCTCTCTCTCTCCCTTCCTCTCTCTCTCTCCCTTCCTCTCTCTCTCTCCCTTCCTCTCTCTCTCTCCCTTCCTCTCTCTCATTCCCTTCCTCTCTCTCTCTCTCCCTTCCTCTCTCTCTCTCTCCCTTCCTCTCTCTCTCTCCCTTCCTCTCTCTCTCTCCCTTCCTCTCTCTCTCTCCCTTCCTCTCTCTCTCTCCCTTCCTCTCTCTCTCTCCCTTCCTCTCTCTCTCCCTTCCTCTCTCTCTCCCTTCCTCTCTCTCTCCCTTCCTCTCTCTCTCTCCCTTCCTCTCTCTCTCTCCCTTCCTCTCTCTCTCTCCCTTCCTCTCTCTCTCTCCCTTCCTCTCTCTCTCTCCCTTCCTCTCTCTCTCTCTCTCCCTTCCTCTCTCTCATTCCCTTCCTCTCTCTCTCCCTTCCTCTCTCTCTCTCTCCCTTCCTCTCTCTCTCCCTCCCTTCCTCTCTCTCTCTCCCTTCCTCTCTCTCTCCCTTCCTCTCTCTCTCTCCCTTCCTCTCTCTTTCCCTCTTCCTCTCTCTCCCTCTTCCTCTCTCTTCCTTCCTTTTTCTTCCCCGATCTATTCATTCTTCATTCTCTCCCTCCTTCCCTATCTGTTCCTCTTTCTATTCATCGCTCTCACTCTCTCTCTCTCTCTCTCTCTCTCTCTCTATTCATCTCCCTCTTTGCCTCTCTTACCTCTCACTCCCCCCTTCCTCTTCACTCCCTTTCTCTTCCCTCTCTCTCCCTTCCTCTCTCTCTCCCTTCCTCTCTCCCTCTCCCTCCCTCTCTCTCTCTCCCTACCTCTCTCTCTCTCCCTTCCTCTCTCTCTCTCTCCCTTCCTCTCTCTCTCTCCCTTCCTCTCTCTCTCTTCCTTCCTCTCTCTCTCCCTTCCTCTCTCTCTCCCTTCCTCTCTCTCTCTCCCTTCCTCTCTCTCTCTCCCTTCCTCTCTCCCTCTCCCTCCCTCTCTCTCTCTCCCTTCCTCTCTCTCTCTCTCCCTTCCTCTCTCTCTCTCTCCCCCTTCCTCTCTCTCTCTCCCTTCCTCTCTCTCTCTCCCTTCCTCTCTCTCTCTCCCTTCCTCTCTCTCTCTCCCTTCCTCTCTCTCTCTCCCTTCCTCTCTCTCTCTCCCTTCCTCTCTCTCATTCCCTTCCTCTCTCTCTCTCTCCCTTCCTCTCTCTCTCTCTCCCTTCCTCTCTCTCTCTCCCTTCCTCTCTCTCTCTCCCTTCCTCTCTCTCTCTCCCTTCCTCTCTCTCTCTCCCTTCCTCTCTCTCTCTCCCCTTCCTCTCTCTCTCCCTTCCTCTCTCTCTCCCTTCCTCTCTCTCTCCCTTCCTCTCTCTCTCTCCCTTCCTCTCTCTCTCTCCCTTCCTCTCTCTCTCTCTCCCTTCCTCTCTCTCTCTCCCTTCCTCTCTCTCTCTCCCTTCCTCTCTCTCATTCCCTTCCTCTCTCTCTCTCTCCCTTCCTCTCTCTCTCATTCCCTTCCTCTCTCTCTCTCTCTCCCTTCCTCTCTCTCTCTCCCTTCCTCTCTCTCCCTTCCTCTCTCTCTCTCCCTTCCTCTCTCTCCCTTCCTCTCTCTCTCCCTTCCTCTCTCTTTCTCCCTTCCTCTCTCTTTCCCTCTTCCTCTCTCTCCCTCTTCCTCTCCCTTCCTCTCTCTTCCCCGATCTATTCATTCTTCATTCTCTCCTTCCTTCCCTATCTGTTCCTCTTTCTATTCATCGCTCTCTCTCTCTCTCTATTCATCTTCCTGTTTGCCTCTCTTACCTCTCACTCCCCCCTTTCTCTTCCCTCTCTTTCTCTTCCTTCCTCTCTCTCTCCCTTCCTCTCTCTCTCTCCCTTCCTCTCTCTCTCTCCCTTCCTCTCTCTCTCTCCCTTCCTCTCTCTCTCTCCCTTCCTCTCTCTCTCTCCCTTCCTCTCTCTCTCCCTTCCTCTCTCTCTCTCCCTTCCTCTCTCTCTCCCTCTCTCTCTCCCTTCCTCTCTCTCTCTCCCTTCCTCTCTCTCATTCCCTTCCTCTCTCTCTCTCCCTTCCTCTCTCTCTCTCTCCCTTCCTCTCTCTCTCTCTCCCTTCCTCTCTCTCTCCCTTCCTCTCTCTCTCTCTCCCTTCCTCTCTCTCTCTCCCTTCCTCTCTCTCTCTCCCTTCCTCTCTCTCTCTCCCTTCCTCTCTCTCTCTCCCTTCCTCTCTCTCTCCCTTCCTCTCTCTCTCTCCCTTCCTCTCTCTTTCCCTCTTCCTCTCTCTCCCTCTTCCTCTCTCTCCCTCTTCCTCTCTCTTCCCCGATCTATTCATTCTTCATTCTCTCCCTCCTTCCCTATCTGTTCCTCTTTCTATTCATCGCTCTCTCTCTCTCTATTCATCTCCCTCTTTGCCTCTCTTACCTCTCACTCCCCCCTTCCTCTTCACTCCCTTTCTCTTCCCTCTCTTTCTCTTCCTTCCTCTCCTTTCCTGTTCCTTTATCTCTCTCTTCCTTTCTATCTCTTTCATTTCAACTTATGCCAACTTTCCATTGACACATTGCATTACGAGAATAGTTTCTACCCGTCCACTCTTTCCCTCTTGTCCGTGGACAATAAACCTTTTTCGTTTCAAGAAACATTCGTAAAACTGTTTTCGAATTAGATAGATCTTATCAATCGAGATGTTTGCTCCCCCCCCCACCCCTCTCCCGTTTTGATTTTTCCAGTAGTTCACAGATTGTCCGCCAGGTTGCTTCAAATTCGGTAAGGTTCGAAGCTTTGAAATGGCATTTCTCTCTCTCTCTATCTCTCTTTCGCACTCACCTTGACTTTCCCTCTCTCACACACACACACACACACACTTATATCCCACAAAAGGTTGCCACCTTATGAGTAGTTGATTCCGGGAGATTTCCTTCTCATGAATAGCAAATCCTGCAGAATCCGGGAGAATTTTCTCTAGGTCGAAAAAACAACGAAGGTGAGCAATTAACCTGGTTTTATTTACTCATTACAAACCTATAATGATTAATTAATCTTTATTTTATTGTTAAAGTTAGAGTTGCCATCTTTATATATTATATTATGCATATATTATATTTATACATTAAGTATCGCTTCGTTGGAATCAAAGGAAATGTTTCTACCAAAATCTCAAGCTTAATATAAGGTAAATAGACTAGCAAAGCTGAAAATTACTTAATAGCGAAGATTCTGGGCTCCCGGACAAGTTCCACCAGATTCCGGGAAAGATGTATCAGAGAGAGGTGGCAAGCCTGTATCCCACCCTACCCCCATCTATCGACAGATCGTTCAACTTCCCCCTCGTAATTAAAATGTTCCTCGCTTCACCTCATCCGTTTCCTGGCCAACCCGACCCGGCCGACCGTCCATTACGTCGTTTCGGGACAGTGCGTGTTTCCTTGGCGATGACTTCACTGCCGTTGGAGAATGTAATGGGGGGGAGGGGGCTTTGATCGTCTTATGTTTTTTTTACGCTTCCTTTTTTGGCCGGGCGTGGCGTGGAGCGTGACTTAACGGTATTTGGAGTCGCTTTCGTGAATTCGGCAGTTCATTAAAGAAGGAGGTGGAATTTATTCCGAAGCTGAAGTTGTTCCTAGTATTCTCTGTACTGAAGGTCCTTTAAATAGCTGCATCTTATTGTTCGTTAGCATTAAAGCCTGTAAATATTACGGGAAGGATTATATTATTCATTACTAGCAGATGTACCCGGCGTCGCCTGGGATATTAAATTGGCGGTATTTATTTTGTCGAAGGTTAATTAAAATATCATAACTGAAAAAGGATTCCGAGAACGAAATAAAACACAGATACCGGAGGCTGTCCGAAAATAATCTAAAATAGTAATATATCATCTTAACTTTACCTTTCGTTTATAATACTTCCCTGTGAACAATTTTTTGTTGTTTTTCCTCCAGGTGCTAGGATGGTTAAGTTGCGTGGGCTGAAATATAAAATGAAAACCTAACCTGGATTTATTCCTCGAGTTGGGCACGAATGTAACACTCAAAAGGACTGGTGCGCTCTTAGGGGGTTACCATTTTTTCCGGCTGCAATACAAACGGGTGAACCAAACTTACCTGCAACAATTAATTAAGTTGCAATCTATTACGTTTGACGTTGCTACCACAATGATTTCGATGCTTCATTAAAAGCGCGAAGCGAATCCCGTAATTCTTTCGTCGATTGTAAGGTTTAACAGACGCTAATTCAATCGGAGGCAACAATGCCTTGACAACACCCGGAAAGAATGCGAAAAAGCCACGAAATTTCGAAAAGAAATGCGCGTTTCTGACAATTTCCTCCGTATAACATCTAAACATCGCAAGAATGAGATATTTTATAGTTTTAGCCGTCGAATAAAGCAAAAATGGAGAAAATCGGTCGATATTTAGGTATTTTGATGAATGAAAGAAAAAAATCTTGCACCTTGAAAAATCGAAAATACCGTGCAAACCTATGGGAACATATAATCGTCTCCCGGTGTCGAATCCGGGACTTTTGTCGGGATGTTTGATTTTTATAGAGACCACCTCATGGGGGTTTAACGATTGTGAAAATTTCAGCTCGTTAGGCTTTGTAAATCCGAGGATATTAAGCAAGGAATATTTTAAGGAAACGGCAGACTCCCAGCCAGGCAGGACGAGTTTTATATAGATGGAGATTTCACTTAAAAATCTCGTATGGAGACAACAATGGGGTCTCTTATTTCGACAATGGCACGGTTGTCGGGGCAAATCCTCACGAAACTGATAAATCTTGCCAAAATAATAAGTCATTTAAACGTTGAATCCGGGCGTCAATGACGTCAATCGACGATAAAAATAAGAAACTTTGTTTATTTTCCTTTAAAGCACTCCCATTGTGAAAATCGAGGGTCGAATTTTCAATTTTTATTTGAGCGGAAGAATGAAAGCTTAAACTTCGCTTTATTTATTTTTACGGGTTATCTTAAGGGGATGTGGAAATTATGTACCGGAGTCGAACCTGGGTCTTATTTTTAGGAATCTATTCAGTAAACTGCTTTTGCTGTAATAATAAAATGTCCCTGCCAAATTTCAGACCTTCTACCTACTCGGGAAGTGTCTTAAAAACAGCATTGCAGTCGGTCGTAAAAAGTTCTCAATTCTCCCGCACTTTTAATAACGGCTTTATAAGAGCGGCGCCACAATCTAGCGCGACGGGAGGATTTAGCTCATCATTAATTTTTAAACACGTGGGCATACGACGAAATTGACCATCTTGATATGCTCCTAGTAGGCTGTGGGAATGAAACTCGACAGATCATTCCGTGCAACCGACGGAAAATTTAGAAAATTCCGAAAACAATTCCGTTTCGGAGAGTTTTCCATACGGATTTGTTCCATTTGTATATCCCCTATTAAGACAAGAACGAATAATATATGCTCCAATAAACGGAATACACAGAGAGATTTCAAAGGCATTCTTTAATGGGAAATACTTATGGTACGGTATCGAAAGATTGCAGGATTCTCGAATTTTGAATTTTTAGAAATATTACAGATATGGAGAAAGTCATGCGGCGGCGGCCACATCAGATTTTATTTTCTGTTATAAATCGTTTGATAAAAGTTGATTTTGTTTTAAATATGGATGAAAATCACGTTGACTCGGTTTCAGATGAAATCTCGTATAAGAAACATTGCTGTATTTAACAAAGTCGCCAAGTTTTTGTCGATTTTCATAAAATGGCGGCTCTCTACAAAATGGTCGCTCATTACAAAATTACGACTCTCTACCAAAATGACCTCTTGTGTTTCGATCTAAATTTAGGGAAATTTATGAGCTAGACATTAACAAACAAGCCATAAACCTCAACATTTCAACAATTTTAACATATTATGCGGATTAAGATAAATTGAGAACTCCTTCAGCCATGAAATTAACTTTAAGTTAGCCGCAAGTGTTCATCTGAAAGTTCAACCAATATATGGAGTTTTTACTCACAGCTAACTTCAATATCCCTATAAACAATGGAAGTTACCGTTGCCACGATATGAAGATCTCGTAAAATTACGTAACTATGCAACAAGCGTCATTGTTGACCGGCGCAACGTACGATGTCGCATTCTTCCATTTCGCTTTTGAGGAAGGAGGTTTCGTGTAGCCATAGCAACGGCTGAATCTTCAAAATTGAAATTCGTTGTTGGCGAAGTCAAACTCTTCGCCTTTGATTGGGTTCGGTCGTAAATCTTTTGAAAGGTTAACGGCGAAATCATTTCGAATGAGATACACATTCACGAATGGCTGTAAACCGCGATGGTTAGAACAGCCATTCGTTCACGTCGAAGAAAGTCACATGATCGCGACATTGGGTTGTTATTACGTTAACCCCCGCCAACTTTTTCGAAAACCAATTTATTTTTTCGAAAAGTGAGAAGTTTTTTCGTCGGTCAAATATCGAATCACCGGATTTTCCCCGGGTTTATGGTTTACAATGTTTCATGCACTTATCACGCGGCAATATTTTCGTCCCAAACTCGAGTTGCTGCCATGGTAAGTGCCCAATATTCCCCTTTAACTGAACAAATTAATTATAGACTCAAATTTGATGCCTCCCTCCCCCTTCCCGAAAAATCAGAGTTCTGACGCCGAGGTGCATATATTCAACGACTCTTTAGTGTGCATGCCAAGTCTCAATTCTCTAGGTTTCTTGGTTCAACGTTTGTATTGGTGGAGGATTGATCAAAATCTGCCAATTGGTTGCCGAGATATCTTCGGACAGAATGCTTCTCGTCAAATTCGCATTAGAATGTTCGATTTCTAAGGTATTTGCTTTTAAATCATAAGCTTGCTTTTCCTCATACTGTGTTAGCCCTGCTCTTTTGATCCGTTCTAAACGTGTACATTTCGCTTTGCCATAGTATGCCCGCCCTACAAACGAAACCTTCCAAATTCATAGGTACGGAAAAATTCTGACCTTGTTATTGTGGTAAACCTGTTTATTCGACCCGGTTGAAATATACTTTTTTGGTTATTTATTCATGTGAAGATTATATATACCGTATTTGGTTAAATTCTATGTAGTCAGTTCTCTAGAAATACGTGTAAAAGAAATATTATTTTACTTTTTACTGTGGCGGACCTGCTCTTAAGCTGCGCTTTAAACATCTTTATTTCGTCGTGGCATGTTGTACAAATCGTATATAGAAAATTTAGTTGAAATCCGTTAAGCCAATTCCTTCCAAATCCATAATTGCTGAAAGAGTTTAATTTGCAATTGTGGCACCCCTGTGTGGCTCATCCAGTCCAAATGTGCTGTTATGGTTTCGTATGTATGTGTACACAATAAATATTAAGCTTTGATGAAATCGATGCCGACAGTTCAGCACAAATTTGTGTAAAATGTTTTTTCCTTCTATTTTGGCAACCCTGCTTTCTATATCTACGCTAAACATCTTGATTTTGTTTTTATATGTTACTCGCCTCCTTCCTAAAAAATTTCGTTGAATTCGGTTGGTCCAATTCCTTCCAAATTCATAATTACCGAAGCGTTAGACTTTGTAATTATGGCACCCCTGCTCGGTCGATCCGGTCCAAACATGTCGTTTTGGTCATTAATTTATGCGAGTATTCTACGTGCCGAATTCGGTTGAAATCGGTTCAGCCGATTCTTCCCTGATATATGCGTACGGACGGACGGACATCACGGAGATAATAGTGCTTTTTTCAGCAAAGGCGAAAAGCACTAAAACCGGAATTTAGACCTTAAATTACGACCCTTTGACCCAAGGGACCGATTTTATCCATTTTAAGCTCGAAAACGCCTCATAAAAATCTGATGTGGCCATCACATGACTTTCTCAACATCTGTGATATTTCTAAAAATTCCAATTATGTCAGATAATAATAAATATTTTAAGAAACTGCGAGAAAATTGTAGACTTTACAAAGAACAGAAATAGACTCAAACCATAGGCTTCTAATATTGGATATAGCCACACAATGCTCCAACAATTAAGAAAAGAAAAAGGAGCGTTACTAAGACGTAACTAAGCGACAATTGTTGACAATAGTCGTCGGTATGTGGCGTGGTGGTGGCACCTAACACACTAAGATATCTCTTAAACAATGCATCATATGAAAAAATGTATCAAACAAAGGTTGTAGTAAATGCTATTTCCTACAACTTATATTCCAGTACATTTTACATTTATCAAATATTAAAGCAAATATTTCAAAATAACGGATAAGTGACAAGAGTAAACACCCACTTCCGTTTGACCGATTTTTACCAAAAACTAATCTTTACTTCTGACTTTTATAAAAATGTTAACTATAAAATTTCGCGTTGACCTGATGAATAGTTTTCGAGTTAGAGCACCCACAAAAGGCTATGACATTCACACACACACACAGATATCATCGAGAAAATGGTCAAAACGTGTTCAGAGGACCTTAAAACCTATATTTACGTTGAAATCCCGAAGTCGATTTTTTTCATGAATACAATACTTTCCCCTATATGTGGATCAAGTGAAAACTTGAGTGGCATTTTATTAGGTTTTTTATAAAGTTCCTAAATGTTCCGAGTAGATGGCAGCATGGGACATTTGGTATAAACGAGGTCCGTAAGGTACTTTACGGATCTTGGGTATAAAGTTGAGTTATATTTTTGCGTTTATTTTTTCTTCTCTTATATCCCGAGTAGATGGCAGCATGGGACATTTGAGAATTATGCTCGCCAAATTGCGACACAAACATTTCCGAGTGCGTCCAATGACCACGAAAGTGTTTAACACGAAACCGCTTTCAGGTTTAGGCGCCAGTTCACACTCGCAATAAACGTGCTAACGTCTCCGGCGTCGGCCTGGAGAACTCGATAATTGCCCTGGTAACGAAAGAGCAAGATGGTCGCTAAGCGATTTGGACGTGAAGCCCCCTTTTATCTATCCCTATTCTTTTTAAGATGTGTTAATTATGTCGCCTTCCCCGCGCCATCCAGTTAGGCGTATTCGCCGATGGACCCTGGAGGGATATTAGAGAACTAGTCACTGTTTTAAATATTGGTTTTATTGGTGCAAAATCGAGTTTATTAATGTCGCAAATAAAAATCGTATCGAACAGGAATTAATTTGTTAAAAACAAATAAGGATAGAGCTGCTGAAAGGGACAATAGATGGCGTTATTTTGAAAAAAATCTGATGTGGTCACCACATGACTTTCTCCATACCTGCGATATTTCTAAAAATTTCAAATGGGTTAATTGATAATAAATATTTTAAGGAACTGCGAGAAAATTTTAGACTTTACAAAGAACCGAAATAAACTCAAACCATATCCTTCTGATATTGGATATAGCCACACAAAGCTCCAACAATTAAGAAAAGAAAAGGGGCGTTGCTAAGACGCAAGGACCAGTACCCCTACGGAAAGACTGGAAACTTAATGCTATAAAACGATTCCCAGGTTTTCCACAGAAGGCGACAATCGATGGGTCAACGGAAAAATTTGGAACTACGTGTTAACGAATGCTAGCGTGACGTCATCACTGGATGTCCGTCGTCACCCCCTTCCCCTCCCGTTTTATTACGATAATCTTAGCAAATATAAATTTCACGGACAGAAGAAATGGACTTAAATGAAAGAATTGCATACAAGAAATCAAATTTATTACCGTGTATCACACATTGCGAGAGTACGAAGTCATTATCAAATTGCGTAACAGTGAGGTATTTGTACATAAATATTATACAATAAAGATATAAAAATGAATTATTGTAACCGAATTTCATAACGTCAATACCTTTTATGCATGAAAACGCATTTAAAGGAAATTCACGTGGACTACGAAAAACGTCAAACTTCGTGGATCAAGCAAAAATCTGTTTGTAAAGTGATTTCTTCGGCCATGGAACACATTCTCTTTCTGTTCCACCTGTAAGAATAACGAAAATGAATTTCCAAGAATGTCAATCATTAAACCTGCCAAACCTAATGAAATTGACGCAGGAGGCAATGGGCATGCTTCATATGTTGCAGTTAATTTAGAATAAGGCAAATGCGCTTACGGACCATTGCGGTCCATAAACAATGTTTCTATGAAGATCACATTACCATTTGTAAAATTAAACACATCACATTGCACTAGAAAATGACCACCTTATCTATAATTTATTCCAAGCACAGTTGTATTTGCTGACGTTTAGGCGTTCGCAGCAGTTAACAGTTAGGCCATTTAAGATCTATATGTATTCATCGAATAACAAGGGAAACTTTTGTTATGGAAATTTCAATTTCTCGATCGAAAAATATATATGTATTTCTAAATACGTTTTGAAACAAAGAATTATCTTAAAGTCGAGGATTACAAACAAACGCATAATGAGAAACAAGAAATAATCAAGTTAACAATTTCTGTAAATTCAAAATATTTCAAATTAAAACAATGAGACATCGCTATGGTATAGTTATTTCATTCTATTACAAGCACAATTCTATCCCCTGGCGCCTATGTTGCAGTTTAACTTCCAAAGAACTCGCTACAATCTACTGATGACCGCGAGAAATTTTAAACAGAAATTCCAGTTACTCAATCTGAAATTACGGCTTGTTTTGTGAACCGACACGGACCATATTCACGGCCAGGGCAATGAATGACACAGCTAGGTGAAGTAAGCGAGGCTTAACACCTAAAAATGAGAAACATTTCCTCTCAAAATGCTTCTCGCACACAAACAAACGAGAGAAATTTCTTTCCTTCCTTCCTAGGAGATCTATCCATTGCAGGTATCTGTTAAGAAAATATAAAAGCATTCTCACAAAACGCATTCACACAACAGTTCGTAGAACTAGTCCGTTGGAATTATTTTTTCGAAAATATATGATATTTTTAAGACTTACCTGTTGATTGGAGATCAGAACAAATTCATTCCGTCACGTTTTCTTAAACAGTGATGAATGCATATCTAGTATATATCTACTCGACAAAATCAGAGTAACTGTCAACACCTCAATAAGCAATGTATAACTTATATCAAGCAAAATGGCCGCTGTTCCGCTATGATAAACAAGGAACGTCTGGCGCTGTGGTAGAGAGAGAGAAATAGAGGGAAAAGAGAGAGAGAGAGAGAGCTGGCTGCGACTGCAGCGCATTTAATGGACCCCGTATCATCATAGTGAACTACGTGTAAAAGCTGGGAATCCATTCTCCCATAAGAGTTTCATACCCCTGCTAAGACGTAACTAAGCGTCAATTGATAACAATAGTCGTCGGTAGGTGGCGGGGTGGTGGCAGCTAAAAATTGAAGATATCTCGTAGACAATGCATTATATAGGAAAATGTTTCAAACAAATGTTGTAGGCAATGAAATTTCCTACAACTTATATTCCAGTACATTTTACATTTATCAAATATTAAAGCAAATATTTCAAAATAACGGATAAGCGACAAGAGTAAACACCCACTTCCGGTTGATCGATTTTTACCAAAAGCTAAGTAGTTCTTGTGACTTTTCATAAAAATGTTGAATATAAAAATTTCGCGTTGACCCGATTAATAGTTTTTGAGTTAGAGCACCCTCAAAAAACTATCACATACACACACACACATCATCAAGAAAATGGTCAAAAAGTGTTCAGGGGACCTCAAAACGTGTATGTCCGTTGAAATCTCGATTTTTTTTCATGAAAACAATACTTTCCCCTATACTACGTATGTGGAGAAAATAAAAAAATAGAGACAAGGAAAAGCCTTGCACATCGAGACTGTACCGAATCGAATGGCGGAAAAACTAAGTCTATAGCTGCTTTCTTTTCAGCGCGTTTGACGAACAAACAGACGGACCTTCGCAAGAAGGCGAGACAATGCCGAATCGATCTCCGAAAAAACGAAGCCTCAATTTGCGTCCGTATAACGTTATAGCGTGTGATAGACAGACGGGCAAACCAAACCCATAACCTGATTAACCCCTCAAGCCCGGAGGAGATTCATTAAATCCCACCCGTACGGCCGGATGAGGTTTTTAAATTTTCACGATTGCGTCGCAAAAACGTTCGAAAATATTAAAATAATCATAACTTTAGAAGTTTTCTCTTGATTTTTCTGAATTTTTTTGTGGATTTATGAAAAACGTGAAATTTGTAAATATCTATTTTGCGTATAATATTTTACATGCAAAGATTGTTGGAGTAGAAGAGAATGTACACCAATCGCTAATTTTCCGGCGTGCATTCGCGCTTTATGTATAACATTCAGCACCGGAAAATCTATAGAAGATATTGATGCGCAATCTTAATAACAAAATAGCTTAAATTAGTAACTATTTCATTCTGCAAGTCTACCCATCTAAACCAATTAGGTAAAAAATTTCACGAATCGCAACTTTTTCATGTCTTGGCTGGAAATTTTTAGGTAAATGTAGTATTATTGATTTATTAAAAGATGATTTATTTATAATATAAACGTTTTAGTTATAGAGTCATCATTCTTTGTCATTACAGATGTCACATAGAAGAAATGGTTGCATTTCGTTCATTGGAAAGGGAGATATGACGTTGTATAAAACACGGAAAACTTTAGCTAATAGGTCCTTCCCAAATATTTTCAGAAAATTTGCACGTGCGTAATTGGATTCAGCAAGAAATGCCTTATAGCTTAGTAAACACTTCTAGTAATCTATTGTGCAAATATATGGTGGAGCTTTTCGTGATTTTTGCTGGCGTGTCCTCTTCTTGCCTACTCGCTTCATCGCTGCTTTGGCCCTGCTAGCACAACAGCGAAGCACTCATCTGAAGAGGAAAACAGACCTCGTCTTCTTTCAAATGTCAAAGAAAAGCAACCCAATTTGGTGGGTTCCCTTTCCTCAGGTATTTATGGGTCAACTTTAGAAACAGAAAATCCGTAGGTCCGTGGTAAAAACTAAAATTCTATCACAAAACTAAACGTATATTATATGTAAACAAATACTTACAAATAGATATACTCAATTCCCCGCAATTTTCGTCGAGATTAAAATAAAATTCTAAAGGTCTTTAACATAATATGACAGATATTATCCTTCTCAAAAAAAAGCCTCTCTTTGAGGCGTGGCACTAAATTATCGGAAGAGTGTCGGCCTTGGATTTTGAAATCAGCTGTTTTGACGTTGACGCTCTCCTATGAAGCGATGAACGAAGGATCGCGCGGTAATGGAAGGGAATGTTTACAGAAATGTATTTACTCGACCTAATTCCATTGTTCATCAATTGCATTGTAAACATTTGTAATAAGCTGTGCATAGACAGACATAAGATGTTTTCCTTTCTTTCTTTACATACCGACGAAGACCTTTGTCGCATGACATAAGCCAAATATCTCCACCAGGAAAAAAAGAGGAGAAAAAACGTGCTCTCCTTTGAAATGATACACAGTTCCTACATTGCATTTCAAAGACCAAGGAAAGGTTCCTTGCTCCATTGAAAAGCGACTTTTATACGGAGAAACACCATCATATCATAGCAACATTGAAAATTCTATCGCAAAATTCAACGTTGATTATATATTTTATAATAGAGAAAAAAATACAGGACAAACATAGATAGGAAGTACAAAGCTTACTCTTTCAATATATATGTAGGTTATTTAGATTTAAAGAAGTCTCTAGCGTCGAAAGATAAAATAAATTAGGGCTGCCGCAGGACGTAATAGTACGCCTGACGGCGTTGAGGGGTTAAAAATAACCTCATAAGTTTTCTAATGATTCAAATAAAAACGCCTTTTTTGTCTGTATTCAAATTGAATTTGCTAGATGCATCTCGAATGACTTCATTGTAGCCTCCGGAGTAATATCGTTCGTCGTTTGTCTTGCAAATAAAACCATATCGGCGAAGTTGACGGTTATAAATGGTTTCGTCCACCGCTGCTCTGCGATACAACGTAATCGCCGGCGTATAAGGCGCACTCGCTCATAGCACGCACCTGACTATAAGACGCACCTGCATAATAATAATAATAATTGAGTTTTACAGCTAGTAAAAATAGTTTTGAGCGAATAAAAATTGTTTGCAAAGATATACATTACTCTGTACAATCCTTGTACGCCCAACATTGATTTTAATTTAAGGAACATTTAATTTTGTCCTTCATTCCTTTTTTCTTCCTCTCTCCTTCTATGAGGATTAAGGCGACAAAAAAATCTCGAGGTTTTAACAATGGCTTGGTCGGCAAGGCAACATGTCGTTAAAAAGCTTGAGATTATACATAGACGACCATCGATTCTCGAAGTTCAACGATGACGTGGTCGTCAAGACAACATCCTGTTTGATAGCCGATATTTTCCCTAAATATGTTATTTAAATGTTTAATATGAGAGATTTCGAACAATGGGTGGAAAAAGATGAATATAATAAGAAACTTCATTAATATTCCTGTAACACAGTTCAAATTCGAAGATTATACATCAATTCTTTCTAATTTGAATTTCCAAAAGAATAAAAGCCCGCACTTTAAATAGTCGCTTTTTAGGTGTTATCTTACGGAAAATGGAAATCTCCCCCCCCCCAGGAGTCGAACCCGGGTCTTTTTTCGTGTTTTTTTTCACGCCATTTAATTTTGGTATCTGAATCAAACATTACTGCGAAATGTCAACCTTCCGCCTAATCGGGAAGTTTGTTAAAAACACGTTAAAACGTGACATTGATGACGTCATCGTTACGTTTCGGACAACGGCTATTATATTAAGTAATATATCCATTCCCGTCACATCGACCGGCTGTTATCTTTTATAAATAGCTGCTTCTTACGGAGGATATATTATATATGATAATGATATAAAACCTAAGGTACTTCTAGATATTCCACAGAGCTGAAATTTGGAGGGAACCTTGGTGTTGGTCCAAAACCATCAGGAAAAATCGAAAATTCCGAAATTTACCCTCACAACGGGGTCTTTTACGCCCCAAGACGTTCATTTTCAAGTCCCATTAGAAAACCATTTAAATCCGTAAAAAAGCCTTTTTATAATAGCGTTTTTAAATTACTTTTAATTAAGGTACAAACTCCGGACCTGAATTAGGAAACGGGAAAAGGAACGAAGATTATTTTTCCTGAAAGCAGAACACGAATCCGTAACGATTTAGTCCAATTATTCGATTTTTACTGCATAAAAACGGGATTATACGCAATTTATAACAATGGCCCAATATTTCTGTCATGGCTACGAGACAACGCTTTTCTTCGGGAATTTATTTTACGTGTCAACAAAACTGAACGGGAGCTCAGTGCCACGAACTGAAAAGTAGCTTAGTGTCATGACGTCACTCTCAGACCGTGACATTCAAAAGCAAAGGGAAAACATATTTGGGTGCGCAGACAATACTAAGAGGAATATTGCGCCGAAATTTTCAGGGTCTGTAGATGTCATGAGTAGGCCTTCGAATAATATGAGACATCTCATCTAGGTGTCCTCGGTTCGACTCCAGGCGCTCCCGATGCTTGCAGTGTGCAAGCACCGATTGCTAGTATCAGTAGGCGAAGAATGTAATATTATTATTGCGTTTTAATCCCAAAAAAATATATATATACGTCGCATTCATTGCGTTTAAATGTTGATTAACGCTTCCTTCCTCCTTCACTATAATATACACTCACCGCTTTGTGCTAAGTGAGTAGGTGTTTATAGTATTTATAGGAATTTCCCGATTTTCGCCATTTATATGTATTCAAATCTTTTAATTGCAGAGGTTTGCAGTGGAGGAAACATTCCAGAAGTTGAGATAATTAGCCTGGTGGAGGAACAGATACCCAAGTACAGGCTCAGGGCTGACACCATAACAGATTTCGCCGGTGAGTTCCTGTTTAAAAAAAAAATCTTTATATATATATATATATATATATATATATATATATATATATATATATATATATATATATATATATATATTTCTTCAGTGTTTTTTTTTCAATTTCGGTAATAATTTATTTGTTTTTTTTTACTTTTTTTCGAACAAGTATTGTAAATGTTACAAAAGATTTGTTATCTTTATCCTAAAAATAGAATATTCCGCCCCTTTTAGCGGCGCTTTCAGATTATCTTCTCTTCTGTTTATTCGCGGTTTGGCTTCGCCATGGCAAAAGGCGTGGCAGGAGCGTCTTATCCGCCATTCCGCATATCCGGAATACCGTTTGTCCGGAATTCCGAACATACGGGATCCCGTTTATCCGGGACGTTGCTTATCGGAAATGTCGCTTATCCGGGATTCCGTTTATCCGAAGTCATTTCTTTCCAAAAGTTTCTCGAATAAAATATTTCGCGTTGTGTAAACAGTAGCCCAATCCAAAAATTAACTTTAAATTTCTTTTAAATCATTATGATGAGTTACGTTTTTGCGTCTTGCCAAGTATTCCGTTAATCCGGAGTTCCGCTTATCCGGAATGCCAATCGCCCTAAATTCCGCTTATCCGGAATTCCTTTTGTTTAGAATTTTTTTCACACGGATTTCCGATTGCATGAAATTCAGCTTATCCGGCTCCACGCCTAATGACGCTTTTCCGGAATACCGATCATTCTTGAGTTCCGGTCATCGGGAATTGCGTTTATTTGGAATGCCGATCGTCCGTAATTCCGTTCATTCATAACGCCGCTCATCCGTGATCCCGTTTACCTGGAATTCCGCTTATCCGACTCTCCTCGTTCGAAATACTGCGTACCCGGAATATCGGTCATCCGTAATGTCGCTCATCCTGGAATCCGCTCCTCCGGTATCGCGTTCATTTGGAATTCCGTTTATCCAGAATACCGTTTATCTGGAATTTCGTTCTTACAAAATGGTTGTCATTTGGAGTGTCGCTTATCCGGAATGGCATTCATTTGGAATGCTGTTTTTCCGGGAAGCGGTTTATCCGGAATTAATGCTCGTCCGGAATCACGGTCATTCGGAAATCCGCTTATCCGGAATCGCTTTCGTTTGGAATGTCGCTTTTCCGGAATTGCGTTAATTTGAAATTCCGCTAATCAGGAATTGTGTTCATTAGTTATGTTGGTCATCCGGTAATGCGTTCTTTTGTGTTGTCGCTTATCCGGATTTCCGTTCCCATAAAATGCCGCTTATCCGAATATGCGTTCAGTTAAAATACCGTTCATCCGTAATTTCGTTTATCCGGAATTCCGGTCGTACGGAGCTCCGTTAATCCGTAACGTTAAAAAAAAATCACGCATGTGTGACTTTGTGTGCCTCGTGTAACACGTGTGTCGTCTCGCAGGCTACGAGAACTCTGACTGGGGTCCCGCCTCTGCAAAGGCGCAGCCTGACGGGGAACATCCCGCTTTGGACTTGAGCCCGGAACAGATCAGGGAAACGCTCAACTATTTCCGTGAGTACATTTATCCGTTAACCGATAATTATTATTGGGATTTTTCTTACTTCTTTTGTTTTTTTTTTGCTTGGCGATGCGTGCGCTTCAGGTGTTCCCTTTTCGCTCCACTTCTGTTTTTTTAGCAATTTTCCCAGTTTTCCTCTAACATCCGTTAACACAACGCCATCTGTTAGCCGCCAAAAGTAACTTTGCCGGAACTTTTTTACTAATGCTTATAATTGATTTAATTGTTTACGTCATATCTCTTCAAGCCATGTAAAATTCTAGCTGACGCTGCCTGCAGCGCGATTCACTTGTTATTGCGCGTCACCTGATGGAATACACCAGCGCCGTACGTTAGCTCGTTTTTCACTCGTCTTCACTTGTTATTTTTAAAACTTTTTAATGGTTTCAGGTTTGTCAGATTACGTGATTCGCATTCTGGGACCACTTATTCTGTTAAGCGCATGGTTAGATGATTATTGTTCAACGCGGCGTTCGATATATCGCTTCGTTCGATGTATTGCTTCGATGTATTAGCTCCATTGACATATCGTTCTCTCGATGTATCGCTATATGATTTTTGTTCCGTTTATGGGTTCAATGTATCGTGTCGTTCGATATATCGCTGTTCGATTTTTATTGAATTATATATATGTGTACTTACAAAAGAGGAAAGGTAAATGGGATAAATGGATGGCAACAAGTTCTTGAGGTAAGGAAGTCCAGTAAGCACTCACCAAAAATACGTCTTCACGTTGGCGAGCTGCTGGGGTTTTCGAGGTGACAAGTAAAAACACACGGAAGCTTTCGGGGCTGATCCCTTCATCAGCAAAAGAGTGAAGCAGCAACATTCCGTTGGGATAAAAATCATCCCCGCGCGGTTTCGCTATCCACGGTTTCATTTTACCCCTGGTTTACTTTACGCGGTTTCACTATACCCGTGTTAACGCTATGCTGTTTCACTCTACGTGGTTTCGCTCTACTCGATTTTGCTTTGCGCGGTTTCTCCAAACACGGCTTCAATTTACACTGGTTTACTTTACGCGGTTCCCCTTTCTCGGTCTCGCTACACAAGGCTTTACTCGGGCGGATTAACTCCTTGCTGTTTCATCCAACGCGGTTTCACTGTACGTAGTTTTGCATTTCGCGTTTTCGTACTGCGCGGATTCGCTATACAAGGTTTCGATTTACACGGGTTTACTTTACGCAGTTTGGCTACACGCGGTTTCACTTTATGCTGTTTCACCTTACCTGGTTTCACTTTACGCGGTTTCACTGTACGCGGTTTCACTGTACGCGGTTTCACTGTACGCGGTTTCACTTTACGTTGTTTCACTTTACGCGGTTTCACTTTACGCGATGCTATCCAGGGACCTTGCAGAGCGGCGAATGGTCGAACTTATAAATCTATAATTCGCGTAAGGGTTATTAATATCTTATATCCTAATCTCTAATCGAATTCGTTCGATATCAAGATATATGGTCGACTTTTAACAAGCGGATTATCGATCAAAGGGTTTCGTTTGCTCCAACGGTTTTTGGCTTTGGACTTTAAAAGGTTGCCTCTTCGGTAACTTTCTGTTATTATAATTGCTATGTTTTCGTTTCATTGTCGGAATATTTGGCGGCAGCATCAAGATTTGAAAATCGCTTTGATAAATATTGGGCAATATATTATGCATTTCGCCAATTAAAGCCGTAATGGACATTATGACTGAAAAACCATCGCTGTATCTCATTTTGTCTTTGCGGAATATTTAATTTTTATTGAAATGTGGCCACTCCAGATGGAATTTATGATATTACGGAGTTTTTTTAAAATCCCTCGACGTATTCTGATTTTAAGATAATCTGAAGTGGGCGTCCCATGTCTTTCTCAATACATAGCAACGAATATTAATGCAATGGCAATTAAAAATTCCTCTCGACAACAGACGAAAACAAACTTTCGTTCTTTTAGGCGTTCGTTGTTTCAAGTTTCGAACTCCTGCGATGATTCTAAGAACCTAATTTTAATATGCAATTGTTTACATATGAAAACAATTTCTCTCTTCTTCACTCTCTCTCGTACTAATTGTAAGAGCATTCAAAGCACGCTTTCACCCATATGGATTGAAATAACAATAGGATTTCGAGGTTTAACAATGTAATGGGTTGGCATGGCAACATTTCGTTAAAATGGCTAGATTTCCCCAAAATTTGTGAATTAAACGTTTAACATGAGGAATTTTGAACTGTAGGGGGGGAAATATGAACGGAATAAGAAACTTCATAGTTTTTTCTTTAAAATGAGCTAGATCCGAAGACCATGGGTTAATTCTTTCAAATTTAGATCTCAAAAAGAATAAAAGCCTGCAAGCCAAAAAATCGATTTTTACATGTTATCATATGGGAAATGGAAATGCCTACCTCGGAGTCGAACCTAGGACTTTTTTCGAGATTTCTTTTCGTCATCATCTTACAATATGGGAATCGATCATTCCTGCCAAATATCAAATATGAATCTCGTTCCATTATGGAGTTATTCGCATTTTTATAGCGTGACAGAGAGAGCCACAGAGGGACAGAAGTAGGCTCTCTATAGATTTTAAAACATATATATATATATATATGCACATATATTATTCTGCTAACTAGCAATAGGACGTGAAGGAATATAGTTACGTATACATGTATCACTCAAATGAGAATATAGACAACAATGGATTTCGACAATGGTTGTCAAGGGAAATCCCAAAGAAATCGATAAATTTTGCCAAAAACGGGTCGTTTAAACGTTGGATTCGTGCGTTTTTGGACCGGGGGAGACAGTCAGTGATGCGAATACGAAAGTTTGTTCGTTTTCCTTTAAAACAGTCCTAATTTGAAGATCAGTGGTCAATTTGTGCCATTTTTACGAGGAAAAGAATCAAATCTTGCATCTCGCTAATGTGATTTTACTTTCTCATATACGTAGTAATATATTGAGAAAGTATTGTTATCGTGAAAAAATTCGACCTCGAGATTTTGATGGAAATGCACGTTTTAGGTGTCCCCGAGTCCATAAAATTGCTTTTCGCCAAGCCGGCTGTCTGTCTGTCGGTGTTTTCGCCGATCTAGGCCCCAAACGCGTGTATGAAATCGAATGATATTTCGTATTTGCGCAATATATCATCTTTTGCAGTCCCTTCCTTCATAAAAACGACATCGCCCAAAAATTAAGGGTAGTTTATTCTTGGCGATTTTTTGTAAACTTTTATTTACTCAAAAATGGCTCCATAGAACTTGATTAAAATCATACCAATAGTATAGCCTGATGTCAAAAATAATACTGCCTAAGCCATATATCTCTTGAACACTCTATATGCCGTCCAGTGATATTAAAGTGTACGCTAAGCTACCTTACCTATTCCTTATGACGTCACGCCTCCGCCGCGATCCACTCAAACTCTTACTACAGCCTAAACGGTTTAACTAAATCGAATGATATCTCATATTTATGGATAATATCATTCATAAAAGGCATTCTGATGAGATAAATGATATTGCGCGACAATTAATGGTACTTCATTCTTGGATGTTTTGAAGCAAAATTCGATTTACTCAAAAATGGCTGTAGGTATTTTGATTAAAATGCATCCAATCGTACACCCTGATGTCACAAATAATATTAACTTGGCCACATGTCCCAAAAAAGTTACTATACATCGTCCAGTGGCATTATTCCTGCGCCGTTTATTTTACGTGTTATCTTAAGGGGAATTGGAAATTGTCTTCTGGATTCGAACCCGGCTCTTCTTCGGGGATTCTTTTCCTCTAATGTCTTTCGATATAAGACTCAAACTTTACTCACTCGGTCAGCCATAAATAGTTCTCGATTCTTCCGCTCTTTCATAACGACCTTTTTTAAGGGAGTCGCCACAGTCGAGCGTCAGGGTCCAGCATAGACTATTATTATTTAAGGAGACGAAATGTGTAAGTAGCTCTGTTGATTCCTATTAAGAAAACCAGCCCATAACAACCGCTTTTGGGGGGCGTTGATTCTCGGTTGATTAGTCTGTTTTTGTCGCGTCTGGCGATAACTTCCACGAGAGAGATTACGTCATCGGTGACGTCACGCGCGTCTGCGCACTCCTGGGGTTGATCTTTTTTTAAAAGTCCTCCGCTCGAATATCTTTCGTTTCGAGCTATAATGATCTTCTCTAGGAATACGAGTATCGTTCAGTTTTCACTCTCGCCATACGTACTATCGGGGAAAGTATTGTCCATTCGCGTCTAAAATATAGAATTCAAGATGCGAATGTAAACGGTTTAAGATCCCCCTGAACACGTCTCGGCCATTTTCTCGACGGTGTCGGCGTGATGGGAAATTTGTGGACGCTATAACTCGAAAACTATCATTCGAACGAAAGGGAAATTTTATATTTGGCATTTTTATCGAAGGGACAAAAACTGATTGGTTCTGGGTTGAATTCGTTCAACCGGAAGTGACGCTTTACTCTTGGTGTCTTTTTCGTTTTTCCCCGTTTTCTCCATCAAAACCTCATAATTTATAATAATATCAAATTCAACAATTGTAGGAAACGTTATTCTTTACAGCTTTTGTTTGGTACATTTTCCCATATAATGCATTGTTTAAGAGATATTTTTAAAATTATATTTTTAAGCTGCTACCATCACACCACCTGGAGGCCTCTTTTGTCAACGCTTAGTAACGCTCCTTTTTCTTTTCTCAATTGTTGGAGTTTCGTGGGCATATCCAATATCAGAAGGCTTATGGTTTGAGATTATTTCCGTTCTTTGTAAGGCCTTAAAATTTTTCCCGCAGTTACTGAAAATATTTATTACCACTTTTAACTTATTTTGAGTTTTTAGAAATGTTACAGGTATGGAAAATGACGTGTGGCGGCCACATCAGATATTTTCGATTGTTATCTTTGTCTACAATAGTAACGAGGGCATGGCCAACTTGCTGTCGTTTAACCTCCCCGTTGCCAATGGATATGTCGCGAAGCACAATTTATTCGCTTTTGAAAGTATCGGTCAATAAGGTTGGTTGAGACGTACTTCCCCATCGCTTTTATACCCTCGAGGCTTTGTCATTGGTTGTTACATCTGTTTTACTGCATTCATAATTTTAACTTTCTCCACATACGTAGTATAGGGGAAAGTACTGTTTTCATGGAAAAATCGAATTCGAGATTTCAACGGAAATACACGTTTTGAGGTCCCCTGAACACGCTTTGACCATTTTCTCGATGATGTCTGTGTGTGTGATAGATTTTTTGTGGGTGCTCTAACTCAAAAACTATTAATCGGGTCAACGCGAAATTTTATATTTCACATTTATATAAAAGTCACAAGAACTGATTAGTTTTTGGTAAAAATCGGTCCGTCGGAAGTGGGCGTTTGCTCTTGTCACTTATCCGTTATTTTTAAATATTTGCTTTAATATTTGATAAATGTAAAAATGTCTCGGAATAAAAGTTGTACGAAATATAATTTTCTACAACCTTTGTTTGAAACATTTTTCCATGTAATGCATTGTTTAACAGATATCTTCTATTTTTAGCTGCCACCGCCGCGCCATCTACCGACGACTATTGTTAACAATTGACGCTTAGTTACGTCTTAGTAACGCTCCTTTTTCTTTTCTTAATTGTTGGAGATTTATGGCTATATCCAACATCATAAGGCCATGGTTTGAGTTTATTTCTGTTCTTTGTAAAGACTAAAATTTTCTCTCATTTTCTTAAAATATTTATTATTATTATGTAACCTATTTGGAATTTTTAGAAATATTACAGATATGGAGAGAGTCATGTTGTGGCCAAATCAGATTTTTACTTTCTCATTTACGCAGTATAAAAATTTTACTGCATTCGCGAAGGAATTCTGATGCGAGATTTTTATTGAAGTTCGTAAACCTTTTTCAGGGATCCCCGAGTCCGAACAAGAAGTCCGAACCAGGACTAATGCAGGCTGATATCCCAAAGTTGGACGTATTGAATCGATTGCTTATATTTGACAGGAACTGTTTCTGTTTATGTGTCAGTCATTCAAAGGAATTCTCATACCAAAAATACCACTCGTAGTTCGTAACATCGATAGGGAAAAATTGGAAAACGAATTAAAAGATCATTATCAGGTTTAGAATATTAAAGCAATGTCAAAATCTCTTTCTCACGAATTTTTCACGTAATAAATGAATAAAAGTTACCGTTTATACGATAAATTACGTCTGGATCAACTGTCCACTGCTGAAAGGCAGAGTCGAGTGGAAACGAAAACAACCCATTCGTTCACTCGTCTACGCTCGAGCCGAGTCCGGTAATAACCGTTTCCATGGCGACAATCCGATGAAATGCGATTTGAAACGCAAAAACGCTATGTTTTAGTGGTGATTCCTAAAAATACGATTAATTTTTAAAACTTCTGCTATATGAATTAGAATCTACATTCTTTTCCCCTTAGAACAGTACAAACATCACTCCGATGTCACCTTTGTAACATATTTTAAGGTATTAAATAAAACATATATATTTTATTTATTTATTTATGTTATCGCTATTAAGTATATGATCTGTAAGGTCTAGGTTAAAAATTTTATTCGGTTAGAGAACAACATTTACTGCAAGAAAGTCGGCTTCAACACATTACTTGGAGTTGTAATTTCGAAGATAAGAAATTCTGGAAAACCCCGCGAAAAACATCGCATGTTTTGTTTGCATCGGTCGCTAAGGCGGTCCTCTCGGCAAGCAACAGTTAGAAATCCATGTCTTTTCTATCCCACGCTCTTATATGATCCGTGAATAGTTTCGGAGATGAAAATTCGAGAATCCTACAATCTTTCGTTGCCGTTGCATTCGTATTT
The DNA here is from genome assembly GCA_028673005.1 of Tanypteryx hageni. Lineage (NCBI taxonomy): Eukaryota > Metazoa > Arthropoda > Insecta > Odonata > Petaluridae > Tanypteryx > Tanypteryx hageni. The sequence continues at coordinate 196,353 of JAJPWW010001012.1, forward strand.
TCCATTAAAGAACGCCTTTGAAATCTCTTTGTGTATTCCGTTTATTGGAGTATGGTTTTTTTTTACCTGTTTGCTATGCCGTATGTCTGTAAGTCTGTCTGGCGCAGCTCTAGTGCCTACGCTGTTCAACCAAATCGAACGATATTTCGTATTTCCGCATAATATTATCCAGCGTATAAACCGCGAAGGGATGAGCAATATCGCTCAACAATGAGGGGTAGTTTATTCCTGTCGATTTTCGCAAAATGCCCGTCTATTAAAAAATCGCTCCTACCATTTTGATTTAAATTCGTTCGGTTATAGAGCTTGCATTAATAAACAATGCTTCGTAGGACATATTTCTGAAAATCTAACGCTATAGCCTATGTAAACATTTTTACGCCCAGCTACCGTTCAGCTACCACCCAGTCATCGCAACAATGTTCGTCGGGCAACAATGCTTCGGTGCCTTTTTATTTTTTTTGTTGTTATCGTAGCGGAATAAGAGCTCCATCAAGTCGGGAAAAAGTGTGCCTATTGAGAACAGATGCTTGCGTAACATTTGAGAAAGTTTGCGCCGATATTTACAAATAAATAAACATTTTCTGCCAATGCGGATTATATTCAAATTTTCTTTGAGATGCGGACGTTTTATTCTCTCCCCAAATCATTTATTGCATTCGAATAAGGTCGTTCCAGCATCTGAGCAATGAAATTGCATAAAATATTTAAAATATCGTGATAATTTTTAACACTCAACTTGAGTTTCGACGACATTTGTCCCATGATTCATGATTCGACCAGCTCTTTAGTTGTACGAGCTTAATGTTCTGCGCCTTTATCTAGTTCAAAGGCCGAGAAAGCAACTTTATTATTCCATACTTGAACTTTGATCAAGGCATTGAGAAATCTTTGCCCTGTCGTGCTAGGACTGCTAAATGCATTGTGGTTCACGTAGTTGATTATTTTGCCGCCTGTGGCGGTACCGCAGCTAAAGATCCCGAAGAGGCGCAGATCGTGGCGCTCTCTTGCGGCGGATTCGGGAACTCTCAAGACGACCACGCCGTGGAATGCATGCTTTCTACCGAAGCCGCCGACCTTGTTCGAGCTTTTCCAGAATGGAATTTTTTGTAGAATCCAATGACGTCACAGAAAGGCATAAGGTGGCGGGGAGGAAAGAGAATGGGACTGGCTATCTGTGATAGGGGAAGATTTCGCGTTATGTTGGTATCCAGTCGCCTATAGAGCTAATACGGAAAGCAAATGGAAGATTCTTATAAAAATGTGACGTGGCCAGCAGATGACTTTTTCCATACCTGTAATATTTCTAAAAATTCCACATCGGTTAAATCATAATAAACATTTTAAAGAACAGCGAGAAATATTCAATGGCTTTACAAATAACAGAAATAAACTCAAACCGTAGCTTTCTGATATTGGATATAGCCGCGAAGCTCCAACAATTGAGAAAATAAAATGGTGCGTTAGTAACAATAAGGAGTAATTAATCGTAAAATGTTAACAAAGCTAAAAACTTTTTTTTTAATATCTCTTACACAATGCATTGTATGGAAAAATGTTTCGAGCAAAGATTGTAGAAAATTAAATTACCTACAACTTTTATTCCAATACTTCTTTACATTTACCAAGTATTAATGCAAATATTTCAAAATAACGGATAAGTGACAAGAGTAAACATCCACTTCTGGTTGACTGATCTGAACCAAAAACTAGCCAACTCTTGCCCCTTTAATAAAAATGTCAATTATAAGTTTTCGCGTTGATGCGATTAATAGTTTTTGAGTTAGAGCGCCCACAAAATCCCTGACACATACACAGACATCATTGAGAAAATGGCCAAAACGTGTTCAGGGTTACCTCCAAACGTGTGTTTCCGTTGAAATCTCGAAATCGATTTTTTTTCAGGAATACAATACTTTTTCCCCTATACTACGTATGTGGAGAAGGTAAAAAAAACATCCTTAAATATAACTATTTCTGGAATTTCTTCTTTATTCCAAAGGTTTTACCCAATGACATATCTTCATTCCACATTTCAGCTCTGTGGCACTTCTTGAAGTACCTTAGGTCATGATATATCCTATATATGTAAGAAGCAGCTGTTTATAACGATTAGATAGTGGAAGATAGCTTCTTTCGACATCCATGACCTCAATAATTGCACCCGCAAATAACTTTTTAACAGTTTGAATAATTTTCAAAGCGAGAAATACTTCGAATCACTTCCCACAAAATGGAGTCGCTTGACGCAATTTTTAATTTATTGCTGTTGATTACAAAGTACCGACGCTCTCCCAACTACTGCCGAGGTCAAAGCATCACGCTAGATATTCATTCGCTCTTAAAATCGCCTTTGCTGGTTAGGCTCTCAACAATCGGAACATTTTTTGTCATGGCAACGAAATTATAGCTGTCGCGTGGCGACAGTCGGTGTACTAAATTAAAATTCAGAACGGATGATGTAAATATCTTTGAAAATATCCTCTCTACGAAAAGAAAATTGTTCCCGACAGAAGCGGAATAAATTGTGTTATCTAAGACGTTGTCAATGGCACATATTTACGTTAATGAAACCCAAAGGAAGACATTTGACAAAAGCAAAACAAGATTGATCAAATTTCACCAAAACGTAACGGGAATTTTAATAGAGATCTTAAATATCAATCTTTGTCCTCATTTGTTCATTGGTTTATGAATTATCCCGCCCACTATATTCCTAACAGACAGACAGCCACTTCACATGGAGAATGCAGCGAAAGTTTTCCAGAAAAAAGATTTAATTAATTCGAAGATAAATCAGTTGATATCATCTGTCGTTGTCATGGTATTTCCCGGGGTCTAAATTTTCGGTCGCGTTGTGGCGAATCCCGTGCTGTATCGAACCCGCGTTGTAACGCATCCGCGTTATTTGAGGTGCGGGCGTGGTCACGACACTACCCTGCGTTCTCCTAGTTTTGGCATTGCTATCGAATCTAGGACGTAACCCAGGCGACTGACCTCTTCGGAATATCACCGCCTTTCGACACGCCATCTATTCAGGGGAACGCCCACGATGGCAGTGCTTTATCAAAAGTGATGAAGGCAGAATATTCTCTTAACGACTGTCGTTTGTCTCGAATCATTTACTGCAGAGGATTTTCAATCCATTATGACAACAATTTTCACCGCCCGGGTTGAACGTGCACCCTAACGCCATCTGTTGAACAGCATTGAACTAGCTGTGTTATTTTGTTAGTTTGAAATATAAAACAAAAATTAATTCGTGGAATGCAACAATGACAAAAACTAAAACAACTTAAGGATTAAATCTTTTAAATATATATACCTTCTAAACACGCGATTTGCAAACATACATATTCCTTCTAATACGTTTATGATCGAAATAACAAAACAATGAATAACATCAAACGATAGTTTTATGGCTGCTACTAATAACCAGGAGCGAAATATCTTCTTTACATTTGTGATGGAAAACGACTTTTCAAATATTAAAAATGACAGATGAAACTCGTATTGTTTCCAAATTTCGAGAAAATTCCCAATCGCGTTTTGGTTTGAGTAATAACAACTGAAAATTCACACTTGGCGCCACCTGCATCGCTGGGATAAAATTATTAACAAATGAAGGCTAAAATTCGCCGAAAGCTGAACGGCGGCGGCAATGCAGTAAGCAAGTTGTCGTGCCAATTATTATTTCGCGTTGTTAGAGGCTTGAAAAATCGACATTTTTTAGGATGGTTTCCGAAGAAAACATGGCCTGATGAAATGGTCGTGTCTGTGAGTATGTATGTCTGTCTGTCTGTATGTATGTCCCCCACTAACAACTTTTGCATCAATGGACCGATTTTCATGAAACTTTGATATTTGAGGCTCCGTGCTGCCAGGGCCCACCTACGAACTATATTTTTATTTTGGCTAAGATTAAAGTCCCGGGTTCGATTCCAGGAACGTTTCTTCCCTATTTGCTTTACATAGAAAGTCTCAAATTTCATCGTGCAGAGTTGTTTTATTTAATACATTAAAATACCTTAAAATTGAGATATCGGAGCGTTGTTTGTACGTTTCTAAGGGGAAAGAATGTAGACATTGTAACTCTTATCACGGAATTTTGATAATAGATCGTATTTTCTTGAATATATACTAAAACAGCGGTTTTGCGTTTCCAATCGCATTTTATCGGATCGTTGCCATGGAGACGATTATTGCCGAACTCGGCTCGAGCGTATACGAGTGAAGAAATGGGTTATTTCATTTTCCACTCGACTACCCTTCAGTAATGGACAGTTTATCCAAACATTTTATCGTATAAACAGTAACATTTATTAAATTCGTTTATTGAAAAGAATACGTGCAAAATATATTATCAGAAAGAGATTCTGACTTGGCTTTTAGCCTCCATTAGTCCTGGTTTGGACTTATTGTTTATATTTTCAGCCGTTAATCGACATCTGTCCTTGTCGTTCGCAACCACTCTCTCTGCCTTGTGCATTCTTTATGCACCTTTCGCTGCGGTGACTCGGCTGGTGACGTCATTCCGTCCGCGTCATCTTCCCGCACGGAAATTCCTTTCGAACGTGTTTGCGGTTAAATTATTTGAAAAGTCCTCCTTTGGGCGTGTGTTTGTCGCTGGTGGCGACATCTATTGAGGAGAAAATGAACTAGGGCGACCTTGTCGCCCACGACTACGAATAAATATTGCAAAGAGTGTTTGTTTCTCGGTGGATTCGACGAGACTTCCTTGAATTTGAATGTCGCGTGTGTAATTGAACGAGGATACCGACATATCCTGGGTAAATGTTAACGAATTAGGTCAAGATTTTAAGATGGTCAGTGCTGTCTCGAAAGCTACCTTAAATATCATTATATTATACTAGTAGAAGGTGCTTGCATTCTGCAAGCATTTCATCTCACCTTGAAAAAAAAAACATTAATTTTTCAGATAGATATTTCATCGTGGGAAATATTTCTATAATTCAAAAGATTTCTCCTCGGGATCTGTTTTCGTTTTTTCCTTACGGACCAATAATGGAGTAAAACAATCGCTAATTTGTTTGCAATTTTATGAATATAATACGTTTTCCACGTTGGGTTAATAATGCCACACATTTCTGCCAAATTTTAAATTTGTAGCACAATTAGAAGTGACATTACATTTATCTAATTGTTTAAATTTTAATAATTTTTAACGGCCGTAATAACAATTTCATGGATACATTGAAATGGTTATTCGTTTATGTAGACAAAACTCTAAATAACTTAAAAAATTCAGCTATCTGTCTCTCCCCGTAATGTCTAAACATTTACCTATTTGTTTAAATTTTCAACTGCCAAACAAATTAAAATATCGAAATTTCTATAATCCCGATTTCGTTTTTTTTTACAAATCCTAACTCTAAAAAAAAAATTTCAGCTCCGTAGCGCATTCGGAAATACATAAACCTTGACATTTTGTTTAAACAGTTGCGAATTTTTAGCGGCCGCATTGTTGCACTTTTTCAAGATTTTCGGTTTTTCTAGTCGGTTTTGCACAAAATCCTACCCAAGGAAAAAATAAATAGAATAAATATGATGATATATATATATATATAGACTCCTCTGAAAATTCCAAATGTTTTCACTGCGACAGGATTGTGTGTGCAAAGGCGACCAGAAAAAAAACGAAAATCTTGAAAGAGTTCAACAATGCGGCCGATGAAAAAATCGCAATTGTTTGAACAAATTTTCAAGGTTTTTGCATTTCCGAGTCTTCTACGAAGCTGACATTTTTTTCTAAAGGTAGGATTTGTAAGAACACGAAATGGGGACCATAGAAATTTTGACATTTTGATTTCTTTGGCTGTTGAAAAATTCGTAAATTTAAAAAAAATAGGTAAATGTGTAGTTACTAGCTAGGAAGCTGAAATTTTTAACTTACTTAGAGGTTAGTGCAAAGGCACAAATAAACATTAGAGTATTTCCTCAAAATTGTTATTGCGGCCGTTATAAATTTTTCAAAATTTAAACAATTAGAGAAATATTATGTCACGTCTCTATGAGCTGCAACGTTAAATTAATCCGTTAATCCCAGTACATTTTCACATTTATCAAATATTAAAGCAAATATTTCAAAATAACGCATAAGTGACAAGAGTAAACACCCACTCCAGGGTTACCGATGTTTACCAAAAACTAATCAGTTCTTCTGACCTTTATAAAAGCGTTAAATATAAAATTTCGCGTTGACCTGATTAATAGTTTTTGAGTTGGAGCGTCACGGGCAGAATGACCAAGGGAATAAGCGTTTCATTTCATTTCAATCCCCGTAAACCAGATCTTAGGCCGGATGTGAGCCATCATTTCGAGTTTGTTTAGCGAATCAAAAACCGTCGCCATGACTGCAAGGTGTGTGCGTATAAAAGTCGTTTATAAAAGCAATTTTTAGCCTAATTTCCAGAAAATGGAAAGTGGTGTAACGAGATCGCCCCGGTGTCCGTGTGTCTGTGTATATGTTTGTCCCCCACTGACATCTTCTCCACTAATAGACCGATTTCCGTGAAACTTGGTGTAAAGTCTTGTGCTATCGGAGACTACCTCCGGGACATGATTTATATTCCGAATCTACAGGTCCCGAGTTCGAGACCGCGCGAGTTCTTTCCCCTATTTGATTTACACGGTCAATCTAAATTTGTGGCGCAGAGAATTTTTCTTTTGCATTTTAAAGTATTTTAGAATTGGGATTTGTACCATTCTAAGGGGGAAAAAGCGAAGATTGTTATTCTCATCACAAAACTTTGATTTGAGACCGTATTTGTTTGGTTTTCCCACAAAAACTTTCGTTTCGGCGTTCTTAAATCCATTATATTTCGATTCGTTGCTATGGTGACGATTATTGCCGAACCAGGCTGCAGCATAGCCGAGTGCGCATTCCAGCCGTGTTTCGATTCATAGCTATCGAGGTAAAAAATCGATCCTTAGGTCGATTCATAGCTATCGGAATCGCGGCGATAAATATGAATGCTACGTATTGTTTTCAATAACCATACCGACCCTGCGAACAAAACGGCGCTTCTTCTTGCGTTATTCTTACGCCATATTTGGCGAGAGTAGTTTTTTCTTTATTTTGGTCTTAAATTGGTTTTTTTACCCTCGTGTTTTTTCGTCGATTTCCTTAACGTATCTCTTGATTGGTTCGTCCTCATTTTTAAAAGTCACGTTTCTTCTTGTGTAATTCTTTCGGCATCGTTGGTGATATAATTTTGTGTTTGTGGTTTTCATTTTCTGAATTGGATATTCAATGGTGCGGAATGACCTTGGCCGTCGATGCGCCCAAAAATAAAAAAAATTGATTTGGCCAACACATGACTTTCTCCATATCTGTAATATTTCTATAAATCCCGAATAGGTTAATTGATAATAAATATTTTAAGAAACTGCAAAAAATTTTAGACTTGATAAAGAACAGAAATAAACTCAAACCATTGCCTTCTGATATTGAATATAGCCACACAAAGCTCCAACAATTAAGGAAAGAAAAAGAAGCGTTACCAAGACGTAACTAAGCGACAATTGTTGACAATAGTCGTCGGTAGGTGGCGTGGTGGTGGCAGCTAAAAATATAAGATATCTCTTAAACAATTTACTATATGGGAAATTGTTTCAAACAAATGTTGTAGAAAATTAAATTTCCTATAACGTTTATTCCAGCATATTTTTACATTTATCAATTAGTAAAGTGAATATTTCAAAATTACGGGTAAGTGACAACAGTAAACACCCACTTCCGGTTGACCGATTTTTACCAAAAACTAATCAGTTCTTCTAACTTTTATAAACATGTTAAGTATAAACTTTCGCGTTGACCTGATTAATAGTTTTTTAGTTAGAGCACCCACAAAAATCTATCACATACAGACATCATCGAAAAAATGGTCAAAACTTGTTCATGGGACCTCAAAACGTGTATTTCCGTTGAAATCTCGGGAGTCGTTTTTTTCACGAATACAATACTTGCCCCTAATACTACGTATGTGGAGAAAGTAAAAATTACTGCTACTACCAACATGAAAATTCGTTGATCTTGAACGTATTATATATATATATATGTATAGTAAAAATTTCATTGAAAGGCAAATGGGCAGATTAGTTCCTTCCAGAACCACTCGTCTAATTGTCGGTTGGTGATTGAGGTTGCTTAGCTACCAACCAATCAGACGAACGATAACCGTGCCAGGTCTCAGCTTTCTCAAAATCGGCAATAACTGCTGGAACTGGTCGGAATTCTCTCGAGGGCGACCTTCGGCGGCTGAAGGATGCCGAGGAGAAACGCAAGTTTGCGCAGAAACGTCGCGATGAATATTCGAAACGACCCATTTTACGTTCAGCCGGTTTCCTTAACGCACTGCGAGTCAGCGCAGCGGGTTATGATTGAGGGAGATCGCCAAGGGAACGAGGAAAAAGGAAAATCAACACCTCAGGTGACACCCATCGCCAATCTCCAAGGACTATTGCGAGAGGATTGGGGCGGTTTTGTTGGATTGAGGGAGGGAGGGGGAAATCGAACGAGGGAGACTATTACCACCGTTGGTCATTATAAGGTCAAGTTCGCGATTTCTCAGGAGCCTTAAACAAATAAACTGTTGTGGGCAACACATGACTTTCTCCATATTTATATGGCAAATTACATGTTGTTAGCTCTGGGATCGTTGTCAATATTTATTTCCGGTTGACAATTAAGAAAAGAAAAAGGAGCGTTACTAAGACGTAACTAAGCGTCAATTGATAACAATAGTCGTCGGTAGGTGGCGTGGTGGTGGAAGCTAAAGATATTAGATATCTCTTAAACAATGCGTTATATGGGAAAATGTTTCAAACAAAGGTTGTAGTAAATGCTATTTCCTACAACTTTTATTCCAATACATTTTTACATTTATCAAATATTAAAGCAAATATTTCAAAATAACGGATAATTGACAAGAGTAAACACCCACTTCCGGTTGACCGATTTTTACCAAAAAATAATCAATTCTTCTAAATTTTATAAAAATGTTAAATATAAAATTTTGCGTTGATCTGATTAATAGTTTTTGAGTTAGAGCGCCCACAAAAATCTATCACGCAAGAGACTGACAGACACACAGACATCATCGCGAAACTAGTCCGAACGTGTTCAGGAAACCTTAAAACATGTATTTCCGCTGAAATCTCGAGTTCGATTTTTTCATGAAAACAATACTTTCTCATACTACGTATATGGAGAAAGTAAAAACCAATAGCTAATTTTCTAATCTAATACATGTATTAAAGAGGATTCTGTCCTTTCTGCGTGTTTGCACAGTTGCAGCACAATTTTCATTTGCATTTTAAAATCCCTTAGAATTGAGATACGAATACGGGACTTGTACCAAACGACGCCTAAAAGATTGGATATTCATTTTCCAGCCATCGATTTCCGAATTCGCGACGAATCGTTCCACAAATTCGTTATTAACACGAAAATTTGGCTAAATTTTAGACGAAAAAACTTCGTCGTCAAGGGCGACGGCATTCATTGTTGCCGATATAGCAAAATTACGTCTATATCTTAAAGCAATGACGTGAACTTCGATATTGTATTTCGAATCAATTGTAAGAACTCTTCTTATATATTCAGAATGCATTTTAATCGAAAAGGAAGTAATAACGGCTTAATTTGAACTATAGGTTTGTTTACTGCAGTGCCATTTCTAAGTCGTGGATGAAAGGCGAACGAACATACGACTGCAAATATTTAAATTACCTTTTTGTTTTGTTTACCTTGACGACGAAAGAACTTAGTAAGTAGCTTTTTTAATTCACACATTTTTTTGTAATCGCTATAAATTCACCAGCTATGCGTCAAATATCTTGCTTAATTATCGAAAGAAATTAATCACAATCATTGTCAATATAGTAATTTGCTTTAAACTGCCCAATAAAATTTGCAAACGAAAACGGTAAGAGATAATGATTGCAAATTTTCCAGGAATGCTCGTTTCGCGTATTGAAAGTGATTGACGAAAGAATATGTGGAAAAATAATTCGGGTTCGTCTCTAGGGAATTATTTCTGTTTCTCATAAGGTAACACGCAAAAATGGACTTATCCACTTGCAGCCTTTTCTTCTTTCGGAAATTAAAATTAGAATAATTTGAGCGTCGATCTTCGGATCTGGAACATTCCAAAGAAAACATTTTCAGGTTTCATATTCTATTCGCCTTTTTTCTCCTTCATCTCAAAGTCGCCCGTGATAATCGTTTGAATTATATACATTTTGGAAAAATCTTGCCATTTGAACGATATGTTTCCTTGGCTACCAATTACATTGTTCAACCTCGAAATCCTATTGTTACTTCAATCCTTATGGGTTAAAGCGCGATTTGAAGGTTTTTAATACGAGAAGGAGAGAGAGACGGAAGGAGGGGGAAATTAGTTCCATAGCAATCAATGTAAACAACATTCGTGGCGTTATTTACGGGAAGGGATACCTAAAAATCTGAAATGCTACTCGAAGAGGTTGAAAATCGTAATAATGAGCTAAATTCACTATTATTGAAAAAGAAACAATATGAAAATCTGATGAACGTTCTGGAAGGTTTTAATAAACAAACCAAGAATGTAAATTTTTTATTTTGCGAAGGATTGTGCGGTAGGTTAAGTGAGCTAGGTTGAAGAATGGAGGACTTGAACACGGTTTGGGAAATAAGGAGATAAAATGGAGAGGTTTAAAAGAATCACAAAAATAATAACCCTTATATAATTATTCCCAAGTGTCCGTCTGTCTGTCTGTCCCAGTAGTTTTGGACATTTCGCATTGGAATCAAGAGCCGAAATTTTCACAATCGTTAATCCCCCATGGTCCCTAGAAATATCAAACATCCCGGAAAAAGTCCCGGATTCTACTCCGGGAGACGATTATATTTTCCCATAAGCTCACACGGGATTTTCGATTTTTCAAGGTGCAAGGTTTATTTCCTTCATTCGTTAAAATATGTAAATATGGACCGAATTTCCCCGTTATTGTTTTATTCGACGGCAAAAAATATAAAATATCTTATTCTTGCGATGTTTAGACGTTACTCGGAATAATTTGTCGGAAACACGCATTTATTTTCGAAATTTTATGGCTTTTTCGTACTCTTTCCGGGTGTTGTCAAGGCGACCCACATTGTTGCCTCCGATTGAATTTAGCGTCTAATAAGCCTTCAAATAGACGAAATGATTGCGTTATTCGCTTCGCGAGTTTTATGAAACATCGAAATTATTGTTGTAGCAACGTCAAACGTAATAGCAACGTAAACAATTTCAGATAACCTATAAAGACCATTTGTATCGATTTGTATTCAAAATAGCAGCCTTTAACCCTTTGCACTCATATTTTTTCATATGGCGATTCCCAGCCAGCTCAGGTTTGTTTTCTTCTTCTAAACTGTTGGAATCCGAGGTGTAGACGGTGGTTTCTACTCAGGAAATATTGTTAAATAAAGAAATACTACGAGATTTTTTGGGACATATTATATGAATCTGTAAAATCTTTTTCGATTATTTCTGTTTTTTTTTAATTTTACTAGCTAATTCTTACTAACGGAATTACCCTCAGAAGTCAAATTTAAATCACACTACAAAGTCCCGTTGATGTTCAGCGGGTAATTCCTCTAGTAAATAATAACAAAATGCAATATGCGCTTTTTTCAACGAGGAAAAATGACTGTCGCCACCATGAGGGTATGACGCAAGCAGTGACGTAATGGATCGCATCAGATATTGCACCGGGGGTTTTCCTCCATCTCGCAGTCGGATATGGGAAAAGCAATTCATCTTATGGTTGACCTTTTTGAAGAGCTAAAGGTTAATGGCTTTCCGTAATTCCCGCCGTCAATTTCCTCGTTTCTTTCGACTATATTACGATTTATAATAAAAATGGCATACCTTTTCCTTTGGAAGTCCCTCTTCCAACGTAATTTCATATTTACGGATCAAATCTTATATATATATATATATATATATATATATATATATATATATATATATATATATATATATATAAAACATATATTATCACTAAATTTTATATACTTTAATTAAAAAATTGCATATTGGTTTTTAATATACAAATTATCTAATAATTTTCTACTTCCTAATATTAAGGTTAACTATGTATAAATTAATTAATAAATTTATTAATCGCACTTAATATCATACAAAATAAAACACGTAAATACTTACCAGCAATGTGTTGAAAAAAACCTTAAATTCGCATTTAAATGAAATAATATGCTATATTATTACACTACGTTTAAGCACGGTTCACTAAATGAGAATATTTATTAAGTAAATAAATAAATAAACCGAAATAACCATATTGGACTTTAACAATGTCATTGTCGTCAAGGTGATTATTGTTAAAAATTCGAATTTAGTCCAAATTATTGGGAATAAACGTAAAATGAGAGCGATTTCGAGTCAAAGACGATAAGAATAACAAACTACGATCGTTCTTCTTAAATACTGTGCAGGTACGAAGTTGTTACGTGACGTAAAATTATCTCCTACCAACCAACACCTGTACATTATTAATATAGAGATACCTGTATAATATAACGAATCCGCGTATATCAGGGCCGCGCACACCGAGGCATTGCTGTATAATCACCTTATTGGCCTCCGAAGTAAATATCCCTTTCTCGCTCTCCGCAATCTAGGAATCTCCAAGTCACCCGAAACCGCGTTAATCCTAACCACAACCCGCGTTTTTCGGCGCAAAAAAAAAAATCAAACCGTGCTGTAGCGGGTCCGCGTTGGGGCGAACCCGCTTTATACCGAATCCGAGTCGTGGCGATGCTAAAGGAATGCGCGTTATAGGACGGTCACGTGTACGAACACGGTAGGTGTCTGTGACAACACGCGAGTAAAAATGTTCGATTTCGCAATTCGCGAGATTTGGCAGGTGGCGTCATCTGGTGTCGTCGGGGGGAAGTGTTCGTCTTTTCTCTGAAGACGAGGAATGTTTCGCAAACGACGCCTTCGAGGAAAATGAATCCGGTGATGGGAGCCGAGGATAAAAATTTAAAAAGAAAGAAGGAGAAACAATTGCCGGGCGATTTCCGTCCGTCTTCGCACGCTTCGAGAACACGACGAGAGATCGTTTATCGGTTTAATTCTCGTCTTCCTCGTTCGCGGCCATCTTGTTCTACCGAACCTTCGACAAATTATGTGTGTTGGCGTTTATGATTGGAGGGACGAGGGGTGATTAGTTTTCGTTGAAACGGAAATCCACGTTTTGAGGTCCACTGAACACGTTTTGGCCATTTTCTCGACGAGGTCTTGTGCGCGTGTGATAAGAATATTATGGGCGATATAACTCAAAAACTATTAATCAGATCAACACGAAATTGTATATTATACGTGCTTATCGACGGGACAAGAGGTGATTAATTTTTGCTAAACATCCGTCAACCGGAAGTGGGTGTTTACTCTTGTCACTTACCCGTTTTTTTGAAATATTTGCTTTAATATCTGATGAATGTAAAAATGTACCGGTATAAAATTTGTAGGAAATTTAATTTTTTACAATATTGGTTCGAAACTTTTCCCCATATAGTGCATTGTTGAAGAGATATTTCAACAACCGAATTATTTAGCTGCCAGCGCCTCACCATCTACCGGCGACTATTGTAAACACTTTACGCTCGTTTTATTTTCTTAACTGTTGGAGCTTCGTGGCTGTATCCAATATCAGAAGGCTAAGGTTTGAATCTATTTCTGTCCTTTGTGACGTTTTTGAATTTGTCCTTCAGTTCCTTCAAATATTTATCGCAATTTAGAATTTTTAGAAATGTTACGGATAATGAAGAAAGTCACGTGGTTGCCTCGTCAGATTTTTTTGTCGTCAAGGAAACCCCATTGTTGCTGGTTTGGCTGAATTGCGGGCAATTCATCGCTATTTCAAAGTGGCGGTTAGTCTTCTATTAACATATTCTAAACCGTCTTTAAAACGTCTCCCGAATAATAGAGCAGTTAATGTTGCGACCCCGGAAAATCGAGTTTCCACAATTACGTTTTCAACAATGCGTGATCTCGGTTGCCATGACTACACCGCAATCTTGACCTGTTGACCTTTTGTGATTTTTAAGTCATTCCACAAAGCTATCGTAAAAGAAGATGGCGGAGAATGTGTTCATCGCGAGGATGTTACGCGGAATGTGCCCGTTCGTCCGGTATTTTCGCAACGCGGTTTCGCTACAACGCCGGTTACTTTTAGCCTACTTTCGAGAATGGAGATAGGATTATAGTTCCATCGTTTTGTCTGTCTGTACTTCCCCCTATTAACTTTTGAACCAATAGACCGATTTTCACGAAACTTGGCGGAAATCTCTTGCTACATGGGCCGAGTTCTCCCGAGGATAGTTTTTTATTGCGAAGATTGAAAGCCCCGGGTTCGATTCCAGGAACGCTATCCTTCCCATTTAAATTTGCATGGGAAATCTGTAAAATCCATAGTGCAGGGTAATTTTCTCTCGCACTTTAAAATATCTTATAATTCGAATATCGGAGCGAGTTTTGTGCTGTTCTCTGGGGAAAGGAATGATGATTCCAATTTTTATCGTAGAATTTCTCTTATTGATTTTTATTTCTTAGAATTTCGCGTAAATACGGGCGATTTTGCAGTTTTTATCACTCGTTACGAGTGCGTTGCCATGGCAACGACTATTATTATTGGACTCGAGATTCGATGTATTCTAATACGCACGCGCGTTATTTTTGCCGCGCAAATTCGCGTGATCAATTTAATATTCCGTTCGAATGTATTCGTAGTATTTTATAACGCTAAATCACGGAGCACAAAGAGCTACATATCCGCGGTGATTTTAAAGCCATTAAAGCCAATTTATATGATCTTTCTTTAATTGGGAGAGGGGGTATTTTCGGAAAGAGCTTGACATTTGCGGAATGCAAACTGTCCTTTAGGTATTTAAATGCTGTTTCAATTTGCGCGATTTCGGAGTGCGCGGATTCAGCATTACGCAGATCTAATTACGCGGACTCGTATGGGGTGGATATTCGTTGCGCGCATTTGCATTGCGCGGATTCGCATTGCGCGGATTCGCGTAACGTGGATTCGTATAATGGGCATTCCATGTCAACCGGACCACGTATCTCCCTCAATCTCTTCGCTGTTTACCAATTTGGGATACGTTGCATGTCTCTTGGGGCTGTACATTAGGTAGAAACTGTTGCAGAAATTCTGTTACATGCGTGGGATAAATGATACAGAAATAATCAGCGTCGAACTGTATAAAATGACGCTGCTGTGCGTCATGCATCGCCTGCCAGCAAAATATGGCGTCACATTCTCGAAACGCAAACTGTTCGCTTGATTTCGTCGCGAAATCTTGGAATTAAGAGACTCGTTAGTCATTATAAACAATTACCTATGCTTAACACGACTTCCCTTATTCCGTTAAACGTTTATTTTGCACTTTTACGACAGAATGCATTTTGGAAATATTTTATTTCGCAAATCGCAATGATTCCTGGGAACGGCAAGGCGGCGCATTCCGTCTTCCGCACGGAACACTTGTTTCATTGCAGCAATCCAACGGTAAAGACCTCCATATTGATGTTCATTTGGCAACGGTGGAGACATGTCGGGCTTACTTTTAAGAGGTTTTCGACGAAAATAAAAATGGTCACGCTTTTGAAAAAATGTAAATTTATTTTTCAGAGTCGAATTTCTTGTTCGGAATTAGAAGTTAGCCGAACGTGCGTTGAATGACGTGAAAGCGGATTAAAAGCTCTGTAAAATACATTAGTTGCTCTTCCTGAATACTTTATTTAATTGACTGATTTATCGCTCTTAACAGTATGTACCTATACAGCCGCTCCAATTATTAAAAACAATATTCCTGATTGGTAGGCAACCAAGCATTACAGGTACGAACTTTTTATATATAATGTTCATCTCCACGAGCTCTACAACATAGTCCAAATTGGTAAACATTGGAGACACTAGGGATATGCCCGTTGAAATTCAACGGGAAGGTATTTTGTGAAATAAAAAATTAAGATAAATTTGCTTTCTTTGGATGGAAAGAAAAGAAACTTTCGTTCTTTTAAGCGTTCATTGTTTCAAGTGTAGAACTCCTACGATGATTCTAAATTCCCAATTTTATGTGCGAATGATTAATGTTCTACATTCAAATGTCTTCCTTCTCGTAAACAACGCAGCGAATGTTGTTTAGATTGGTTGCTATGAAAAGAATTTCTCTCTCCTTCTCTTTCTCTCTCATATTAATTGTAAGAGCATTCAAAGCACGCTTTCACCCATGAGGATTGAAATAACAATAGGATTTCGAGGTTTAACAATGTAATGGGGTCGGCATGGCAACATCCCGGTAAAATGGCAAGATTTCCCCAAAATATGTGAATTAAACGTTTAACATGAGGAATTTCGAACGGTAGGCGGGAAAAGATGAACAGAATAAGAAACTTCGTAGTTTTTTCTTTAAAATGGGTCAGATCCGAAGATCACAGGTGAATTCTTTCTAATTTAGATCTCAAGAAGAATAAAAGCCTGCAAGTGAAAAAGTCGATTTTTACGTGTTATCATATGGGAAATGGAAATGCCTACCTCGGAGTCGAACCTAGGACTTTTTTCGAGATTTATTTTCGTCATCATCTTACAATATGAGAATCGATCATTCCTGCAAAATTTCATAAATGAACTTCGTTCCATTATCGAGTTATTCGCATTTTTACAGCGTGACAGAGGGGGCCACAAAGGGACAGAAGTAGACTTTTTATTTATCGTTGGATCGAGGAAGAAAGGTCGTTCGTTTGGCGTTGAATGCCCCATAATAGGACGATTCGAATTACTCCGAATTGCGCGTATTTGTTAGTTTGATGCGCATTTCGTTGATTCTCCTTGAGAGGCTTCGCATTGCACGCGTGGTCATTAAGCGGACTATTCGAACGCGGATTCGATTTACGCGAATTCGCATTACTATTATTTAGATTACGCACATTTCAAAATATGCAGGTATCATGAGGTGCTCGGATTCTCATAACTGGCATATCTGGGGGTGCGAATTGCACGAATTCGATTTGTCCAAGTTAATATTGCAAGGATTCTCATTGCTCGGATTCGCATTACGCGGACTCGAATTGCGCGGATTTACATTACGCGCATTTCACATTATGCAGGTGTCATTACTCCGGTTCCCATTATCAGTATATCGGAGTTCGAATTGCGTGGATCCTATTTATCCGAGTCAGTGTATTGCTCGAATTCGTCTTGCGCGGATTCCATTTATTCGCATTGCGTGAATTCGATTTACTCGGGTTAGTATTACGAGGATTCGCAATAATTCGTATTACGCGAATTAGGATAACGCAAATTCGCATTACGCGGTTTCGCATTGCTCTGTTTCGCATTGCGCGGACACTGTAACTCATTTTACGCCGCCATAGTTTTCTGTGTCAATTCTTAGAAATGGAACCCGCTCTGCCGAAGGCGACGCCGCGCTGAACTGTGGGTATTGCGGAAGAAAAAAAATGGAATCGCTTCGGGAACAGATCGAACACTGCGTCCTTGAGTTGTGTGGTACACACACACAAAACTAGCGGAAAAATCATTCCGAAATTAATGAAACGACTGCCTTTTGCCGCTTCGCTTAGCGTCTTTCAACGCGGTTCGCGGTTTCTTTTTGTTACTGGTAAAAAATTCTGTCAATAATACGGGAAGGAATATATATATATATATAAACTAAAGGAAAAGAAAAGGTAGTGATGAGGGTGGCAACAAGGTGTTGAGGGAAGCCCAGCGGACACTCACCAAGTTGAGGACCAAGCTGGCAGGCTGCTGGGGGCATATCAGAGGCGTATATTCAGGGTGTGCTAGGTGTGCGGTGCACACCCACGGAATCGCAATGTCACCGATATTATATTTTTGCATTTATTCCTGTTAAAGACTCCCCTAATCGTTTTCTGGCTTCGCGTGATTCCTAAAATCACATCCAATATACAATGTTTCATGAAGAGGAGAAGTTTCGGCGCGTATACTTTGTATCACATTCGCGTTAATAGCCCGGGTGTGCGGTAAGAAATACGGACAGCTTTGAGCCCTTTAAACATACGTACAGATGGCGCAGCGGGTCAAACTCTTAGCCTCCTTGTGGTTTTAAACCGTCCAGAAGGCGTGGCAGGGTGTGCGCTGAGACAACAGCACCCAGAAGTAGTTAGTGGTTGCGATTGGCTATTGTGTGAACCAATCCAATTCAACGTTGTTACTTGTCATGAGATGCTGTTTTTGTTTTCTGAGTTTCGTCTGTTTTGCGTGCGTGGGGTAAAGTGTGAACCGACGTGTTTATGACACCGATTTAGACAAGTTTTTAACATATATTTATAATTTTTTAGATATAATTTATAAATTTTTGCCCATATTTACAATGGGAAAGTGTTGACGATGTACTGAATGTCCCGTTTTCTGCCAGAGCTTTTGCGGATTGTATGAACATAGTCGAAGAATGTAAGCCTCGTCCTCCTCTTCCAAATTTACTGTGCAAGCACGAAGATGCAAAAACTGAGTACATGAGACATTTCTCTGTTTCACAATATGATTCAGTAGAATGGTTAACTGGATGTGAAGTGCGGTCAAGACTTTTTTGTTGGCCTTGTTTATTATTCTCCAAAGAGAAAGGTGTTTGGAATAAGCACGGGTATTCCGATCTTAATCATTTAGCTGCAGCAGTGCAGTGATTACTTTTCAGATTTCTGTGCGTATTATATGGTTGTATTTAAAAATCGTGACAAAATACAGATAATTCGTGCCTCACTCGAGTATTTGCCAATGATATTCTAATCTTCTCACAACGAAGCGTTAACCCTCTGTGTTTCTCACATAAACGGCGCGCGTGATGCATATCTATAGTCTATTTGACGGGGAACCTTTGTGTTGTCCATAATTATGATTGTATAGTTAAAATTATATCAGTTAGTAAATTAAAGTATTCAAAATTATTCTAAGATTAATTGCATTAGACCAATTAAGAAGAGCGCTGCTGCATGCTCTCTTAAAACTTTCACACGTCGATAAAAATGCAATCGTACGTTCAAATTAACACGTGAATTTTGTAGCGTGGGTTGCATAGCCCACCCAATAAAAGCACACCCAACCTAAATGGGCATGCGACGCCACTGGGGCATATATATATATATATATATATATATATATATATATATATATATATATATATATATATATATATATATATATAATAGCTGCTTCTTACTGAGGATATATTATACTAGTAGATGGTGGTTGCATTCTGCAAGCATATCTTCTCAATTTAAAAAAACGTTCATTTTTCAGAATAAAACAATCCCCAAACTTTGCAATTTTAAGATTTTTTAAACTTTCTCCATTGTTCTACACATTTCTGCCAAATTTGAAAGTTGTAGCACTTCTAGAAGTGAAATAATATTTTTCTTATTGCTTAAATTTTAAACATTTTTAACTCCACAATATATTTATGGAGAGATTCAAATGTTTATTCATGCAAACGCACAACTCTGTAAATAACTTGAAAATTTCAGTTTCCTAGCTCGTCCCGTTGTACCTAAGCAGTTATCTATTTGTGTAAACTTTAAGAATTTTTAACAGCCAAACAAATTAAAATATCGAAATTTGTATAACCCCCATTTCGTTTTTTTTACAAATCCTACCTCTAAAAAATATTCAGCTCCGTAGCACATTCGGAATTACACAAACCTTGAAAATTTGTTTAAACAAGCTAAATTTAAAACCTCTCACTGAGACAATAATTGGGTCTCGATATCGACAATGCCGTGGTTGCCAGGGCGAATCCCCATGACATCGATAAATTTCGCCAAAATAAGTCATTTAAGCGTGAAATTTGAGCGGTTGCGGACCTGGGGAGGCAGTCGGAGATGAAAATAAGAAACTACGTTGATTTGCCTTTAAAGCAGATCTGATTTGAAGATCGTACGTCAACTGTTTCCGATTTGAATTTGCGAAAGAGCAAAATCCTGCAAGTAGACGAATCGACTTTTACGTGTTGTCTTATAGAAGTTATCTGGTGTCGAACCCGGACCGTTACATTGCAAAGCCATTTACCCATAAACACCTCTTCAGTTGTCTTTTTAAAACTGAAAGGATGGTTGAAATAGATTCGTCCGTTGTCGACAATCTTTTGGATTTGATAAAATTTATGTAATATCTAAAATCTATGAAAGCCTTCTTCAATAAATGTTCGAAATACTTTCTCGTGCGTTCTTTGCACGAAGTGAACGCATGTAGGGGAGGTCGCGTCCTTACGTCCGTCCGTATGTTACAACTCGGGAACCGCTGGACGTATTATGAGGAAATTTGGTATTGGGGAGTTTTACTAAAATTGGTCTATCGATTCCAATTCTGGTCAAAATCGGACAACAATGACGACCACTTTACATGAAGACCTACATGTAGTTCACGATGTTCCTCTGTTACAACTCGGGAACCGCTGGACGTATCTTGATGAAATTTGGTATTAAGAAGTTTTACTCAAATTTGTTGATCTCGAGGAACGCATATGAAAATTCTGTGTACTCAGACATGGAGTACACCTTTCCAAACTTGTTGAAATTTGGCAGGAATTGTCGATTAGCTCATATAAAGATGATGGCGAAATGTAAATCTCTAAAAAAAAGTCCTTGGTTCGACTCCAAGGAAGACATTTCCATTTCCCATACGATAACACGTAAAAATCGACTTTTTTGACTTGCAGGCTTTTATTCTTTTTGAGATCTAAATTAGAAAGAATTCACCCATGATCTTCGGATCTAGCCCATTTTAAAGAGAAAATTATGAAGTTTCTTATTCTGTTCATCTATTCCCGCCTACAGTTCGAAATCCCGCTTGTTAAACCTTTAATTCGAATATTTTGGGGAAATCTATGCCATTTTAACGGGATGTTGCCATGCCAACCAATTAATTACATTGTTCAACCTCGAAATCCTATTGTTATTTCAATCCTTATGGGTGAAAGCCTGCTTTGAATGCTTTTAATACGAGAGAGAGAGAGAATTGATGAGAAGGAATACATTTGAATGTAAAACATTATTCATTCGCATATTAAAATCGCTTTTAATCATCGTGGCACAAAGAACTCCAAAAAGTACGAAAGTGTGTCTTTGAATATATATTGAGTCAAGTTAACATATATAAATTACCAAATAGAAGTTAATTCCAAGTTTATTAGAAACTGCTTTTCATTATTACGCGTGTTTAATCGGGTAATGAAAAGGTGCTTTACATTTCAACTATTTATATTAAATTCGTGTTAAATTAGTTTTCGAAATCAGAATCGATGAATTGAGCGCTCTAGAGTGAGTGTATCGTGTCCACTTTTGAACTGTCCAAGGGGAAGGAAATGGCCCCTCGCGTGCCAAAGTGGATGACGGAGGCAATCGTTCCACATCGCCTATCCGCGCCAGTTTACAGGCGCGTATCAAGGCGCGTCCATTGAAGATAATTACTTCCGAAATTTAAAAGCGATAATTGGGCGGGTTATTAACCTTTGAAAAAATCTGATTTGGCCATCACATGCCTCTCTCCATCTGATCTAACAATAATAAAAGGCTATTTCTGTCCCTTTGTCCCTTGATCCCTTTGTGGCGCGTGCGTGACCTGAAATTCGGCAGGATGATAGGTTATTAGGCACAACCAACCAGAAAAATCGAAAAATTCCAAATTTTTAAATTTAATTTAACGGGGTATTCTTGACCCCCAATGTCCCATTTCGATACTCCATAAGAAAAACGTGGAAATCTGTGCAGAGTCTCGTAAATTATCATTTTCAAATTAGTTATAATCAAGATAGAACCTCGGGACGAAAACGGTTCTATAGCTAAAAGAACGAGGTGTCTTAGTTTTGAAGACTCAATTCAAATCGGTTCCGAATTGACGAAGAAACGCGTTTTTAATCGGAAGAAAGCAAGATGCCCAACAATAAAGAACTTCGGCTGCCATAGCAACCAGGACAATGCTTTTCGATGTGAATTTGCAATCCGTTTTATAATAGCATCGCTTCAATGCTCTTTAAAAGGGAAATTCTTATTGTCCCGTTGATTTCAACCAAAAGACGTATACATATGATGGCGTCATGATTTAAAAACGCGATATATGTTATTAAATAAAAGAACGTTTACTCCATTCAATTATGGCGGTTGATGAACTGTATACTATAATAATAGCTTTAATTTGGTGCGTCTAAAGAGAATCAGTGGAATGTATTATAATTCAATTGATTTAAAACTACAGCGTAAACTTAAAACTGCGTCGCATTCCAAAAACAGGAAATGTTAAAGAGAAATCTGCCATAAGTTAACACGGGAAAAAGGAATTTTAACGTACAGGCCAATCTAAAAGGAATACGAAGCTGAAAATTTGCACGATAATAGGATTTAGCTCGCGACCAATCAGAAAAATCTAAAATTTCAAAATTGTTAATTTGTAGGGGTTGTTTTTACCCCGTTTGTACATTAAAGTTTATTAATTTTTATCACGGATATTATAAGTCGTAGAAACGAGTTTCTACAAATATTTTGTAGCAAATTCTATATAGAAAACATGAAAATCTCGAAAAGGCTCAACAATGCGCCCGCTAAAAATTCGCAATTGTTTAAACAAATCTTCAAGAATTATTTATTCCCGAATGTGCTACAGAGCTGAAATTTTTCTAAAAGGTAGAATTTGTAACAAAAAGAAATATTGATTATAGAAATTTTGATATTTTCATTTGTTTGGCAGTTAAAAATTCTTAAAATTTAAACAAATAGATGAATGTTTAGGTTCTACCTGGCAAGCTAGGGAACTGAATTTTTAAAGTCATTTAGTGCTTAGCGCAAATGCACAAATAAATATTTAAATATCTCCATGAAGTTGTTATTGCGGCCGTTAAAAACATTTAAAATTTTAAACAATTAGATAAATATTATTTCACTTCAAGATGTGCTATAACTTTAAAATTTGGCACAGATGTGTGGCATTAGTATACCACAGTGGAAAAGTATAATATTCTTTAAATTGCAAATTTTAGGTAATGTAAATTTTAAATATATATATGCATATATAGGATATATGATACAAAACCTAAGGTACTTTTAGAAGTGCTACAGAGCTGAAATTTGGCATGAATTCAGGTCATTGGGTACAACGAAATTCCAGAAAAGTTATCTTTATGGGCTATTTTCGACCCCAAAGTTCAGTTATAAACATCCATAAGAAAAGCATTGAAAACTGTGCAGGGCTATATAAAATTGCTTTTTTAAATTATTTACAATTAAGATACAAAGTCGGGACATATCCCATACAGTGGGAAAAAGAACATAAGTTCATTTTTCTTGAAGACAGAATTCAAATCCGTGCTGAATTTGCGTAAAAAATTGATTTTAATCATAAAATTATGAAAAGTTTTTCGGTTTTCAACAATGATAAATATGAACTACCATAGCAACGACTCCAAAAGGAATTGATTTTCCATGCTTTAAGAGCATTTATTTAATGCTTACAATTAGTCTGCACTATAATCCATTTGATTTCAGCCAACGACGTATACATGTGATGACGTGGCAATTTTAAATTATTTTTATTATCCGGATACGTACTAAAAGACACGGATAATGACGCCTAACACACGAAATATCTTAATTTTTACATAACTTTCAGTGTAAAATATAGGATATTGTCTTAATGGTGAATAATTACTGTTATCGCTTGAAAAGGGCCATCGGAACCATGAAACTTGAAATTGGACGTGAGCCATTTGCCAAAGAATTTAGAAATTCCGGAGAGATGCCTTTAATTTCGCAGGAAATTAAAACTATTATCTTATTTAAATGGGCAACTCAAAAATGTTATCGCGTTAGATACGAGTTAAGATGTTGGCGTGATTTTTTCAAGCGCTTGCAGCATGCAAGCGCCGACAACTCGTATAGCTCAAATGAGAATTGAGACAACAATGAGGTGTCTCGATTTCGACAATACCGTGGTTGTCAAGGGAAATCCTCATTTTGCCGTAATAAGTCGTTTAAAACGTTTAATTCCAGCGTTTTTACGGTCGACGGAGGCAATCGACTGTATGAATAAGAAAGCCTGTTCATTTTCCTTTAAAACGGTCGCAGTTTGAAGAGCGCTGGTCAGTTTTTCTAATTTTTATGAGCAAACGAATGAAAACTTGCCCTCTCGATTGATGTTTTCGTGTTATCTCATGAGAAATGGAAATCATCCTCTGGAGTCGAACCCGGGTCTTTATTGGGGATTCTTTTCCCGTAAATGGCTTTTTCTGCGAGAATCAAACATTGCCACCAAATTTCATTCTTCTGCCTACTCGGAAAGTTTGCTGAAAATAGCATTACAGTCGGTCATTAATAGTTCTCGAATCTCCCGTCCTTTTATAACGGCTCTATAAGAGCGACGCCACAGTCGAGCATTAACACTTTTTGAGTCGACTATTCTAAATTGCCTCGATAAATAAAAGACGCTCGTTTACACATTGCGCAATTAAATGAATCTCCATTTTTATCTTTTTCTTCGTAATTTTTCTTCTTTAAAAATTAAAACCTGTGACGAACCCATTCATTTTCTTTTAATCAAAAGGACTCGAGATTTTTATCTCTTTTATCTTCGTTAAGGAAAACACGCAAAGCTCAGTTCCGCGGAAATTCCGTTTCTTCCCGCCAGGGGGGAGCAATAGTCGTGTTCAAGAGAGCAAGAGACACACTGCGTAGGGAAGGGTTGCTTGTACAAGTTTGGCAACTGAGTTATCGCCGAATTTCATATTTATCTTTTTATAAGCGTAATGCGTAGCTACCCAAAAAAGTTTTCGACAAAAATATTTTTGTATTTGAAAAAATTAATTTTTACTTTCTCCATATACGAAGTATAAAAGAGTTTTCATGAAAAAAATCGAATTCGAGATTTCAACGGAAATACATGTTTTCAGGTCCCCCTGAACACGTTTTGACTAGTTTCGCGACGATGTCTGTGTGTCTGTCTGTCGGTCTGTCTGTATGTGTTAGATTTTTATGAGCGCTCTAACTACAAAACTATTAATCAGGTCAACGCGAAAGCTTATACTTAACATTTTTATAACGGTAAGATCTGATTAGTTTTTGGAAAAAATTGGTCGACCGGAAGTGGGTGTTTACACTTGTCACTTATCCGTTATTTTGAAATAATTCCTGTAATATTTGATAAATGTAAAAATGTATCGGAAGAAAAGTTGTAGGAAATTTTATTTTCTAAAACCTTTGTTTGATACATTTTTTCATATAATGCATTGTTTAAGAGATATCTTATATTTTCAGGTGCCACCACCACGCCACCTACCGACGACTATTGTTAACAATTGAAGCTTAGTTACGTCTTAGTAACGCTCCTTTTTCTTTTCTTAATTGTCAACCGGAAGTAAATATTGACAACGATCCCAGAGCTAACAACATGTAATTTGCCATATAAATATGGAGGAAGTCATGCGTTGCCCACATAAGTTAATTTTACAATAGTATTTGGAACATTTTTTGGAAATTCAGTATTTTTTCAAATATCCTTGGCGCTTTTAAAACCTTTTGTTGGGCACTTTGAAAGCGTTCGCGAGTTATTACGAATAATTCTTTCAGATGTTTGGAAAAATACAAATAATAAAGTTTATCTTTTAACGTACTCCCCAATACCAAATTTCATCAAGATACATCAAGCGGTTCCCGACTTGAAACAAAGGAACATTGTAAACTACATGTAGGTCTTCGTGTAAAGTGGTCGTTGTTTTGGTCCGATTTTTACCAAAATAGGAATCGGCCGACCAATTTTGGCAAAACTCCCCAGTACCAAATATCATCGAAATACGTCCAGCGTTTCCCGAGTTGAAACGAGGGAACATTGTAAACTACATGTTGGTCTTCGTGTAAAGTGGTCGTAATTGTTGTCCGATTTTAACCAAAATTGGAATCGATCAATTAATTTTAGCAAAGACCCCCGATACCAAATTTCATCAAAATACGTCCAGCGGTTCCCGAGTTGAAACATGCTGACAGACGGACGCGCGCTGCCTGCAAAAAGCGCAAAATATCGGAAATCTTTTTACTACATTGTAAACATATTTTCGCTTTCATTCTTCGGGGATTTGAATTCACTTTCCAATAAATAAAAACCTTATTCTTTTTTGCTATGGAACTGTTAATGTCTCCTACCTTAATTATAACCAGTTTAAAAATGAAAATTCGTAATTCCCTTCGCCGATTTTTCTTATGGGAGGGTAGCATTAAAAAAATAGTGATTGGAAATTGACACCGATTACTCCATTTGAGCTAATATTGGCTCCACCTAATTTGCACCATTCTAGCGCTAATGTAGACCAACAGATTCTGAAAATTCGGCCTCTCCAAGTTGAAGGGTTCCAGAGGTATTGGCCGTACAGACGTACAAAAGGTCTGAAAACCCGAATACTTGGCGATTTTTAATTAAAAAAGCGATGACAAATTGAATTAAAAATCTGGAAAAACGGTCATGTTGGTTGCACCTATAGTTTTCCGTCGTATCACTGTGGTTACCTTTGCCAAGCGACCGAAAATGTTTACAAATAATTGAAAACGAGGAAGAAGTTGACGCGGTTGTAGCGTTCCTCGAAGGACGCGAAAGTTAAATCGTCACGACTGATGCCGTACGAGTCCATCGACCTTCCGAATAAAGAGAACCAGGTCACGTGGCCTTCGTTCCTTAGTTACGCAACGGTTTTGTTTTCGGGGAAATACTGTAAGGACCAGCTTGGGGCGGGGGACAAATGCGACAGGGCATTTGTTTTGGATATATACATATATATTACATGCATAAAATGCTTTTTCATTGACCTATATATATAAATAAATTAAAATAATTATGTCTTTTGAAATAATCTAGATATTTCGGATTGTGACGTCGTCATATGTTCATGTCGTTGGTTTAAGTCGGGTAGTAGCTTATTATGTAATAAGCTACGTTTGTCCTTCGCGCTCGGCTGTGGCGCCGCTCTTAAAATGCTTTACAAGGGAGCGGGAGAATCGATAACTATTTACGACTGAATATAACGCTGTTTTAACAAACTTTCCGGGTAGGTGGAAGGTTGAGATTCGGGAGGAATGTTTGATTCTTATAATAAAAGCCATTTACCTAAAAAGAACCCGCGAAAAAGACCCGGGTTCGACTCCAGTAGATAATATATATATATTTCCCATGAGATAACACGTAAAAATCGATTTTTGGACTTGCAGGCTTTTACTCTTTCGCAAATTAAAATTAGAAAGAATTGACGTACGATCTTCGGATATGGGCCGTTTTAAAGATAAATGAACAGCGTTTCTTATTCTCATCGTCACATTTCGCCCGCGGTTCGAAATCGCTCAAGTTCTACGTTTAAATCGCATTTATTGGAATTTTTTCTATCTTTTTAACGATGCGTTGCCTTGCCGACCGTGTCATTGTTAATCCTCGAGATTGTATGGTCGCCTTAATCCTTATACTAGTATATGCGTAAGGAATGCTTGCTTTGAATGTTTTAATACGAGAGAGAGAGAGAGGAGTGAGATGGAGAAAGAAAGGAGAGAGAGGGAGACGAAATTAATTGTTCCATAAATTAAAAATAATTTTTGACTTGAAGGAGTTGTACAGTGTAATGTATTTCTTCGTCAAACAATCACTACTGTACCAAATCTATTTTTACTCCCTGGAACAGTCGATTATGCGAATTTTTATATTTATTGCTTTCCTTTTAATGCATTTAAAAGTTGGCTTCATTAATTTTTATTTCAATTTGAACTTAATACCTAATTCACGCACACGTCATATTTGACGGACAATTACGCTAGCCTTATATAAGTAATAAGATGCTCTTTGCAAGATATATATATATATATATATATATATATATATATATATATATATATATATATATATATATGTATATATATGTCAACAATGTGATGGGATGAGGAAACCCAGTGAACACTCACCAATCAGACGACTTCAGGTTGGCGATTGGCGAGACCCCGGGGATGTCGAAGCGACACACGTAAAAGAACACTAATATATATATATATATATATATATATACACACACCAGTAGAAGGTGCTTGCATACTGCAAGCAGTTCATCTCACCTTGAAAAAACATTAATTTTTCAGAGAGATATTTCGCCATGGGAAATATTTCTTTAATTCATATTATTTCTCCTCTTCGCCGATTTTCGTTTTTTCATTCTGGAACCATTGTGGAGTAAAAAAAATCACTAATTTTTGCAATTTTAGGAATATTACACTTTTCCCACGTTGGGTTAACAATGCCACACATTTCTGCCAAATTTTAAATTTGTAGCACAATTAAAAGTGAAATAACATTTATCTAATTGTTTAAATTTAAATAATTTTTAGCGGCAGCAATAACGTTTTCATGGATACATTGAAATATCTATTCGTTTATGTAGACTAAACTCTAAATAAGTTTAAAATTTCAGCTCCCTAAGTCGCCGAGTAGTGTCTAAACATTTACCTATTTGTTTAAACTTTAAGAATTTTTGACTGCCAAACAAATTAAAATTTCGAAATTTGTTTAATCCCCATTTCGTTCTTTTTGCAAATTCTACCTATAAAAAAATAGTTCCGTGGCACATTCAGAAATACATAAATCTTGAAAAATTGTTTAAACAATTTTGAATTTTTAGCGGCGGCATTGTTGAACTATTTCAAGATTTTTCGTTTTTTCTAGTCGCTTTTCTAGTTCTACCAATAAAAAAATTTCGAGTCTGAAGTATCCTCCTATATATATATATATATATATATATATATATATATATATATATATATATATATATATATATATATATATATGGACGTCAACAAGGTGTTGGGATGAGGAAACGCAGTGAACACTCACCAATCAGACGACTTCAGGTTGGCGAGGCCCCGGGGATGTCGAAGCGTGTGTGTGTGTGTGTTACTCCTCCTCTGTAAGGAACATCTGTGTATAATTACATATATATATATATTCCCGCGGGAAAAGAGAGGACGCTTGTTTTGAAAGGAATGACTATAAACGTGACCTTGATCGTGAGGAAGACCCCGAGTGTGTGGATAAGAGAGCTAGAAATAGAACAACATTTTCGTTCGGAACCGGGTGAAAGAATCCCGTAGAAACACTATCCCCAATTCCGCTAGCCTAGGAATCTAAAATGGGCGCGCATGAGTGAGATAAAGGCAGCGAATCCCGCGAACGCCAGGAAAGAATCACAGCGCAACGGGAAGATTAAAAATTTAAAAAACGCGAATCGCATATCGTTAAAAAACTTAAATTAGAAATGATGGACCTACAAGTCCTTGAGACAGGGCCGTTTTATAGAAAAATAAACAGCGTTTCTTATTCTTATCGCCACATTCTTCCTTGCGATGTGAAATCGTTCGATTTATACGTTTAAATAGTATTATTTTGATAATTTTTATTTTTTTAACGATACGTTGCCTTGCCGACCGTGTCATTGTTAATAAACCTCGAGATTGTATTGTAGCCTTAATCCTTATGCCATATGCGCGAGGAATGCGTGCTTTGAATGTTTTCATACGAGTGAGAGAGAGAGAGAGAGAGGAAGAAAGAAAGCAGAGGGGGGCGGAGAGAGGATGGGAGAGAGTGGGGAAGAGAAGGAGAGAGGGATAAATATATTTATTGTCCTAGGCAAGTGGCCTTTTAAGGACAAAACAGCAGTTGAAAAAAAATTAGATTTACGTACTGGCGAAAATAAAGTCAACATATCGAATAGAGGAGCGTTTCGATTACATACAAGTATATATGTACTCTTTAAGTTGGTGCAATGATTTTATATAACATGTTCACACAATCAAATAAGTATTACATGAATCACATATCACGTGACAGTAGTACAATTGTATATTCCCATGACGCACAAAGGCCAAGTGCGGAATTCAGAACGTAGAAATTTATACCTAGGTATAAATTTAACTGATAATGCTGCACATTACTCTATGTTGGATGTCTCGTGGTTGCAGTTGAGTGAGAGAGTAAGAGAGAGGGAAGGAGAGAGAGAGAGTAAGAGAGAGGGAAGGAGAGAGAGAGAGTAAGAGAGAGGGAGAGAGGGAGGGAGTGAGAGAGTAAGGGAGAGGGAAGGAGAGAGAGAGTGTGAGAGAGAGGGAGGGAGTGAGAGAGTAAGGGAGAGGGAAGGAGAGAGAGGAAGTAGGGAGAAAGTAAAAGTGAGATGGAAGGTAAGAGAGGGGTAGTGAGAGAGAGGGAAGGAGAGGAAGAGGGAGAGAGGGAAAAAGAGAGAGATGGAAAGAGAGAGAAGGAAAGAGTGGGAAAGAGAGAGAGGGAAAGAGGGAGAGAGAAAGAGATGGAGGGAAAGAGAGAGAGAGAGAAGGAAAGACAGGGTGGGAAAGAGAGAGAGAGGGAAAGAGGTGGAGAGAGAGGGAATGAGGGAGAGGGAAAGAGGTAGAGAGAGAGGGAATGAGGGAGAGGGAAAGAGGGAGAGGGAAAGAGGGAGAGGGATAGATGGAGAGAGGGAGAGAGAAAGATGGGGAGAGAGAGAGAAGGAAAGAGGGAGAGAGAGAAAGATGGAGAGAGAGAGAGGGGAAGAGAGAGAGGGAAAGAGGGAGATAGAGGGAGTGAAAGAGAAAGAAAGAAAGAGAGGGAGGGAGAGAGAAGGATTTAGATAGGGAGGGATATAGTGTCATAGAGAGAGAAAGATATACATACACGACGTAGTTGGTATCAGAAACTCAAATGTTTACCGTGGAGATTACGCGTTGCCTATTAAAGATTAAAACCGTCCATTGCATTTCACTCGTAATGCATCTTATATTGAAGAAGGTAATCTCTCGCTCACAATCAGCTGCAATTCCAATGGCAGCGGATTCAAATGGCGCGACTTGTATGAATCATTAATATTCCGCTGCGTGTGAGGGGCGCTGTTATCGAATAGCTTAAGCGTTTTAAAGGGTGTCCTTTGCATCTTTTCGCTGAGTTGGTTGGGCGTGTGTGTGTTTTGATTGGTTGCGTCATCGGTCGCTATGGAGACTAAGGAAGCGATGAATGTGCATTCTGATTGTGAGTCTTGCGATTCCTCGCTTTCCTTACTACCTTTCTCCCTCTGTGGCTAGGGATACGAAAAAAGTATCGATACTTTACTCACATCGCTAATTTCCTTTCGATACCAAGTACTTTAGTACTTGATTCTTTTCTTTCGATTTTCTAGTGATATCGGTACTTTCGCCCCGATACTTTTGCGGTATCGATACTTTTCATTCGATATATCGTACGATATATTCGATTTCGTATCCCTATCCGTGGCTCTTCCCCATCCTCCTCCCCCTTGAATTATTACTTTCTCCATACACGAAATATAGACGAAGTATCGTTTTCGTGGAAAAATCTATTTCGAGATCTCAACGGAATTACTTTTCTTAAGATCCTCGCGTCTCGACCGCATTGGAATCTTTTTTACGTGCGCCAAATGAAAAAATATTGATTGAACTAACGCGAAATTTTATATTTGGCATCCGCATCAAAGGCACAAAAGTTGATGAGGTTTTGTTTAAAATCGGACAAACGGAAGCGGCATTTTACGCTTGTTCTCTGGTTCCTCAATTTTCTCCTCCTAATTTTTAATGACATTAAATTTAAATATTGTAGATAATGCTATTCCGTGCAGCGTTTGTTTGAATGCATTGTTTCAGAGATATTTTAAAATCTGTATTTTTCGCTGCCATTAACCGTGCCACCTACCGACGACTATTGCAAACACTCGTCGCTTAGTTACGTCTTAGTAACGCCCCTTTTTCTTTTCTTAATTGTTGGAGCTTTGTGCGGCTATATCCATAATCAGAAGGCTATGGTTTGAGTTTATTTCCGTTCTTTGTAAAGTCTTTGGATTTTTCTCACAGTTCCTTAAAATGTTTTTTATCATTTGACCAATTTGGAATTTTGATAAATATAGGCATTGATAAAGTGATGTGGTGGCCACGTCAGATTTTTACTTACTCCACATACGTAGTGTAGGGGAAAGTATTGTATTAATGAAAAAATAGACTTCGAGATTTCTACGGAAATACACGTTTTGAGGCCCCCTGAACACGTTGTGACCATTTTCTCGGTGATGTCTATGTGTGTGAGAGTGTTCATGTGTGCATGTGATAGCTTTTTGTGGGTGCTCTAACTCAAAAACTATTAATCAGGTCAACGCGAAATTTTATATTTCACATTTATATTAAAGTCACAAGGACTGATTAGTTTTTGGTAAAAATCGGTCCGTCGGAAGTGGGCGTTTGCTCTTGTCACTTATCCGTTATTTTGAAATATTTGCTTTAATATTTGATAAATGTAAAAATGTATCGGATTAAAAGTTGTAGGAAATATAATTTTCTACAACCTTTGTATGAAACATTTTTCCATGTAATGCATTATTTAACAGATATCTTATATTTTTAGCTGCCACCACCACGCCACCTACCGACGACTATTGTCAACAATTGACGCTTAGTTACGTCTTAGTAACGCCCCTTTTTCTTTTCTTAATTGTTGGAGCTTTGTGTGGCTGTATCCAATATCAGAAGGCTATGGTTTGAGTTTATTTCTGTTCTTTGTAAAGTCTAAAATTTTCTCGCAGCTTCTTAAAATATTTATTATTATTATGTAACCCATTTGGAATTTTTAGAAATATTACAGATATGGAGAGAGTCATGTGGTGTGGTCACATCAGATTTTTTTTAAATGCATTTAAAATCAACCTACGCTGATAAGGTAGCATAAAAACGCAAGCTTTTCTTTGAAGGGACGGACACTCGTCGATCGAATTCAAGTATTTCGAAAGGAATCCGTGTTTTCGTCGCGTCCAGGCCGTGTCTTAGTGTGTCGTCCGTTTAAGGAAAGATCGATTTATCGGTCAACGCGCTCTCGCAATCGCTGGCAAACTTGAGATTGAGCGCGTGACGCCTTTTTTCTCTCGTAGCAAGATCGAGGCCGCACGTTCGATATGTCGTTTAAACTCTAGAAGCAGTTCAATCTTTTTTCTCTTTCAAAATCCAATTAATTGATAGCCTATCTTCTCTCACGGTTCGTCGGATAATTAGAGATTCTCTAAGATTTAATTGCTGAAGCTTTCGAAACGATAACGCTTAGCGTCTTGTGTTTAGTTTTCGCTCTTAGGCGTCGCCATGGTGATCGGACCTCTCTCTCTCTCGGTTGCCATGACAACCCTTGAAAAGTATGTTATGTGACCAAGACGTCACCAATTCTTATTTTTTTTTACGTTTCGACCAAGAAATATACTCTTTTTTTAATGCCAGACGCTGGGAAATTAAATGGAATAAAGTTGAACACACGAGCAATCTAATCAAATACACCAATAAGTCAAATAAACTAATTAATAGAATAAAAACGGTCGAGGGAAATTAATTTTGTCAAATCAAAAAATAAAATAAAATATATATATAAATAAATTCAAATTTAACCAAGTAAAGGTGATTAACCCAGTTTTGAAAAACAATCGACGCACTATGTATAAATAAACAAAAAATTCTCCGCTCCGAGTTAAATAATGTCGCTCTCGCTACGTTTTCTGAAATCTATTCGGAATTAATAATAATAATAATCTAATGGCGGCGAATCGCCACTGATGCCGGCTGCTTTGCTGCAGCCAATGCTTCCCTTTTTTTCTTCTCGCCGACCATTTCTTCGCGTCTTATTTCCCCACGCGGTATTTAAAATCTCTTCAAAACGCCATTCGTGACTTCAGAGCTAGAGATGTCAATGTATAATATGATGACCTTTTTATTTTTTTCCTTCCGATGGCATTTGTAAATATAATTAACATTTTTAAACAATCTTTTCTTTTAAAAGTATTGAGCGGTTCAAAACTTCTCGTAAATTTCACCCTACTTTCGATAATTGAAAAGGTCTTGTATGTTTTTATCCTCCCGCTATTAACTTTTGAACCGATAGACTGATTTTCGTGACACCTGGTGGAAATCTCTCGCTACTAGGGCACCAGCTCCCGAGGATAGTTGTTGCTGCGAAGGTTGAAAGTCCCGGGTTCGATTCCAGGAACCATCCTTCCCGTTTGATTTGCATGGGAAACCTGTAAAATTCATCGTGCAGGGTAATTTTCTATCGCACTTTAAAATGTCTCAGAATTGTAATATCGGAGCGAGTTTTGAACTGTTCTCCGAGGAAAGGAATGAAGATTCTAATTTCTATCGTAGAATATTGCTTATAGATCGTATTTATTAGAATTTCGTGTTAATACTGGCGTTTTTAGGCTGGTTGTCAAAGGAAACAGCCTTATGAAATGATTCTGTGTCTGTGTGTCCCCTACTGACAACTTCTGCATCAACGGACCGATTTTATCGAGGCATCGTGCTGTCCAGGACCCACCTCCGGGCTGTGTTTTATCTGGCGAAGATATGAAGTCCCGGGTTCGATTCCAGGAACCTTTATTTCCGTATTTGTTTTACGTAGGAAGTCCCAAATATCCATCGTGCAAAGGTGTTTTCTTTAATACTTTAAAATATCTTAAAATTGTGGTATCGGACAGAGGTTTGTACTGTTCGAAGGGGAAAAGAATGTAGATTCTAATTCTTATTGCAGAATTTTTATTATTGATCATATTTTCTTGCATTTCCACAAAAAACGTAGCGCTTTTGCATTTTAAATCACATTTTATCGGATTGTTGCCATGGAGACGATAATTACCCAACTCAGCTGGAGCATAGGCGAGTGAACAAATAGGTTATTTCATTTTCCACTCTACTATCCTTCAGCAATAGGCAGTTGATCCATACGTATTAGCTTACAAGCAGAAACATTTATAAATTCGTTTATTTTTAAAAAATACATGCAAAATAATTTAACGTTAGAAAAAGATTTTGACATTGCTTTTATTTCCATGGGGCCCCTAAACAGCCGTAATCGGCCTTTTACAAGGGGCTCATTAACATAATAACAAGGACTATCACAAACATCCATGCCCTAGGTGAAGAAAAACCCACCTAGGCGGGATTCGAACCCGCGACCTTTGGATTGGCAGGCGAGGGCGTTACCCTGCCACCACCGAGGCCGGTGGTTTAGCATTTTAAACCTGATAATGATCTATTCATTTGTTTTCCAATTTTTATCTGTCATTGATAAACCATGAATTACAAATGGTATTTATGGTATGAGAATTCTTTGGAATGACTGAGACATACTGGAACATTTCCTGTCAAATATAAATTATCAATTCGAGACGTCAATTTCGGGAAACCAGCCTGCATTAGTCCTCGTTTGGACTTCTTGTTTTGAAGTTTTTCATCGCTCATTACGAGGGTGTCGCCATAGCAACGACTATTATTGCTGGACTCGGATTCGGTATTATATTCTAAGACGTACGCGCGTTATTTTTGCCGCACAAATGCCCGTGATCGATTTAATATTCCGTTCGAATGTATTTGTAGTATTTTATAACCTTAAATTATGAAATTTGGGAACACAAAGAGAGCTACATATCCGCCATGATTTTAAAGCTATCAACGCTAACACATATAAGTTATTGCTGCGCCATTTCATTTAAAATGATTACGTGCAAAGTAAAAATCATAAGTTCCGATCGCTTATTCTTCGATTGTAAAAAAAGGCTTTTTTTAAGAAAAATAAGATATCTAGATTTTCTTATGCCTCAGCGTAACCAATAACAATCGGTTGTTATGGGAATCTGATTTTGGCGATTTTTATAGAATCCCTCGCTCGTGCTGACTGCGGGTTAATGTTTGGAAGCTTCAATAATGCCGTGGTTCGGGATCGTCCGCGTAACCGAAGCCTTACGTGACCATGGCGACGTGTTATCGATGGAGACGTGTCGGCCGAAACTCCTTAAATATCGCCTTAATAACCCACCCTGTCTCGAAGTACTCAATCTACAGCGACGAGTTACGTAATATGCAGTGTGGCTCGCTTGTAAAAATCAATAATCTGCATTTTTCTTAAATTCCCAATCCGCGCTTGCCTCTCAAACTGTGGTAAATTTAACCCTGTAATTTAAAAAAAATCTTGTGTGTCCACCACGTGAATTTCTCCATTACTGTGACATCTTTAAAAAAATCCAAATCTGTTTAATGATAGATAAAGTTAAATATTTTAAAAAATTTCGAGAAAAATTCAAAGGCCTTACAAAGTACAGAAATAAACTCAAACCATAGCCTTCTGATAATTATAGGATATAGCCACGAAGCTCCAACAAATGAGAAAATAAAAAATGGGCGTTGCTAAGACGTAACTAAGCGTAAACAAAAGTGTTTGCAAAAGTCGCCTCCAGGTGGCGTGGTTGTGGTAGCTAAAAAATATGGGTTTTAGAACCAAAAAGGTTGAGAGCCTCCATTATATTTATTTATTTTTGTTATTTATTTTATACTTTTGAACGGCTACGTAGCTCCTTCCGCATAACTATAAATAATTCATAATATTTATTACTTTTATTTTCCTTTTTACTAAGAATTTATCAACTTGTATATCATCCTATGTATTTAAGAAGCGGCCGTTTATAATAAACTAGTAGTTAGTTGCCCGCCGATAATCCACTGGTTGGTGAGATTAAATATTGTCTTGGTAGTTAGCATTCTGTCACGTTACCACGAAGGTCAGCGACTGCAAGGTTTATTTCCTTCTACTAATGTCCGCTGGAAGCGCCACCTTAACATCGCCCGTTATTTCCTACAGCGTGTAATGTCCGCTAGCAGCGCCACCTTAACATCAACCACTACAACTAAGCAGAGCTTAGCCGGTCCAAAAAACAACTGAATATCTGACCTGCGGTTTGACCGATTTGTTTAATCATTTTCCTGCTAATCTGCGCAGGTCGAGACGTTTAATTGGATGCACAACACGTTAAAGGTCTGCTGTAACCTTCGCTTTAAAAACCTTATTTTTTACGCTATTAATCTATTGATGTTTATAAGATAGTAAAAATCTGATGTGGCCACCACCGCATGACTTGCTCCATATCTGTAATATTTCTAAAAATTACAAATAGGTTAAATGATAATAATAAATATTTTAAGAAGCTGCGAGAAATTTTCGACTTTACAAAGAACAGAAATAGACTCAAACCATAGCCTTCTGATATTGGAAATAGCCACACAAAGATCCAACAATTAAGAAAAGAAAAAGGAGCGTTACTAATTATAAGATGTAACTAAGCGTCAATTGTTAACAATAGTCGTCGGTAGATGGCGCGGCGGTGGCAGCTAAAAATAGAAGATATCTGTTAAACAATGCATTACATGGAAAAATGTTTCAAACAAAGGTTGTAGAAAATTATATTTCGTACAACTTTTATTCCAAGACATTTTTACATTTATCAAATATTAAAGCAAATATTTCAAAATAACGGATAAGTGACAAGAGCAAACACCCACTTCCGGTCGACCGATTTTTGCCAAAATCTAATCATTTCTTGTGACCTTTATGACAATGTTAATTATAAAATTTCGCGTTGACCTGATTAATAGTTTTTGAGATAGAGCGCCCACGAAATAGCTATCACATACACACACAGACATCACCGAGAAAATGGTCAAAACCTTTTCAGGGGACCTCAAAACGTGTATTTCCGTTGAAATCTCGAAGTCGATTTTTTCATGAATACAATACTTTCCCCTATACTACGCATGTGGAGAAAATAATAACCGTCAAGTGTGTTACAAATCTTCGATTGGAAGTTGTTCGATTTCAGCTCGAATTTCATTTTTATTTTTGTATTTTCGCCGTTAATAAGGTCGCCGCGCGTTCGCCTTTAAACTTGACCTCCCCGTGACCTCGGCGTGAGAAATGGACAGCGTGTCCCACTCCCAACCATTCGGAACGACATATCGAGTTGTTGCGTTTGTTTTGTGTTCCATTGGGGAGATAGAGAGATACATGCGGAATGGAGTGCCTTCTGGAAGTCTCGAGGGATCCTGTTTTCGCGCGTTCCCGCGGGGAGGCGTGACCGAGCAGTCTCCACGCATTGTTTGTTTGCGCGTATTCCCGAAAAAAAAAAATTAAACGTATTCTCGTGTCTTTCTAGGTTGAATGCCCTTTTGTCCTTACGTCCGTATTCTTCACTCTTGTCTCCATTGTACGATAAAAAAGATCCCGGCGTCTTTTTAATCGTTGTCGCCTCATTTTCGAAACAATCGAAGAAGGTTCTGCGCTTTCTTTTCGAAAAGCTTATAGGGAAGGTTAAAAATACTATATATATATATATATATATATATATATATATATATATATATATATATATATATATACACGCTCGCGTGCGGATTTCCATATATATATGGAAATATATATAGTATATGTAAATCTGCGTATCGTGAATCCACCTAATGTGAATCCGTGCAATGTAAACCCGCGCAATGCGAATCCGCGCAATGTAAATCGGCCTAATGAGAATCCGCGTAATGCGAGTCCGCACAACGTGAATCCTTGTCATGCGAACCACAGCAACCTGGCATCCAACATCCCGCCGAAAATCGTCGAGACCGAACCACAATCCTCGTGCTCGGAAATTTTTTTGCTAGAAAAAGAAAGATCCGTGTTGTGGCGAATCCTCCTCATAGGGGCCCGCGTTGCAGGAGAGCCGCGCGTAGCAACGTATTAAAAAAAACCTGCCTATTTTTCGCGCTGTAGCCGCATTCTGTTGGGGATTACTAGATGCGTCTTTGAGAACTGAATTCAGGAAAGATTTATTTCGTTGTTTGACGTTAATCTTAAGTGTCCTCTCTGAAAATTGTGTTTTTTAGATTAAATAACGATAGTAAAAGTTCGTTTGACGATAAATGTCTACATTGGATAGGAAAATTCGTTATACAATGATACATGTCGAAATTTAGTCGACAATTGTCGATATCGAACGACCAAGGCCGACAAGAAAGGACAAATGTGGCTGTTAGACGTCATATGTTGAAATTTGGACGACAAATGTCGTCATAAAACCCGCTCAAGTACGCTTTTATTACCTAAACTGGATGAATCGGCCCGTTTAATACCGGCCTTGTAATCAAACCATACCAAAAACAAATCAGGCCATTTTATCATAGAAATATGGTATAGAAATCCTACCAAATTTGGTTGAACCGGCTGAAAAAACGGTTGAGATATTACCAAGAGAGTATTATATTCTCACCGGATGAATTAGCCCGCGGCATTTGTGATCAAACAAACGGCCGAGAAACCGAGCGCCTTATGGGATATCGCCCCCTGGAGTCGAACCCGGGACCTTTTTGGAAAAACGTTTGCGTCATTCGCTGTCGGTACGTGATCGTATGTATCCTGCCTAATTCGGTTGACCTGGCTGAAGAGACGGCAGAGATATTCAGCGTTACGGACGGACAGACAGAAAAACGACTTTATTAGGGCGAAATTGAGACTATGTAGTCCCTCCTTACATTACGGACGGAGTGACCGAGAGAATAAGAGTTTTATTATGTTCCAATCGGGATTGATTTAGGCGGGATATTTTCCGTAATATCGCCATTGAAATAAATTATTATTATTTCAATATACAAATTAACGAATAATTGAACAATTTGTCTTTTGTTTTTTTCGAGCGAATCATAAGCGTAAACTGAAAAACGGCATTTCCTTCTCTCGCCCCGCCGCCGTCACTTGTTCCCGCGATGTCTCTCCGGACAATTAACATAGCGAGTTCGCCGAACTGTTTTCTCGATCTCGTTATTTCTGACCCGTTTCCATGGATCCCCATTGTCCCTTTGGAATGCGGTTCACATAGACACGCAAATAGAACTCATTTGTATGGGTTTGGCTTTAGTTTAGTTCCGTGGATTGATCCCAGAGTGCGCCGCTGTCTCTCGTGAAACGAATTTGTGTGTGTGAGTATCCATTTCTCTTACAAAATAATAAGCTCAAGTTTACCGCTCCGTGCCGGATTTGTTTATCTCTTTAAATGATAAGCTAATAAATCCGGTTATGCGCCATTAACAAGAGCTATTAATGGCTGACTGTAATGATAGTTTAGAAAACTTTCCGAATAGATTGAAATTTGGCAGGAATGTTTGATTCTTATAGTAAAAGCAATTTGCGTAAAAAGAATCCACAAAATAGACCCGGGTTCGACTCCGGTAGATAATTTATATTTCCCATAAGATAACACGTAAAAATCGGTTTTTCGACTTACAGTCTTTCGCTCTTACGCAGATTAAAAGTAGAAAGAATTGTCGTACGATCTTCGGAGCTGGACCGCATTAAAGATAAATGAATGACGCTTCTTATCTTATTGTCATATTTCGTCTGCGTTTCGAAATCGCCCGATTTATACGTGTTTAACTCAACGTGTTTTTTGGAAAATTTTTAATCTTTTTAACTGTAATGTCGCCTTGCCGACCGTGTCATTGTCGAGTTTTTATTGTCGTGTCGATCCTCATACTATATGCGTAAGGAAAGCGTGATTTGAATGCTTTAATACGAGAGAGAGAGAGGAAGAAAGGAGAGAGAGAGGAAGGGCGACAAAGGAGAGAAAGAGGGAGGGAGAGAGAGAAAAAGAGAGAGGGAGTAATAGATTAGATAATGGTCTTTATTAGGGCGAGATTGAGACTAGCAAGTCTATTTTTCTAGAGAACGAAAGAGAGAGAGAGAGAGAGGGAGATAGGGAGGGAGAGATAGTGAGGAAGAGGGAGAGAATGGGAAGGAGAGATAGATAATGGTCTTTATTAGGGCGAAATATAGACTAGGAAGTCTGTTTTCCAGAGAAGGAGAGAGAGAGGGAGAGAGAGTGATGAAGAGAGAGGTGAAGGGAGAGATAGAAAGATAATATTCCCTATTAGGTCGAGATTGAAAAGTAGGAAGTATATTTTTTCCAGATAATGA
This sequence comes from Tanypteryx hageni, assembly GCA_028673005.1. NCBI lineage: Eukaryota > Metazoa > Arthropoda > Insecta > Odonata > Petaluridae > Tanypteryx > Tanypteryx hageni. Next base: position 237,270 of record JAJPWW010001012.1, read on the forward strand.
GATAGGTTGGGAGACAGGGAGGGAGAGGTAATGAGGAAGAGAGATAAAGGGAGAGAGAGAGAGAGGGGGAGGGAAGGAGACAGAGAAAGAGGGAGAGATAGATAGATAGATAATGGTCTTTATAAGGGTGAGATTGAGACTAGGAAGTCTATTTTTCGAGAGAAGGAGAGAGGGAGAATGGGAGGGAGGAAGAGAGAGAAAAGGAGGGAATTGCCTTAAATTGAATACTTAATCCACGCATACCCGTCATATTTGACGGCCAATTACGCTGGTTTCCATAGAAACGGCATACATAACATTCATATCGCAAGATTCAGAAATTCGTTACATTTGCATTAAAATTCGAATTTGCGAATTCGGCACAGGGCTGAATTTCGTTTCGAAACGAAGAACATTAACCCGTTTCGTTGCCAAGGTATTTTGTCGACTTTGTTCGTCGTTAAAATCAGGAAATACTTCCATTCTCGTGTTCAAAACAAATTTGACTGTATCGGCCTTCGCTTGGTCGTATCCCATCTTAAATTGCTGTCATAAACGTCGCCGTGTTTTTTAAAACAAATTTTTGCGCCAAATCGGAAAGGATTTCAATATTTAACAATGGCGATAACAAAACACGTCATTTCTGTTATGGGAATGTTCAAGTCCCGAAAGCCTTTATCTCGATTTTAACCAATATATATATATATATATATATATATATATATATATATATATATATATATATATAGTAAATAGTATGTATAGTAAATCTACTTGTTTGATTAATTAATAAATTCCTGCCAATCATTTGAATTCTCCCAGAAAATGAAGCGCTTGAAATTTATTGCATTCCGGCATCAATATACGACTTATTAAGGTTGCAATCTATTAAGTTTGATATTGCGCGAAGCGAATAACACAATTCTTTCGTCTATTTGAAGGCTAAATAGACGCTGATTCAATCGGAGGCAACAATGCGGGTCGCCTTGGCAACAACGCCCGGAAAGAGTGCGAAAAAGCCATAAAATTTCGAAAAGAAATGCGTGTTTCTGACAAATCTTATTATACTCCTTCTCGTAAATAACGCTACGAATGTTGTTTACATCGGTTGCTATGAAAAGAATTTCTCTCTCTCTCTCTTGTATTAATTGTAAAAGCATTCAAAACATGCTTTCACCCATAAGGATTGAAATAACAATAGGATTTCGAGGTTTAACAATGTAATGGGTCGGCATGGCAACATTTCGTTATAATGGCAAGATTTCCCCAAAATATGTGAATTAAACGTTTAACATGAGGAATTTCGAACTTTAGGCGGGAGAAGATGAACAGAATAAGAAACTTTATAGTTTTTTCTTTAAAATGAGCTAGATCCGAAGATCATAGGTGAATTCTTTCTAATTTAGATCTCAAAAAGAATAAAAGCCTGCAAATCAAAAAGTCGATTTTTACGGAAATGACTTTCCAGAATAGAAATAAGCTTATGATTTCGTCGTTTTGTCTATCCGTTCCCGCTATTAACTTTTAAACCAATAGACTGATTTTCACGACACCTGGTGAAAATCTCTTGCTACCTGGGTCGGGTTCTCCCGAGGATAGCTTTTGTTGCGAAGTTTGAAAGTCCCGGGTTCGATTCCACGAACTATATCCTTCCCGTTTGATTTACGTGGGAAATCTTAAATCCATCGTGCAGGGCAATTTTCTCTCCCGCGTTAAAATATCTCAGAATTTGTTTTCTCCCCTTTCCTTCCATTGTTTCACATTAATGTTAGTGCATGCAAGTGAAACTAATTTTTAAGATGCGTCGATATAACACGGGGTAACGTTTCCTGTTTTTAACGGTTTTATCCGATATCCGCGCTATATCGAGGATGCACTGTGTGTGTGTGTATGTATGTATGTATATTCATTCATAGTGTTCTTACGACAGGTCCTCCCAATTCATTGATTTGTTTTGACTAGAGAATGTACATACATGGTGTGTTGGCTTCCCGTTGCCTTCCTCACCGGACACACACACACACACAGAATGGAGGAGGGAAACCCGGAGCCTACATCTCACCCAGATAAACATATTAATATTTCAGAGAGATATGACATTATTTTTAATTCGAAAGATGTCACCTCTGTACCCAATTTCGATCTTTCCTTATGGGACAATATTTTATTAAAATAATGCCTTAAATTTGCAATTTTCAGAATACTACGCTTTATCCAACGTGAGTTTCTAATTCCACACATTTCTGTGAAATTTTGAAGTTGTAGCACATCTTGAAGTGGAATAATATTTATTTAATTGTTTACATTTTAAAACATTTTAACGGCCGCAATGAAAATTTGTTGGAGATTGTCAAATGTTTTTTGTTTGAATGCCCTAACCTCTACATAACTTTAATATTTCAGCTTCCTAGCTTGCACCGTAGTACCTAAACATTTATCTATTTGTTTGAACATGAAGAATTTTTTACAGCCAAACAAGTTAAAATATCAAAATTTCTATAATCCCTATTTCGTTTTTTTTAACATATTCTACCTTTTTAAAAAAAATTCACCTCCATAGCACATTCGGAAATACATAAACCTTAAAAATTTGTTTAAACAATTACGAATCTTTAGCGGACGTATAGTTTTTTAAGATTTTAGTTTTTTCTAGTCGGTTTTTGCCTAAACATTAGTATTCTCCTATATATATATATATATATATATATATATATATATATATATATATATATATATGTATGTATATATATATATATATATATACATATATGTTCCTCCTCTGTAAGAATAGCCTCTATTATATATATATATATATATATATATATATATAATATATGTATGTATGTATTCCTATATCCTTCTACAGGATTTTCAAATAGTCAGTGCACTTGACCCGAGTATAATGCATGTAATTATTACCGACAATCTAATTATCTAGTGCGAAGTGCCGTTTTGAAAACCATATACGCACATCCCCTATAAAATTTGCTCGGTTGTGTGTCAAGTGTAATGTTCGACTGTGGCGCCGCTCTTATAGAGCCGTTATAAAAGAGCGGGATATTCGAGAACTATTTATGACCGATCGCCATGCTATTTTTAAGGAACTTTCCGAGCGGGTAGGAAATTGAAATTTGGTAACGATGATTTATTCTTACATTATAAGCCCTTGAAGAAAAAGAATCCATAAAAAAAAGACCCGGGATCGACTCCAGGAGATAATTTCTACTCCCCATAAGATAACACGTAAAAATCAATTTTCGTTGTTCTTTTGTTCATAAATATTAGAAAAACTGACCTTAGATCTTCAAACCCGGACCGTTTTAAGGGAAAATGAACAGAGTGTCTTATTCTTTATTTTCGATTGTCTCCGTCGGCCGTAAAAACGCTAGAATTAAACGTTGAAATAACGTATTATGGCAAAATTTAGCGTTGTGATCCACGCCATTGTCGAAATCGATACCCCATTATTGTGGCAGTTCTAGGCCTTGAGTTAAATAGTATAAAACGTATTCTTCCCCGTCGTATTGACGGGCTTTTGTAGTGTCACGTCTGTAAATTCACCTGTTCATGGTAGAGTATATATATCTCCTCGCGTGCTTGTAATCAGTTTTTGCGAGGGCGAATCAATTTCTTCTGGGACGTCTTCGCCACTAACGCCCTCTAGATGTGTTATCGCACACTAAAGGGGGCAGAATAGGGGTGGGGCTTCATCCCACATACTTCTCTCCCTCCCTCCACCTCTCTCCCTCCCACCTCCCTCCGTCGCCGTCCTTCAAATCGCGTGGTCTGCGTCAGTTCTCCGGGTTTCCTTATTCAGCTGTTAAAGAGCCCGTTAGCCGGAGGCGCCCCGATGCTCTTTTATTTCTATATCCCTCTTTATCGTCACTCTCTCTCCCCTTCCTATTTATCTCTCTCTCTCTCCCTCCTATTTATCTCTCTCTCTATCTCGAATTCTTTGTACGTTAGATGTACACAACCGGGCATTCCATACTGATACGTATAGCTATCTGACTATACACTACGCTTGTGTACACACTCAATCCTTCCAATTCGCTTCCTCTCTCTCTTCCTCTTCATCTCTCTTCCTCTCCGTCTCTCTTTCTCTCTCTTCCTCTCTCTCTCTCTCTTCCTCTTTCTCTTCCTCTCTCTCTTCCTCTCCATCTATCTTCCTCTCTCTCTCTTCCCCTCTCTCTCTCTTCCTCTCCATCTCTCTTCCTCTCTCCATCTCTCTTCCTCTCTCCATCTCTCTTTCTCTCTCTTTCTCTCTCTTCCTCCCTCTTCCTCCCTCTCTCCATCTCTCTTTCTCTCTCTCTTCCTCTCTCTTTCTCTCTCTTCCTCTCTCCATCTCTCTTCCTCTCTCCATCTCTCTTTCTCTCTCTTTCTCTCTCTTCCTCTCTCTTCCTCCCTCTTCCTCCCTCTCTCCATCTCTCTTTCTCTCTCTCTTCCTCTCTCTTTCTCTCTCTTCCTCTCTCTTCCTTTCTCTTCCTCTCTCTCTCTTCCTCTCTCTCTCTTCCTCTCCATCTATCTTCCTCTCTCTCTCTCTTCCTCTCTCCATCTATCTTCCTCTCTCTCTTCCTCTCCAGCTCTCTTCCTCTCCATCTCTCTTCCTCTCTCCATCTCTTTCTCTCTCTCTTCCTCTCTCGTCCTCTTCATCTCTCTTCCTCTTCATTTCTCTTCCTCTCTCTCTTCCTCTCTCTCTTCCTCTCTCTCTTCCTCTCTCGTCCTCTTCATCTCTCTTCCTCTCTCGTCCTCTTCATCTCTCTTCCTCTTCATTTCTCTTCCTCTCTCTCTTCCTCTCTCTCTCTCTTCCTCTCTCTCTTCCTCTCTCTCTTCCTCTCTTTTCCTCTCTCTTCCTCTCTCTTTCTCTCCCCCTTTTTCTTCCTATCTTTCATTCACTTCCTTATATTTGTTTCCCTCTTTATCTCCATCTCTTCGTCTTTCTCCCTTTATCTTTCTCCTCTCCCTCTTCTTTCTTCCCCTCTCTCCCTTCATCCATTTGTCTTTTCCTTTTCTCTCCCCCTCCCTCTCTCTTCCTCTCTATCTCCCTCCCCCTACTATCTCATTCCAGTCTCCTTCCCTGCCACACACTCTCTATGTCTCGCAGTCCCTCCCTCAGCTCTCTCCCTCCCCTCACCCCCTTCCCTCCCTCCCTCAGCTCTCTCCCCTCCCTCCCTCACCCCTTCCCTCCCTCCCTCTCTCACTCTCTCTCTCTGTCCCTCTCATAACCATGGTCTGTCGCTATACTTAGGTATACTCCTCAGTTCAGCGACAGATGTCGTTCGGAGCGCACTTGAAGCTGTGGCTCAGCGCAATAACCTGCCATGTACGTGCATATTTCGATGCTGTTTAACATGTGACACCACCCAATACTAACCGCCATTAATCCCTGTTTAACCCTGATCATACTCGGTTAAGCGGTGGAATACTCCATCATCGGGGGTGGAATTCTGGTGTTCCGAGTGTGTCTTCCAATGTGTTTTGTTCAATTAATTAGCCTCGGTGGGTGTAGCGTGGTGTGAACTCTTGTGCTGTGTGTTATGCGTGTGTTTCTTCGATAGATTTTTGTTTCCTAGGCGACGTGGAGTTTTTCTGTTACCGGCTTTGTGGCTTGACAGTTGAGGATCGCACGCCGCAGCGCACATTAAAAAAAAAGAAGGATTACTTTCGGTTTTTTTGACGGTTTTTAAAAAAAGTAAGTGTATCCTATTGGTTTGATTTTTTTATATTTATTTATATCCTTTACGTTAAATCGCTTGTTATTATCCAGACTGCATTTTCGTGGGGGGCTTCTGCATTTTCGTGGGGGGGCTTTATTAACGAGGTTATCTTACTCCGTCTGTTTCTTGGGGATTTTTTTCGGTAATAGGTGTGTGGTTCTTTCGATTTCGATGAATGCATACGACAGTTTTTTGTTTTTCATTCTAGAACTACGTGTATCTTTTCCGTTGGCGTGCGTGCGATGCACATAGGGGATTGACGTAAGCAAAAGGTCATGCTGTTTCCATGGTGATTCGGGCGCGGGAAGTGTTATTATCGTCGTTCTTTTGTTGTGTTAATGCAATAGGAATGTTTCATATATGGTGGTTACAATGACAATCCTTCCGCTCAGGAATAATCTCTTGACCGATTCTTCCCCCCTGGAGACGATTTTATGTTGTAGTATTCGCAACAATATGGTGCAAACGGAACTTAAGTCGCCTTCCTTTCATTTTAATCATTTATTTAATGCTTATATTGGCTTTGATAGCTTTAAATTCATGGCGGATGATGAGTTCCTCTCTGTCACACAAAAATCCCATAATTCAGCGTTTATAAAATAGTAGGGGGATGCACGTTGAAATTCTACGGGGAAGCTTTTTGTGAGATAAAAAATGAACATAAATAAACCTTGGCAACCAAGCATTACAGGGGCGAACTGTTTCTATATAATGTTTCAGTTCCACGAGCCCTGCATCATAGCCCAAATTGGTAAACATTGGAGACACTAAGGATATGCCCGTTGAAATTCGACGGGAAAGTATTTTGTGATATAAAAAATGAACATAAATAAACCTTGACTGTCTTTAGACGGCAAGAAAACAAACTTTCCTTCTTTTAGGCGTTCGTTGTTTCAAGTTTCGAACTCTTCTGATGATTTCCAAGTAGCTAATTTTAATATGCGAATGGTTAATGTTCTACATTCAAATGTCCCCTTCTCGTAAATAACGCAACGAATGTTGTTTATTTGGTTGCTATGAAAACAATTTCTCTCTCCTTCTCTCTCTCTTGTAAGAGCAATTAAAACATACTTTCACCCATAATGATTGAAATAACAATAGGATTTCGAGTTTTAACAATGTAATGGGTTGGCATGGCAAACATTTCGCTAAAATGGCAAGATTTCCCCAAAATATGTGAATTACACGTTTAACATGAGGAATGTCGAACTGTAGGCGGGAAATGATGAACAGAATAAGAAAGGTCATAGTTTTTTCTTTAAAATGGGCTAGATCCGAAGATCACAGGTGCATTATTTCTAATTTAGAATAAAGAAAGAATAAAAGCCTACAAGTCAAAAGTTCGATTTTTAACGTGTTAACATATGGGAAATGGAAATGCCCTACCTCGGAGTCGAACCTAGGACTTTTTTCGTGATTTATTTTCGTCATCGTCTTAAAATATGTGAATCGATCATTCCTGCCAAATATCAAAAACGAATCTCGTTCCATTATCGAGTTATTCGCATTTTTATAACGTTACAGAGGGAGCCACAAAGGGACGGAAGTAGCCTTTTATTATTGTTATATTACAACTGCATTGGAACGAAAAACTAAAATTGATCGCGTGTATTTGTGTGTGGCATAAATAACGCGTGTATGTATGCAATAGCACTAGACCATGGGTGGGTAACATGTGGCTCTTCACATAGTTTATGCGGCCCCGGCATGCTTTGTTTCATGTCACATCTTGAAGCATTTATATGTCTGATAAATTTTTATTTCTTGTTGGTTCATAAAAAGAAATATTTCTTCCTTCGAGTAGCAGTTCTTTGCCGAGTTTGAGATGCCCGCCCCCGCACTAGGCTATGCCGAATCCAAAGTCCAACAATAGCCGTTGCGAAGGCGACAATCTCCTAAGTGATTGATGAAAACTGCATAATCGCCTTTTATGGTGGTAGTACTGCTTCTCAGATCCGCTTTAAACGCCTTGATTTCATTGTGGTATGTAGTAGAAATCTTATTTACGTAATTTAGTTGAAATCCCGTTCCGCCAATTCCTTCCAAATCCATAATCACTACAAGAGTTTAATTTGTAATTGTGGCACCCCTGTTTGACGGATTCGGTCTAAATATGCAGATATTGTGTGTGTATATATATATATATTCGCCGTAGTAGAATCGTAATTTGCTTTGAAATCAAAAAATTATTTTTCCTTATATTGTGGCAACCCCGTTTTTTAGATCCGTTCTAAACATGTTCATTTCGTTTTGTCATTCTATACTCTCCCTACGAACTAAATTTCTTTGAAATCCGTCCAGCCCAACACCTTCGAAATTAATAGTTACAGACAAATTCTAACTTTGATGTTGTGGTAGCCCCGTTTAGTCGACCCGGTTTTAATATAATAATTTTGTTATTTATTTACATAAAGATTACACACATCACATTTGGTTATAAAATCCATGCCGTCAGTTCTCTAGAATTACGTATAAAAGAAATATTATTTTACTTTTTACTGTGGTAGCCCTGCTCCTTAGCTCAGTTGTAAACATCTTGATTTCATTATGGTATGTTGCACAAATCTTATATACAAAATTTAATTGAAATCCGTTCGACCAAATCCTTCCAAATCCATAATTAGTGAAAGAATTTAGTTTGTAATTGTGGCACCCCTGTTTGGCTGATTGTTTAAATTTGCTATTATGTTTTTCTATTTATATATATATATATATATATATATATATATATATATATATATATACATTATAGATATAATAATTTGGTTCAAATTGATGAAGACATTTCAACACAAAAATGTGTGGAGTTAAAATAAAAACTCTTGAACCGTAGAATATTTTACGGTTCGGCTATTATTTCAATTCCATTCTCCACACCGTATTCTCCGAATTTCATTTTTGACACAAATACCTGTAAATAGAATTTTTTTATTTCTTGTATTGTTGGCAGCCCTGCTTTCTATATCTACACCGAACATATTGATTTTGCGTTTTTATGTCACGCGCTTCCTTCCTACAAAATTTATAATTGAGATCGGTTCGGCCAATTCCTTCCAAATTCACAATTACCGAAAAGTTTGACTTTGTAATTATGGCACTCCTGCATAGTCGATCAGGTCCAAATATTTCATTTTGGTCATTAATTCATGCGAATATTATATGTACCATAATTTGGTTTAAATCGTTTCAGCCAATTCTTCCCTGACGGACATTACGAAAAGCCCTAAAAATAGTGTTATAAAGATAATACCGAAAAAAAATGTACTTTTCATATAATTCAAGACACTGCCAGTAACAGTTGGATGTTTCCCTTGGCGACGAAAGATTTTCACGTCAGCAAAACCTAAAATATTCGTATATAATAATTAATAGATAATATAAAACTCCTGAGGTAAAAATGTTTCAATTGTAGTGAACATTTAAAGCATACGGAAAAGTAAAAATTAATTTATTTGGACACTCGGAACTTGCTGTCAGCATATAATGACATTAAGGGTAAGAGGGAAATAGTTTACAGACACTCGTATGACTGTGAAAATGCATAGCAACGAACGTAAATCAAGAGATAACAGGCTAATACATTTATTTTGAATAAGTTCTGCGCAACGTGGAACTTAATAACGGTTAAACGTTTTAATTTATGTTTAATAAACGAAATTAAGCTTGATAGGAGCATATTTGTAAAGTTTTGAAATCTCCTTAAATATTGAGCCGAGAAATCCGGTCGCCATCTGTTAATGATTAACTATAATGCTAAATTTAAACATAACTTTCCGAACAGATAGGAGATTGAAATTTGGCAGGAATGTTTGTCTCTTATAGTAAAAGCCATTTACGTAAAAAGAATCCGCAAAAAAAGACCCGGGTTCGACTCCAGTAGATAATATATATATTTCCCGTGAGATAACACGTAAAAATCGATTTTTGGACTTGCAGGCTTTTGCTCTTTCGCGAATTAAAATTAGAAAGAATTGACGCGCGATCTTCGGATATGGGTCGTTTTAAAGATAAATGAACAGCGTTTCTTATTCTCATCGTCACATTTCGCCCGCGATTCGAAATCGCTCGATTTATGCGTTCAAATCGCATTTATTGGGAAATTTTTTAAGCTTTTTAACGATATGCGATTCGCGTTTTTTTTTTTAGTTTTTAATCTTCCGTTGCGCTGTGATTTTTTATCTGGCGTTCGCAGGATTCGCTAGATTGTTTTTCTTTTAAAACGGTCCAGTCTCAAAGACTTACAGGTCAATTATTTCTAATTTTAGCTTTTTAAACGATATGTTTTTCGCGTTTTTATTTGCGCTGTGATTTTTTCCTGGCGTTCGCAGGATTCGCTGCCTTTATCCTCACTCACAGCGCACCCATTTTAGATTCCTAGGCTAGCGGAATTGGGGATAGTGTTTTCTACGGGATTCTTTCACCCGGTTCCGAACGAAAATGTTGTTCTATCTTTAGCTCTCTATCCACACTCGGGGTCTTCCTCACGATCAAGGTCACGTTTTATAGTCATTCCTTTCAAAACAAGCGTCCTCTCTTTTTCCCGCGGGAATATATATATATATATATATATATATATATATATATATATATTATATATATATATATATATATATATATATATATAACAACTTACGGAAAAGGAAAGGTAAAATAGATATATGGATGTCAACAAGGTGTTGGGATGAGGAAACCCAGTGAGCACTCACCAATCAGGACGACTTCAGGTTGGCGAGGCCCCCGGGGATGTCGAAGCGACACACGTAAAATAACACAAAAACACAGAAACATCACAAACGTAAAGCTTTCGGAACTACTCCTTCTTCAGCTACAGAGAGAGACACCAACACCTTGTTGACATCCATATATATATATATATATATATATATATATATATATATATATATATATATATATATATATATATATAAATGCTTGCGGAAGAGAAAAGGTAAGTTGGATAAATTGATGGCAACAGGTTGTTGGGATAAGGAAGCCCAGTGAGCACTCGCCAATAAGATGACTTCAGGTTGGCGAGCTGTTCGGGGTGTCGAAGTGACACACGTAAAACGAACCCAAAAAAAAAAACGGAGCACGAGATATCTTTAAAACTGCATATTTTTAGCTGCCACCACCACGCCACCTACCGGCGACTATTGCAATCTTTTGACGCTTAGTTACGTCTTAGTAACGCTTCTTTTTATTGTCTTAATTGTTGGAGATTCGTGTCTATATCCAATATCAGACGGCTGCAGTGTGAGTCAAATATCTGTTCTTTCTAAAAAGTCTTTAAATTTTTCTCGCTGTTCCTTAAAATATCTATTATCATGTCGCCTATTTTTAGAAATATGTTACAGCTATGGAGAAAGCCCTGTGGCGCCAGATTTTTCTGAAAAATCGGGTCTTTCCTTACTGTCTATCGATTAATACGAGATGAGTATAAATAAAATAACGAAAAAAATCTCTTTGAAATTCGTCGTAAAACTTGTTGATCTAGTTTCAACTCGCGTTGATGAAATTACGGCGCGTGTTTTAAGATTAAAAAAATTCTTTTTGAACGCCGTTAATGGCCGTTGATGACCTTTTGGGAATGACCTTCTTTCGACGCCCAATCGCAATTAACCGTAATATCAACACCGACGTCGGCGCAAAAATAATCCGCGCGTACTGAGAATCATACGATAATTGTTTCCGATTAATATCGCCGTGTTTCCTCGTTTCGAAAGCCCGCTTCGTTTCCAGGTCGACCGTAGCTATTGGTTGCCACGAGACGCGTCTTGTATCCTCGTCACGACGGTTCTTAACCCCTCGTGTCGTCCGCTTTCGACGTTTTTTCGTCGTTTTGGCGACATATGTCGATTAATGTCGATATCTTTTTCGTCGAATGCCGACGTAACGTCTTCTGTTTTCGAAAATTTCCGTTTAATTACACGCGGCGTCTTACTTCGAGGTGTATGTCCTCTGTACTTGGACGAGTCGTCTTAACTTGTGCATTTTTCGTCTTTTGTCGACATTTTACGTCTAATTACGTCATTTTCCGTCTGAATTCGACATATGTCGTCTTAATGTCGACATTTTATCACCGACTGTCGACATTTTTCGTCTTTTGTCACAATTTCCGTCTAATGTCGACATTTTTTTGTCTTTTGTCGATATTTTACGTCTAATTACGTCATTTGCCGTCTGAATTCGACATATGTCGTCTTAATTGTCGACATTTTATCACCGACTGTCGACATTTTTCGTCTTTTGTCACAATTTCCGTCTAATGTCGACATTTTTTTGTCTTTTGTCGACATTTTACGTCTAATTACGTCATTTGCCGTCTGAATTCGACATATGTCGTCTTAATGTCGACATTTTAATCACCGACTGTCGACATTTTTTTCGTCTTTTGTCGATATTTATACGTCTAATTACGTCATTTGCCGTTTAATTTCGACATGTGTCGTCTTAATGTCGACATTTTATCACTGACTGTCGACATTTTTCGTCTTTTGTCACAATTTCCGTCTAATGTCGACATTTTTCGTCTTTTGTCGATATTTTACGTCTAATTACGTCATTTGCCGTTTAATTTCGACATGTGTCGTCTTAATGTCGACATTTTATCACTGACTGTCGACATTTTTTCGTCTTTTGTCACAATTTCCGTCTAATGTCGACATTTTTCGTCTTTTGTCGATATTTTACGTCTAATTACGTCATTTGCCGTCTAAATTCGACATATTTTCGTCTTAATGTCGGCATTTTATCGCTGACTGTCGACATTTTTTCGTCTTTTGTTCACAATTTTCCGTCTAATTCTGACATTTTGTCGACCAACTTCTACATATAACTTCTTAACTTGGGCATTTATCGTCTGATGAAGGACTTATTAGCCCGTAACGCGCCATTGAAGTGCGATTCTGTAATTAATAACGAAATGATTTCGGGCTTAATATCTTTGGCTGTTGCATTAATGAGACGGGATTTTTCAAAATTCTTCACGTTTCTATAGCAACGCTATACTTGTCAATAAAAAATAACGGTCTTTTTCTTGTATGATTTTATAAAAGATGTTTTTTTCTTCTTATAAATGACGTCGTTCAAGCTCCTTTTGTCCGTAACGCAGCATTTCTGTGGGTGGTTGGGTGTCGACGTAAGAACAAGGATTCGAGACCAGCTGACGAGAAAAAATTCATTCTGAAATAATACTGCTTTCCAATATATGGCCTAAAATAATCCAAGAGTTGATCAGTGAAAAATAAACAGTAATCATCTAGTTTGCGGAAGAATTTCTACGCCGAGAGCGATAAAAAAAAATTGTTTTGTGAGCGCGTGTATCTCGTTATGACGAACTTGTCGCAACAGGTCCTCCCCGCGAAACGTGGGATTCGTTCCGAAAATTCGCCGTGTTATGCGAACCCGCGTAATGTGAACCCGCACTGTGTGAATCCGACTAATGCAGACTCGTGTGACGTGAATCCGTGCGATGTGTTATCAGCGCAATGCGAATCCGCGCAATGCGAATCCGCGCAATGCGAATCCGTGTTATGCGAAACTGGATTCACACTGTGAGAAACAGTTGAGTTCTTTAAACGCCTATTTAAAATCTCTCATCCACCCCCCATAATACCAAAAACTCTCTCCGTGGTGCGTTTATACACAAACGGCGTGTCCATTATCTAAGCCCGAATAAACAGCCTTAATACGAACGCGTAATCCGTGTCGTCTTGATTGTTGTTATGAAAATACGAACCGCGCTGTTGCGGATCTGTTGCGAGGTGTGTTAAGAACCTTCCCATAACACTCGTGCTCACACATTTCTTTATAACTACCCCATTTATTTCGAATCGCTTTATGACGAATCGTGTTACGACGAGTCGCGTTACGACGAGTCGCGTTAAGACGAGTCGCGTTAATACGAGTCGCTTTAAGACGAGCCGCGTTAAGACGAGTCGCGTTAAGGCGAGTCGCGTTAAGGCGAGTCGCGTTAAGACGAGTCGCGTTACGACGAGCCGCGGTATTACGAAACGCGTTATTCCGAACCCCGTCGTATCGAGCCTTATATTTATGCCTACGGTCCCCTTTAACACGTCCTCCCTCGCTTGTGAATGTGTCGAATACATATTTGTACGTATTCTTACGTTCACATCTGAAATACGGGTCATTTTAAAGTATTTTTTAAGAAAATGAATCCTTGGGTGTGTTCCCATTTACGTGGCGTAGACTCAGGCGCTTACCAACTCCCCAACTCCTCCTCGGTTGTCAATATCTATCGCCTAGTAACCAACCCACTTAGAGACATACAGAAGCAGTGAACTAGAATCTCCGAAACACGCACGCCCAAGATTTTCAAAGCATTTTCATTTTTTTAAGAAGAAAGAAGGAACCGAATTATATGCATACGCACTTTTTTTTAAATGCAGCGCGAATGATCCTCATAACGCGGGTTCGGATTGCGCGGTTTCGCCACAACGCGGTTTGTCATTCTAAGTCCGGATTTATTTTTAAAAGGGTTTCATAACAATTCGTCCTTTGTCGTAATATATACGCCCAGGGCCTCGTACAACGCGGGTTCGTATAACACGGTATCGCGATGATGCTGTTTTGTTTAAATTCGAAACGTTATCTCTGTTGTTTGACCTATTGTTAATTATATACATAAACAGTTTTTTTTAAACATAGCATTCCCCTATAACGCGGATTAGGATCGCAAGGTTTCGCTACAACGCTGTTTGACATTTTTCGTCAAAATGTCTTATTAAAAACGGGTGCGAATTGGTGTTCATGACAGTTTGTGCTTTTTCATAGGCACGCCAAGGCCTCGGATAAGGCGGGTTTGTGTAACACGAATTTTTTTGTTTTAATGCGAAAGATTATCTGCTGTTAGGGTAGCTATTGTGACGAGTTTAATCTATTACTAATTATGTACATACACCATTTGAAAAGAATTATAGCATAACTCTCCCCCCTATAACGCGGGTTTGGATTGCGTGGTTTCGCTACTACGCGGCTTGTAATTTTTTTGCGTCGAAATTTCTTTAAAAAGCGGAGTGTTTGGGCTTTACGGCATTTGGTACTTTTTTGTAATAAGTACGCCCGAGGTCTCGTACAACGCGGGTTCGTGTAACATGTATTCGCGCTGATTTAGTTGTTTTTAATGCAAAAGATGATCTCCGTCGTTAGGGAAGCTTTGTGACGAGTTTAGTGTGTCATCAATTATATGCATACACAGATTTAGAAAATTTTTGGCATAACTGGTCCTCCCATAACGCGGTTTGTCCTTTTGCGTCAAGGTTTCATAATAAAGCTGAATTTGTTTGGGTTTTTAAGACACTCGTATTTTTTCGTAATAAGTTCGCCCGGGGTCTCGTGCAACGCAGGTTCGTATAGCACGGAATCGCGCTGATGCTGTTTGGTTTTAATACAAAAAAATATCTGTTGTTAAGGTAACTATTCTAGAGTATAGCCCGTCAACAAAGACTGGTTCCCTACCAACAAAAACAAAATTTTAATGTTTTAATTTAATTTATACGTTTAACTTATAAAATTTCCTTTTATGCTGTTTTTCGTGGAAACATTGTTATTATTTTTTATATTCCCTCGATGCTTATTATATTGGTCGCTAGGAAGATTGTTTATTATATTGGTCGCTAGGAAGATTGTTTATTATATTGGTCGCTTGGAAGATTGTTTATTATATTGGTCGCTAGGAAGATTGTTTATTATATTGGTCGCTAGGAAGATTGTTTATTATATTGGTCGCTTGGAAGATTGTTTATTATATTGGTCGCTAGGAAGATTGTTTATTATATTGGTCGCTAGGAAGATTGTTTATTATATTGGTCGCCAGAAAGATTGTTTATTATATTGGTCGCTAGGAAGATTGTTTATTATATTGGTCGCTAGGAAGATTGTTTATTATATTGGTCGCTAGGAAGATTGTTTATTATATTGGTCGCTAGGAAGATTGTTTATTATATTGGTCGCCAGAAAGATTGTTTATTATATTGGTCGCTAGGAAGATTGTTTATTATATTGGTCGCCAGAAAGATTGTTTATTATATTGGTCGCTAGGAAGATTGTTTATTATATTGGTCGCTAGGAAGATTGTTTATTATATTGGTCGCTTGGAAGATTGTTTATTATATTGGTCGCTAGGAAGATTGTTTATTATATTGGTCGCTAGGAAGATTGTTTATTATATTGGTCGCTAGGAAGATTGTTTATTATATTGGTCGCTAGGAAGATTGTTTATTATATTGGTCGCTAGGAAGATTGTTTATTATATTGGTCGCTTGGAAGATTGTTTATTATATTGGTCGCTAGGAAGATTGTTTATTATATTGGTCGCTAGGAAGATTGTTTATTATATTGGTCGCCAGAAAGATTGTTTATTATATTGGTCGCTAGGAAGATTGTTTATTATATTGGTCGCTAGGAAGATTGTTTATTATATTGGTCGCCAGAAAGATTGTTTATTATATTGGTCGCTAGGAAGATTGTTTATTATATTGGTCGCCAGAAAGATTGTTTATTATATTGGTCGCTAGGAAGATTGTTTATTATATTGATCGCCAGGAAGATTGTTTGTTATATTGGTCGCTTGGAAGATTGTTTATTATATTGGTCGCTAGGAAGATTGTTTATTATATTGATCGCCAGGAAGATTGTTTATTATATTGGTCGCTAGGAAGATTGTTTATTATATTGATCGCTAGGAAGATTGTTTATTATATTGGTCGCTAGGAAGATTGTTTATTATATTGGTCGCTAGGAAGATTGTTTATTATATTGATCGCCAGGAAGATTGTTTATTATATTGGTCGCTAGGAAGATTGTTTATTATATTGGTCGCTAGGAAGATTGTTTATTATATTGGTCGCTAGGAAGATTGTTTATTATATTGGTCGCCAGAAAGATTGTTTATTATATTGGTCGCTAGGAAGATTGTTTATTATATTGATCGCCAGGAAGATTGTTTATTATATTGGTCGCTAGGAAGATTGTTTATTATATTGGTCGCTAGGAAGATTGTTTATTATATTGATCGCCAGGAAGATTGTTTATTATATTGGTCGCCAGAAAGATTGTTTATTATATTGGTCGCTAGGAAGATTGTTTATTATATTGGTCGCCAGAAAGATTGTTTATTATATTGGTCGCTAGGAAGATTGTTTATTATATTGATCGCCAGGAAGATTGTTTATTATATTGGTCGCTAGGAAGATTGTTTATTATATTGGTCGCTAGGAAGATTGTTTATTATATTGGTCGCTAGGAAGATTGTTTATTATATTGGTCGCTAGGAAGATTGTTTATTATATTGGTCGCCAGGAAGATTGTTTATTATATTGGTCGCTAGGAAGATTGTTTATTATATTGGTCGCTAGGAAGATTGTTTATTATATTGGTCGTTAGGAAGATTGTTTATTATATTGGTCGCTAGGAAGATTGTTTATTATATTGGTCGCTAGGAAGATTGTTTATTATATTGGTCGCTAGGAAGATTGTTTATTATATTGGTCGCTAGGAAGATTGTTTATTATATTGGTCGTTAGGAAGATCGTTTCCGTGAACAATTAAAATATATTAAAAATCGTTATAGAATCAATAAATTTATATATAGTCTTCCAAATTTCGACGTCGGTTTTAAGTTTTCAGCGATGGATTTCTTGTAGAGCCATCCGTTCCAACCAACCAACACTTGCCTATTATTATATAGGGATCTTGCTAGTTCTTTATCCGGCCCTTCTATAACGCGGATTCGCTACAGCGCGTCTTTTTCGCCTGAATGCCAAATATTCAGGTAATACAGATCGCGATTCGCATTAACGCGGTCTGGAGAAGGGTTTTAAAAATGGCCATAAGGTAGGAGGAAAAACTCCTTTCAATGTGCATTGAGGCAGTCTCGCATAACGCGGGTTCACTTTACGCGGATTCACTTTACGCGGATTCACTTTAAGCGGCTTCTTATAGCGCGGGTTCGCATTACGCGGAATGTTTTAAGACCGCATCCCTCGTATTATACGAAGGCTGTTATTGTTTTTTAAAAAGAAATCAGAAAGCTTTCCCTCTTCACTTTTCTCGTAAAGGGGACAGTTTGCCTCACACCTGCTCCGCATAATGAAAGAATCCAGTTTTTTCCATCTTCCTCCCAAAGTAAAGAGTTTAATAACGAGAGAGAGAAAACCGTCTCTTCTTCTTATTCCCAGAACAGATTTCGGGACTCTCTCAAAATGGAATCAACTGGAGAGCGAACGAACAGCTTTCACGGCGCCCCGCGAGAAAGCTCAACTTTACGCGCTAAACAGGATCCGAAGGACGTTTATCATTTGTTATTCCCTTACAGTCATTAAAATTGAAAGAGCGACCGCTGATTAATGGATTACTTCTTAAAAGGTGTAACCAAACTTCAATACGCACAATCGTAACCATCCTTCGAATTGCGCGGTTTCGTTTTCGGTATAGCCCGATTTAATTCGTTTTTCGTAGTAAGGGTTGTCTTCTTAAAGGGCGTAGTCGAACGTCGATAGGTGGAATCGTAACGTCCCTCGAATTGCGCGGTTTCGCTCTACGCGTTTTCAGTACAACCTGGATTAATTTATTTCTCGAAGTCGAGGATGTCTTCCTAAAAGATTTGAACAAACTTAGGTGTATTCACACAGATCCCTCGGATTGCGCGGTTTCGCTTTAGGCGTTTTCGGTGTAGCACGGTTCTTTTCGGAGGAGTGAACGCGACCCTCGTTTCAGTTTTACACGGTCGAGAAAACACGACAATTCCTCGATTTACACGGACTTAATGTACGAGGTTTCGGTTTACAATGTCGATCAAATGCGACCATTCCTCGATTTACGCGGACTTGATTTACACTGTTTCGGTATTACACGGTTTCGGTATTACACGGTTTCGGTTTTACACGGTATCGGTTTTGCACGGTCGAGAAAAAGCTACCATTTCTCGATTTACGCCGGATATCTCCGTTTGTAAATTTGTTTGTTTTAAAAAATTATATTATTAAATGTATTTCCTTTGCTAAACATTTTATTTTATTCCTTTAATTTTGAATTTCCCAGTTTGTATGAAGGTTTTGTTTTATACGAGTGTTATTGTATCCATTCTTTCATGATGATTTGAAGGTTTAATTTATATGTTTATGTTGTCATCTCGTCAGGATTTAAATTTTCTGATAATTATACACTTACAAATCGAATTTCCAAAATGTTTTATTTTGAAATAAATATGAACCTCAAACCCCCACAATTTTGATATTTATATTTCTATTTGCGCGGTTTTGATTTACGCGGGGTTTTTCGAGAACGCATCCTCCCCCGCGTAATTCGAGGGATGAGAGGGTGTATGTTGCGATGGACGCATTTTGCGACGGACAAACATTCGTAAATTACGAACAAAATTTGTTTTATTTTTCTCAAGCGTATGTCGTCGGATTTATGCGTCTCGCGGAGAGAAGACAATTCAAATCACGTGACTCTGTGCGCGTGGAAAGTGGGGTTTTCGAGAATATCTCGGGCGATCTGATTAAAAAATCGAACGCGGTAAAAGATTCCAAGTAGGTGACCTCTTTGCCAGTCACTTCGCCGAATGACTCCTTGACCCCTGCGCGTCTGGATCATTACCACCGCGTTACGTGCATCCTTTTTAAAAAAGAAAAACCTCCACATACAAAATTCCTGTAATGCAGGAGTTGCGCTCTGTTCCTCGGAACGCGATCCCGCGCAGTGCGAATCCGCGCAATGCGAATCCGCGTACTGCGAATCCGCGCAATGCGATCCCGCGCAGTGCGAATCCGCGCAATGCGAATCCGCGTGGTGTGAGTTGAACGTCACATAGGGATAGTAAAAACCTGTCAATATGACGGGAAAAATATTATTTGACTTAATATCTCGCACTTGTTATCAAAATTTGATTCAAAATTCTAACAATGGATGTATAACATAAACTTTAACGAATTTTTAAATCACAAAGTTGCATTAGAATTTCACAACAGGATAAGAAAGAAATAAAACAATTAAATATTATAGAATTTAATAATAAAAAATAGATATTTAAATTTTTTTTATATGTATATAATAATTTCTATATTTTCACTAGTTGTACTAAGTTCTTAATACTTGATTTCAAGCTGAAAACCGATCTTCTTTAAACAAATTCGTATCGATATTCCCAATGCCTCCGAATAACCGAGAAAATCGATTTAAGGTCACGGATAACACAAGATTCCCCTCCGCGTCCTCAACAAATGCCAGGTTTTGCGTCGCCATTCGTAAAAAACATTATCTTTCTTTTGCAACTTGTTCGAGCAAAGGAGTTTTTCTCCACGCGCCGAATCTGCGCGTTCCGTGATTCTTTTGTTAATTTTTTCGAGCCTTATTTCGCGCGAGAATTCCGCCGGATTTCGCGATATGTAAATGTATAAAGCGCAAATCCTTAGAAGGAAATAGATTGTTACAGGAGTGAAGAGGCGAGACGAGTCATTGGAATCTCTTTCGCTTCTTAGACTACTTTCCAGAGTGGAAATAGGCTTTATAGTTTTGTCGTCATGTCTGTCTGTCTGTCCCCCACTATTAACTTTTGAACCAATAGAGCGATTTTAACGAGACTTGGTGCAAATCTCCTGCTATTTGAGCCGAGCTCCCGAGGATAGTTTTTTTGTTGCGAAGATTGCAAGTCCCGGGTTCGATTCCAGGAACTATATCCTTCCCGTTCAATTTACATGGGAAATCTGAAATCCATCGCGCAGGGTGATTTTCTCTTTCGCGTTAAAATATCTTAGAATTCGAATATCGGAGCGAATTTTGTGCTATTCTCTGAGGAAAGGAATGAATATTCTAATTTGTATCGTAGAATTTTGGTTATCGATTTTTATTTCTTATAATTTCGCGTAAATACTGATTTTTTGCAGTTTTCATCACTCGTTACGAGAGTGTTGCCATAGCAACGACTGTTGACGGACTCAGATTCGGTATATTCTATTGCGTACGCGCGTTATTTTTGCCGCGCAAATACGCGTGATCGATTTAATATTCCGTTCGAATGTATTTGCAGTATTTTATGTAACGCTAAATTACGAAATTTTGGAACACAAAGAGAGCTACATATCCGCGATGACTTTGAAGCTAAATAAAGCGAATATAAGTATATTAAATAAATGATTGAATGGAAGGTAGGCGGCATCATGAGTTCTGTTTTAGATCATCTTTTGTTTTTAAAAGAAATATTCCAGTGGGAGCGGAATGAAACAAAATAGAATCGCGATGCGAAATAGGATTGGACCGGAGATAAGAGGTGAGATGGCGAATAAAATGGAAGAGAGAGAGAGAGGAAGAAGGAGAGATAAAGAGATAACGATGAAATGAATGGGGACGGGGCAAGGTCAGAAGGGAAGGCGGCGAAAACAAGAGACGATCGATAGAGGGAGGAAGTGTAAAGGAGAGAGAGGGAGGTGGGGAGAGAGGGGAAAAGGTGGTTGGGTTGGGAGGTAGCAGCTATTCGTCTTTATTTCGGATAGGTTGAAACTAGGAAATCTCTTCTTCCAATGCATAGATTGGAAGGGAGGGAATACCTAATAGGGAGTGAGAAGGGAGAGAGGGAAGGAGATATATATATATATATATATATATATATATATATATATATATATATATATATATATATATATAATAGTAGAAAGATATACCAAATCAAAACCGCCCCAACAAGTCCAAAGTTAGACTAAACAATTCCTTAATAGGCTGCTTTCCAAAGGAGATATAGCCTTATGAAATGGTCTTGTCTGTGTCAATGTTTATGTGTCCCCTACTAACGAATTTTGCGCCAGTGCGTTAGTGGACTGATTTTCATGAAAGTTTGTATGAGGCTCCGTGCTGCCAGGACCCACCTCCGGGCTATAATTTATTTGGCTAAGATACGAAGTCCCGGGTTCGATTCCAGGAACGTTTTTTCCCCTATTTGTTTTGCATAGGAAGTCCCAAATATCCATCGCGCAGAGATGTTTTCTTCAATACTTTAAAATATCTTAAAATTGCGATATCGGACAGAGGTTTGTACTGTTGTAAGGGGAAAAGACTATAGATTCTAGTTATCGTCGCAAAAATTTGATAAATGGTCGTATTTTCTTGAATTTCTACTAAAACATGGCGTTTTTGCGTTTCAAATCGCATTCGCCGAATGGTTTCCATGGAGACGATTATCGCCGAACTCGGCTTGGGCATAGACGAGTGATCAAATGGGTTATTTTCTTTTGCACTCGACTATACTTCAGCAATGGACAGTTGATCCATGCATGTTTTATCGTATAAACAGTAACATTTGTTATATTCGTTTATTTTTTAAAAAATACATGCAAAATATAATGTCAGAAAAAGATTTTGACATTTCTTTTAGTATTTTAAACCCGATAACGCTCTATTCATTTGTTTTCCAATTTCTCTCTATCATTGATATAAACTATGAATTACAAAGTGGCGTATATGGTATGAGAATCCCTCGGGGAATGACTGACACATACCGAGACATTTCCTATCGATATAAGTAATCAATTCACGACGCGTCAACTTCGGGAAACCGGCCTGTTTGAGTCATGGTTTTTGGACTTCTTGTTTCGATTCAAGTCGACCGGCTTCAATGTTGCGCGAAAGCGGTCCTTGAGAAGCGGCGAGGGAGGGGGGGAACAAGAAAAACAAGCGAGCTACGAAAAAGGAAGGACGAAATAAAAGAAAATAAACTACGCGAGATCGAAAGGGGAGAAAGTTGTTCGCGGTCGGCGGTTTGAAATATAATAAACGCGCAACCGCCCAAAAAGGTCGACAGTCGGCGAAATGAAATAAATTTCGCGCTTATATTACGCCAGGCGATGCTTCGCGCGGGTTGCTGTTCGCATGAAATACAGAACGTATTTTATTACTGAAATTTATATTCTTTATTTAAAACATTCCATATTGATTTTTGAAATTAGTTTACGCGGGATTTTCGATTTTTCAAGGTGCAAGGTTTATTTCGTTCAGTCATTAAAATATGTAAATATGGACCGAATTTCTCCGTTTTTGTTCTATTCGACGGCTAAAGCTATAAAATATCTTATTCTGACACCATTTCAGAATTTTTGGGATCCATCTAGCGGTAAATCTATGAAACACCGCGAAAGTTCTGTCCTTGGAAAATTGACGGATTTTTTTTTTTTAGAGCCATCTAATTCAAAAAGAATTTTTCGGAAATCACCAAAGTACCATTTTTTTCCTTTTAAATCATGATAAAATAACGAATTGGCCATGTCCTTAGGCTACACCACACTTTCTCGGAAAAAATGTCGAACTTTCTCGCCCGAAGATGACCAGTCAATGCGGAACGCAAAAGTCGAGGATTTTCCCGATTCGACTGTAATCACACACACACACGCACACACAGGCATCGAGAAAATGGTCAAAACGTGTTCAGGGGACCTCAAAACGTGTATTTCCGTTGAAATCTCGAAGTCAATTTCTTTCACGAATACAATACTTTCCCCTATACTACGTATGTGGAGAAAGTAAAAATCGACAATTATTCAAAACATACCTCATTCGAATAGTAGTAATATAATATTTATGTTCACGACCGTTCCTTCGTCGTAAATTACCCGTTTCTTTTCCCTTACAAACGCTGCGTACACGTAAAGAAAATATTCGTATTTACGTTCATCCCTTCGTCGTAGATAATCCGCTTACCTTTATTTACCAAATCTTGCGCGCCCACGAAAGAAAATTAAACTGATTAGGCATTTACAGCAGATATTTTTTGCTTCGGTTGCTAGGAAGATTTTTGTCGTTGACAAGAATCAAAAAACACGGGAGAAACCTTTTCAGAGTAAAAAGTGAATTAAGAATTTCTCGTTTGATTTTCTTGAAATCGGCTGCTCCGATGAAAGCGTGCCCAGCGAAACATCTGCCGTTTGTATAGTTCTACACATTTTGTTCGAAGACTTTTTACTATAGGTGATATTTTACGAGACATAAAGAAAAGTTAATTTTTTATCACCAGTAAAGTGGCACTCCTGGTTAGGATACGTGAACCATTTATATAATCTTCTTCGTCCTTATGTCCTAAATACCAAATTTCACGAACATTCGCCGCCCAGTAGTTTCCGAGATGAAACGTGGGATCGGACAGACGGACGGGCACCACCTGACCATGAAGGCGTCCTTTGTGTACTTGTTGTAAAGAACTCCTAATAAGGACAAGCGATTGAGATAGAGATGAGAGGAAATGGAGAGAGAGAGGGAGAGCGAGGGAGAGGGAGGAAGAAGAGAAAGAGGGAGATTAGATTATATTTGATACGGTCTTTATTTGGAGCGAGATTAAGACTAGGAAATCCCGTCTTCCACCTAACCCCTTGCCGTGATACAAATATCATAATACATACATACAAGAATTAACAGTAATCTAATCTAGCAATAATAATAGGTTACTTCTGTCCCTTTGTGGCTCCCTCTGTCACGTTATAAAAAAATGCGAAAAACTCCATAATGGAACGAGATTCGTATTCGATATTTTGCAGGAATGATCGATTCTCATATTGTAAGATGGCGACGAAATGAAATCTCGAAAAAAGTCCTAGGTTCGACTCCGAGGTAGGCGTTTCCATTTCCCATATGATAACACGTAAATATGGACATTTCGACTTGCAGGCTTTTATTCTATTTGAGATCTAAATTAGAAAGAATTCACCTATGATCTTCGGATCTAGCCCATTTTAAAGAAAAAACTATGAAGTTTCTTATTCTGTTCATCTTTTCCCGCCTACAGTTCGAAATTCCTCACGTTAAACGTTTAATTCAGATATTCTGGAGAAATCTAGCCATTTTAACGGGATGTTGCCATGCTAACCCATCACATTGTTAAAAAAGGAACGGAATAAAAGAACAAATAAATTCACTATAGGATACCACCCACGCGGGAATCTGGTTGCGCGGACCTGCGAAATGTAGTAGAGAGAGAGAGAGGGGGGAGGAAGTAAGAGAAAGGGAGAGATAGACTACGTAAGAGAGAAGAAGAGAGAGATATTAAAGAGAGATGGAGAGAAGGAAGAAAAGAGAGGGGGAGAGAGATAGAGAATGGAAGATATAGTTGGAGAGAGAGAGGGGTAGACAAGAAGGGAGGGAGAGGAGGAGAGAGAGAGAGAGAGGGAAGGAGAAAAGGAAAGAGAGAGGGAGAGAGACAGGAAGGAAGTGAGAATGGAAGTCATAGTTGGAGAGAGAGGGAGAGAAAGAGGGGGGAGAGAATGGAGAGAGAGGGAGATAGACAGGAAGTGAGAATGGAAGTTATAGTTGGAGAGAGGAGAGAGATAGATAGATAGATAATCGTCTTTATTCGGGCGAAATTTAGACCATAAGGTCCATTCTTACATTTAACCCTTCGCCAATATAATAAATATAAGAAATGGTAAAGTAAGGTATTACAATACGCATTACATAAACAGTATATACCTAAATCATACAGAGTAAAAAAATATATAAAATTGAAGAAAGATTAGAGATTGTGGGGAAAACCTAGGTAAAACAGGCATGTCCTCCCTAGTAAAACCCACGCAGGAAAACACCCACTGAGAAGGGGAACGTGAAAAACCTGCGAAAACCCTAGATAGTGTACATATGGTAATACAAAACTACAACATTAAATATAAAGGAGTATGTACAGTAAGTGTTCGTATATACAGCGTCGTACACAGTCATAAAAAATACATATATAGGTAATAACGTAATGAGAGAGGGAGGGAGAAAGGGAGAGAGAGGGTAGGAGACAGGAAGGAAATGAGAACGTCAGTTATAGTTGGTGAGAAAGGGAGAGAGAATTGCATTTATTAGAAAGCATCAGACGAGAGATGTAGATAATAAGTACTTAACGAATAGAGATTCGCTGTACCGCAAGTAGGTTGGGTTGGAAGTGATTGTGTGGTAGTGAAGGGTCCCTTTCTCTGTTTATGGAGAGATGCGCCCCGGTTGCCATGGGGATGGTTAGGTGCGTGGGAAGAGCGGAGAATGGGGAGAGAGTGTATTCCGTGGGCGGAGTTACGTCGGGTCTTTGACTCATTCACGGAGGGGAAAATCAACCCCTTCCCTTTTATATATCTGCACTCGAATTGTGAGTCACTCCCAACGCACGTACCTCAGACACAAGCGCGGGTCCTCTCCTAACACGGTCTTCGATAAGACGGATTCGCTACCCGGTTTCGCTGCAACGCGGTCTCGCTGCAACGCTACTTATACTAATGAATATAAATTTTATGATTTCATAGATAAGGATTTGGGATTAATGACGCGTTAAAATTAAATTAGACTTATGATGCCTGGTTTCCGACATAATTATTTTATATTAAATGAATGCGGATTCATTACTTTTTAGAATATCAGGTGTTCAGATGTTTGTATGCCCCAATCATTTACAGATTATAATATTTTTTCACAGGTTGATTAGCACAGAATCGATCAGGGTCTGTATTATTAGGCTACATCGAATCCGAGTCCAACAATAGTCGTTGCCATGGCAACGCTCACTTAACGAGCGATGAAAACTTGAAAAAAACTCCGCTATTTGCGCGAAATTCGAAGAAATACGATCTATAAGCAAAATTCTACGATAAAAATTAAAATCTCCATTTCTTTCCTCAGAGAATAGCTACCACACCTTACTAATAGCGATAACTATGGATAATTTTCTATCCGTAATTATATTATTAGAGATAAACAATGATCGTGAGATGACAATGTGAGCCTTTGTTCTTTGTTCAAGTTCGGCGTTTCGCTTTCGCGGGTTCCGACCAGACGTGAACGTAAGTCGATATGTCCGGGTCTGCAGTCGTGAATGTCAGCCCGTTTTACCGCAGTTCCTATCCCTCGAAGCAAGGACGCCTGGTTAGATGGCGACGTGGTTTGCCGCGCGACACAGACGCAAGCGTGCCAACATAACGTACCAAGAAAACGTCCTCGTTCAGAAACGAGAAAATTGATCTTCTACGATAGTTCAGTGGTAGAATATCCTCCCGGCAAGTGGAAGACCCGGGTTCCATTCCATGATACAGTTAATGGTTTCAGGCGTCACTTGGCGGAATTCCTTCGTGACGTAAAATAAAGAGACTTGTCGTGATTCCACGTAAATTTTATTCGATGCAACATCGTCAGGTGAAATAAATTCAAAGGTGGGTTGGGGGGAAATAAAGAAAGGAATTGTGGAGCGAACCATTATTGGAGAAAATTGTTTATACTACCTTCGGTACAATTTACCCGTTAAAACGTATAGCTACTGACAGTTTAATTAACTTGATAAATTCTTTATAGTTCTGGCGGTACACATTAACCATTCTATGGTTTATACTGCTGTTAGCACAATTTACCAGTTCAATTGTTTATTCTAATGGCAGTAAAATTTACCCGTTCAATTGTTTGCATGTATGGCTATACGCATTAGCTGTTCAGTTGTTTATAATAATAGCTGTCCTTTTTATCCGCCTAATTGTTTCTACTAGTTTCAGTACACATTAACCTATTCAAATAATGGCGGAGATTTTTTACCTGTTCAATTGTTTGTACAGCTCTCGGTACAAATTACCTGTTAAAATTTTCCCGCTTCTCGCGGTACGCATTACCCGTTCAATTGTTTTTACTAGTAATCGGTTATGCTATCGGTAATGCGCTTATACATGTTCAGTTGTTTATGGTTGTGAAAATTTAGCCCTATTAATTGTTTAAAATATTTTTTTTATTGTGATAATTATTATTATAGTTAATTTCAATAACTATAAATAAATCTTATTTAAATGAAAGTAAAGTTTATCCTCAAATATTCATCGGGAATTAAATGTCCCCAGGGGGAAAAGACCTAGAACTATATATATATATATATATATATATAGATGGATAGATAGATAGATATATATGTGCGTGTATGTATGTAAATATATACAAATATATATATAATATGATGTATATGCCTGTAAACAGATCTTAAACCGAGTAAAAGCAATCCTTTCTTGTCTATACAACGATAAAAAAAATTTACAATGGCTAAAATGCGATATATATATGTTAACTGTTTATAAACGCATGTAAGTTTGATTTAACATCGTAATAGGAACTTATTTCTTCCACATAGTTTCAACATATAATTTATACGCAAGTTTCGACTTTATTATAGGTTATTGTGTATACGATTGGTAATGCATTAAAATTTTCATATTGCTCGGGTACAGTGGTACTTCCATTAGTCGAACCTCAAAGGGAAACAAAAAAAAACATTCGAGTTATCGAAAATTCGACTAATGGAAATAAGTTTTTCTCATTTATATTCTGCCCGGTAAAATTGATTAACTTAAAGAGTCATGGAAAATTCGAGTTATAGAGGTTCGAGTTATGGAAGTTTCGCTGTATCTATATGCGCTTAGCTTTCGTTTCTCGCCGTAGTTACGAAGTTGATAATACGGTATCCATGGAAACTGCTGGATCGGCCATTCCCACAGAAACGAAAACGGTTTCTATGGGAGAATATAGTATACGCATCGATCAAAGTTCCGAACTGCTTCGAACAGTTTTCCTTGTGTTTTTATTTATTTTTGTTCTTATTTTTTTAAAAAGTTAGGATGGCATTTTATGGTTCTCGTGTTTTCGATGCTCGTCTGTTATTGTTTGCGACGGAAACGCCGGGGAGTTTTTTTTTGGGAGAGCTGGACGCATCGTTCCAAAAAAATCTCCTTTTGGCGGAGAAAGTTTTTGTTTTTCGGAAGTTTCGGAATGTTTCCGTGGCGTTATGGCGCTGGTTCTCCGGCCAGGTCGCTCGTATAACCTGCGTTTTCCCAGAAAAATAATATTCGCCGTTTTTTCTCACGCTTCGCTCGATATTTATTCGCTTGTTTTTTCTATATAGCTCTTCTTTTTTTTCTAAGAAATCGGTTACCCGTTCGTTCTGCACGTCCGACTCTCCGGCCGATATCTCCGGAATCCTTCAACTTGGAGAGTCCGAATTCTCAGTATATATTGGTCTGCGTGATCGCTAGAAATGGCGCGAATTTCGTGGATCTGGGATTCGCTGCGACGGAGTAATCGGTGTCTTTTGTTTCCAATCCCATAGTTACCTACCCCCCTTGTTGTAATAGGAGAGAGGCAACGGTGGAGGGCATTGTAAATTTCCTTTCTTTAATTAGTTATAATTAAGGTAGGAGCTCGGGATTGAAACAGTCCTATAGCCGAAAGACTAGAGGTTTATGTTTTATGAGAACAGAATCCAAATCCATCTTGAACGAGATGGAAAAATTGCTTTTTATCGATCAGCAAGATGATCCAAAACAGAACTTATGATGCCTACTTTCCATTTAATCATTTATTTAATACACTTATACTTACTTTAATAGCTCTAAATTCATCGCGGATATGTAGCTCTCTTTGTGTTCCCAAATTTCATAATTTTTAGCGTTATAAAATACTACCAATACATTCGAACGGAATATTAAATCGATCACGCGTATTCGCGCGGCAAAAACAACGCGTGTACGTATTAGAATATGTCGAAATCCGAGCCCAACAATAGTCGTTGCTATGGCAACACTCTAGTAACGAGTGATGAAAACTGCAAAATCGCCAGTATTTACGGGGAATTCGAAAAAATCCAATCGTTAAGCAAAATTCTACGATAAAAATTAGAATCTCCATTCCCTTCCTCAGAGAATATTACAAAACTCGCTCCGATATTACAATTCTGAGATATTTTAATGTGCGAGAGAAAATTACCCTGCACGATGGATTTCAAATTTCCCATGTAAATCAAATGGGAAAGATAGTTCCTGGAATCGAACCCGGGACTTCCAATGTTCGCAACCATAACTATCCTCGGGAGAACTCGGCCCGTGTAGCAAGAGATTTCCACCAAGTTTCACGAAAATCAGGTGTATTGGTTCAAAAGATAGTAAGGGGGAAGTACAGACAGACAGGAGGACACAACGAGGGAAGGCGTAACTGTTTTTAACAATGGGAGATAGTCAACCGCCTTAGCAACGAGTCCGCCGTTTTTAAACGGGAAACCTATGTTTCCATAGCATTGGTTCAAAATGCTTTTAAATGGAATTTATGGACCATATTACGTGGAGGCGTATTTCAACCAAAGACGCGATCTTATAATGACGTCGTAAATCCCAAAACGAGAAAGAAAGCGCCATATTTAATTCGCTCCGCAATTCTTTAATCGCTTGTTTTTTCGTCAGTTGTTATTCACATCCCGATTTATGTATTTAAGATGTCGTCTTTCCACGTTGGGCCAGGAATGTCACGGTTGCGCAATTTTGCCGTGTTTAAATCATCCAGCTTTGCCCCAAAACCTTTTCAGGCGTTCTTGAGCAGCGGAGCGGTGATTCCGGAACGCCCTATGGACACGACTCGTCCTGTCCCTCCGTCACGACTTTCATCTCCTGAACCGATTCGTAATCTCGTTAAATGTCATCCGTCGAGAAACAATTGAACATCTCATTTTCTCTCCGTAGCTCTTATATGATCTGTAAGGCATAGGTTTAAAAATAATTATTATTCGGGTTCATTTACCGCTGAGAAGCCCTCAAAGAGACACAACGACGAGTCATATTGACTGTGGAGAGATAAAAATTCGAGGAAATCCCGATCGAAACATCGCATACCGCATTCATCCCACCTCTGAATTTGACCACCATTTTCGGGAAGGGAAACGAAATCTAGCAGGAATGCGCGTAGAGAGGGTTTCCCGTGTTACGGAAGCGCCCTTCGCGAAATTCACCCCAGAATAATTGTAAAACTAACGCATTTGCTCTGAAATCAGAAAATTATTTTTCTCGTGTTGTGGTAGCCCCCCTGCCTTTTTAGATCCGTTCTAAACGTGTCCATTTCGTCTTGTCATTCTATACTCTCCCTTACGAACGAAATTTCTGTTTGAAATCGGTCAATCGGCCAATCACTTCGAAGTTTGTTGTTACAGAAAAATTAAAGACCTTGATGTTGTGGTAGCCCTGTTTAGTCGACGCGGTTGGATTATTTTGGTTATTTATTTATTTATGTTATGATTATATATATATGCCTCATTTGTTTAAAATCCATTAGGTCAGTTCTCTAGAAATACGTGTGAAATGAATATTATTTTACATTTTATCGTGGTAGCCCTTCTCCTTAGCTCCTCTGCGAACATCTTGATTTCGTTATGATATGTTGTGCAAATCTTATGTACAAAATTTAATAGAAATCCCTTCGGCCAATCCCTTCCAAACCTTTAATTACTGAAAGAGTTTAATTTGTAATTGTGGCATTGTTCCATTTCTTAGAATTTCGCGTAAATACTGGCGATTTTGCAGTTTTCATCGCTCATAACGGGAGTGTTGCCATCGCAACGACTATTGTTGGATTCAGATTTGGTATTGTCTAATACGTGCTATTTTATCCCGCACAAATACGCGTGGTCGATTTAATATTCCGTTCGAATGTGTTTGTAGTATTTTGTAACGCCAAATTACGAAATTTGGGGACGCAAAGAGAGCTACATATCCGCGATGAATTTAAAGGTATTAAAGCGAATATAAGTATTAAATAAATGATTAAATGGAAAGTAGGCTTCATAAGTTCTGTTTTTTGTATTAGAATATACCGAATCCGAGTCCAACAATAGTCGTATCCATGGCAACCCTCTCGTATTGAGTGGTAAAAACTGAAAAATCGCCAGTGTTATAGCTATAAGCTCTAGTCTCCGAAACGGAATGTGGGTGTGTATGGAGTTTGGAAGCGTGATCCCAGGACCAGTTCCGTAGGGGGGGAGGGGGCCCCCTTCTCCCTCCTCAAGGCCCAAACAACCTCCCTTCCCCTCTTCCGCCCTCGGAATTCGAGGCCTTCGGGGTCAGACCGCTTCCCAGGTCGAACACACCAATCCTATAAAAAACGGGTTGGCCAAGTTTTTACAGCTTGTCTGTCAAATTCGAGGAGGCAATGGGGGCCGCATTAAAGCAGTGGACGTTATCCAGAGGGCCACATTACTATCACAGTTGTTTAATGAGGGCCACAGTGTGACGAAATTATGCTTGCTGGTACTTATATTGCGCTAGTTGACAATCAAGTCGAGGGTAGTGCACGTGAGGAGCAACAGATGGTGCTTTAATCCGAAAACACGATGGAAAATTATCCTCCATAAATGGATTAAACAGAGATTTCAAAGCGTTTTTATGGGAAATACGTATGAAACGGTATCGAATGTTTATCTCCGAAACTGTAACTCGTAATTATGCGGTCTCTCGGACTGATTTGCGGCTAATTCTCTCCCCTATCCGAGCAATTATTCTTTTTTAATATATTTCGCTTGCGGTTCATGTATGAGTCATGGAGAGAAATTTATGGATTTTTAATCGCTGTTTGTCGAGGGAGGACCGTCTTGGAGATCGCCGTAAACAAAATACGAGATTTTTTGCTCGGGATTTTCCCGAATTTTATCTCGGAATCCATAACTGTAATAGTGTGTTCTCGCGAACTTTTCCGTGATAAATGAATCCGAATAATTATTTTAATGCATACCTTAATGATCATTTAAGAGCTAGGGAGATAAATGTCTGGGATTTAATGACGTATTGCTGGACGGATACCGTTAACGAGATAAGGGTATAAGTTTATTAAAGTAGTTATGTGAAGTGAAAGTTCTGATTGATATATTTTTAAATTCTGCAGGAATTCTCGATGGCGAAATGTAATCTCTAGACAAATATGTCCCGGGTTCGACTCCGAGGTAGGCATTTCCATTTCCCATAAAATAACACGTGAAAATCGACTTTTTGACTTGCAGGCTTTTATTCTTTAAGAGATCTAAATTAGAAGGAATTAACCTATGATCTTCGGATCTAGCCCATTTTAAAGAAAAAACTATGAAGTTTCTTATTCTGTTCATATTTGTTCGCTTATAGTCCGAAATCCCTCATTTTAAACGTTTAATTCACATGTTTTGGGGAAATCTTGCCATTTTAACGGGATGTCGCCTTGCCAACCAATTACATTGTTAGACCTCGAAATCCTATTACATATTTCAATCCTTATGGGCGAAAGCGCGCTTTGAACGCTTTTAATACGAGAGAGAAGGAAGGAGAGGGAAATTATTTTCATATTTAAGATGTAATACGACAAAACATGAACGAAAAAACCGAAATTCCAGCAAAAGTTATATTTAAGGGTTGTTTTTGACCCCAAAGTCCAGTTTTAAACACCCATAAGAAAGGGGATAATTTTGAAAAGAAAAAGAAAGCCTGCTATGACCGGGAATCGAACCCGGGTCTCCCACTTGCCGGGCGGATATTCTACCACTGAACTACCGTAGCAGATCAATTTTCTCGTTTCTGAAAGCGGATGTTTTAAGGAAAGCCTTGAAAACAGCGCAGTGTTATATAGAATTGGTTTTTTTAATCATCATTATATATATAGACGTTCCTTACAGAGGAGGATATAATATAACAGGAGGATACTAATGTTTAGGCACTTCCAGATGAGCTGGAGATTCGATATTTTTTCTTAGGTAGGATTTTTTGCAAAACCGACTAAAAAAAACGAAAATCGTGAAAAAGTTCAACAATACGGCGACTAAAAATTCGCAATTGTTTAAACAGATTTTCAAGGTACATGTATTTTCGAATGTGCTACGGAGCTGAATTTTTTTTTAGAGGTAGGATTTGTAAAAAAAAAACGAAATAGCGATTATAGAAATTTTTATATTTTAATTTGTTTGGTAGTTAAAAATTCTTAAAATTTAAACAAATAGGTAAATATTTAGAAACTACGGAGCAAGTTAGAGAGCTGAAATTTTTAAGTTAATTAGATTTTATTCTATGTAAACGAATAAACATTTCACTGTATCCATGAAATCGTTATTGCGGCCGTTTAAAAATTATTTATATTTTAACAATTAGATAAATGTAATTTCACTTCTAATTGTGCTATAAATTTAATATTTGGCAGAAATGTGTGGCATTATTAACCCAATGTGGGAAAAGTATTCTTAAAATTGCAAAAATTAGCGATTGTTTAACTCCATTATTGTTTCATAATGAAAAAACGAAAACCGGCCCAGAGGAGAAATCTTTAGAATTAAAGAAATATATCCCACGATGAAATATCTCTCTGAAAAATTAATGTTTTTTCAAGGTGAGATGAAATGCTTGCAGTATGCAAGCACCTTCTACTAGTAATACTAATAGAGTTAATGTCAACCAACGCGGTAAACATATGGTGACGGCTTAATCCTAACAAATAAAATATTCCATTTGTTTTTATAGTATTATTATTATTTCTAGTGTGATACATATGCGTCATAAATAGGTTGCCTTGGAGATCGCGTTGGTTTATTTACGAGTTTAGATCTTGGCGCCATTTTGAAGCGCTTGCAGCATGCAGGCACCCAAAACTCGCATTTCGAATCGCGAGTATTTTCACATCGTGTCAAAGTCAAAATCTCCTTCTCGTCCCGTTGTCTGAGACGGTTGTTTATGTCGTATTGTTTTCTCGGCCAATGGGAAGCGCGCTCAATTACCGCTTCTAAGTGCAGAGGGCGTGTTGAGTTGTTTGTTTTCACACGCCCAACAACCGGCTTGGGAAAAAAAATGTCAGTTTGTCACGCGCCACACTTCCGGGGTCGTAACGGCTTTAGTTGTGGTCTCGTCCGCTGAGGCGTGGAGATCGGCGCTTCGCGACTGACCTTGTCACTCAAGTGAGGTCGCCACTGTTCGCTGCAGTCGCTTGGAGTGCATCATGGGAAGGAATTTAAAAAAGTCAGGGGCAATGTTCTGCCGTGACCGGGAATCGAACCGTGCGCCTTTGAACTCCCTATAACACGGAAGGGTGCGTACTGGAGGTGTGCCGCGTATTGCGAATCCGCGTAAGTTGAGTTCGCGCAATGCGATTCCGCGTAATACGAACCCGCGTTGTAGCGAATCCTCCATGTAGCGTATTCGCTTTATGGGAGATCCAGATTTTTTGATATTTTCCGATTATAGACTCGTGTTAATCGCAGTCGATTAGTTAACGACACGATAGCTCTAGGATCGCTTTATCAAAGAACTTTTGCGTCTATCTCACATCCGGATCATTGCGCGCGTGGAATTCGATCTAAATGAGCGACTTGGCGCGACATCTATCGACGAAAGAACACACCCCTCGTCCTTAACTGGCGATTGGATAAGAACGTGAACTTACGAAGAATGAGAACCTAAAATTCAATGGAATGGGCGAAGAATGGGAAATTTCTGTTTTAATGACATCAGCACAGGGCTTTGATAAATGCGTGTATTTTTAAATTAGTTAATAAAACGGACGAACAAACTCGGACGTTAGCAATTCTACAAATGAAGTTATTAAAATTTAAAATGGGGCAAATCTGTGAGAAAACCTTTTGACTTAAACTCGCGTATAAACTTTTCAGTCTGTAGAAATATTTGTAGTGTTATTTTTACGAATATCTATCATAATAAAGGCGCTATTCCCTCCTTCCCCTTCTTCGGCCCGGCAACCGATAGGTAAATATTCACATCTCGAAAGCGGTGAGTGATATTGGCTCGAAATTTTTCAGGAATGCTTGGTTCGCGTATTAAGAGTGACTGACGAAACAATATCTGGATTATCGATCCGGGTTCGACCCCAGGGAAGATATTTCCGTTTCCCGTAAAAAATACACTTTTAGATAAACACAAATTAAATAATTAAACGATAAATAGACTTTGGTGCCTGCAGGCTTTTTTATTCTTTTGGAAATTAAACTTAGATGAGATTTTACCCACTATCGTCCAATTTGAAATATTTTGAAGACAAATCTGACGTGACCACCACATGACTTTCTCCATACCGGCAATATATTCATAAAAAAACTCAAAATAGGTTAAATGATAATTAATGTTTTTTGGAACTGCGGGGAAATTTTAAAGACTTGACAGAGAATAGAAATAAACTCCAACGGTAGCCTTCTGATACTGGATACAGCCACAAAAGCTCCAACAATTAAGAAAGGAAAAAGGAGCGTTACTAAGACGTAACTAAGCGTCAATTGTTAACAATAGTCGTCGGTAGGTGGCGTGGTGGTGGCAGCTAAAAATATTTAGTTTTTAAGATATCTCTTAAACAGTTCATTATATGGAAAAATCTTTCAAACAAAGATTGTAGAAAATTAAATTTCCTGGAACTTTTATTCTACTACGTTTTTACATTTATCGAATAGTAAAGCAAATATTTCAAAATAACGGATAAGTGACAAGAGTAAACGCCCACTTTCGGTCTACCTATTTTTACCAAAAACTAATCAGTTCTTGTGACTGTCATAAAAATGTCAAATATAAAATTTCGCGTTGGCCTGATTAATAGGTTTTTAATTAGAGCGCCCACAAAAAATGTCACATACACAGACATCGAAGAAAATAGTCAAAACGTGTTCAGGGGACCTCAAAACGTGTATTTCCGTTGAATTCTCGAAATCGATTTTTTCCATGAAAACAATACCTTATACTACGTATGTGAAGAAAGTAAGAATTAATATAGTACTTATTCTATTAATCTTTTTCCGCCTACAGTTCAAAATCGCTCGTATTATACGTTTACATGACATATTTTGGGGAAATATCGCCATTTTTAAAGATAAATGTCATGACTTGAAGTAATTGTCAAAACCTGAGCTCTCATTGTTGTCTCAAAGCTAAATGCCGTCCCCTCTTCCCTTTCCCTTCCGCAGAATTTGTTTATCTTGACGACCGACAGCTGCAAGCAATAAAATTAACATAAATAGTGATAGTTATATTAATTTATGTATAGTTAATAATTTAAATTCCATTTTTTATCAATTTCAACCCATCGTTTTTAGCTTGCGTTACACTAGCAGTATATTATCTAATGTTATTTTCCGAAAATATGCGATTTAAATGTTTAATATGAGAGATTTAGAACAGGAAGACGGAAAAAGATTAATAGAATAAGAAACTTCGTTAATCTTCCTAAAAAAAACAGTTCAAAATCGAATATCGTACGTCAATTCTTTCTAATTTTATTTTCCAAATGAATGAAAGTTTTCGCTTTAAAAAGTCGCTTCTTGCTTCTTACGGGAAATGGAAATTGCACCCCCTGGTGTCCAATGCCCGAACCTCCGTTCCCCCCTTTTATCTCTTGAACAGTTCGTCATAGAGAAAAGCTGTAAAAACCATTTTATTTCTGCCAACTAGGAGACCCCGAGAAAACTATTTTCGTTTGCGGAAGTGTCCCAGGTTCGACTCCGGGAGACGATTATATTTTCCTTAAGTTTACACGGGATTTTCGATTTTTCAAGGTGTAAGGTTTGTTTCTTTCATTCATTAAAATATGTAAATATGGACCGAATTTCCTCGTTTTTGTTTTATTCGACGGCTAAAACTATAAAATATATTACTCTTTCGATTTTTAGATGTTGCACGGAAGAATTTGTCAGAAACACTCATTTATTTTCGAAATTTTATAACTTTTTCTTACTCTATCCGGGTGTTGCCAAGGCGACCCACATTGTTGCCTCCGATTGAATTAGCGTCTATTAAGCCTTCAAGTAGACGAAATAATATCGTTTTCCCTTTGAAATTACAGTTGTAGCCATGTCAAACTTGATATATTGCAACATTAATAATCGAAGATAGTTATTATTCAGTAAACTCGTGTGTGGGCCGCGAGCGTTTTTAACGATTGACCACAAGGGAAAAAATTCTTTATTCCGATACTGGAATGTGACCTTTTTCGTTAGGGAGATGCAATAAAACTTGCACTTATGACTAAAAAAAATACATTAAAATTCAAAAGGTCAGTTGTCTGATTTTACGAGGAGAATATGGGCTGTTGTTAGTATTACTTTTAAACGTGCAGACTGACTTCGCAAAAGATTTTTGCGGGTACCACTACTGTAAGGATACGAAAAAAGTATCGATACTTTACTCACATCGGTAATTTCCTTTCGATACCAAGTACTTTTGTACTCGATTCTTATCTTTCGATTTTCTAGTGATATCGGTAATTTCGGCCCGATACTTTTGTGGTATCGATACTTTTCATTCGATATATCATATGAGCAAGGTATCGACACTTTCGTTTCGATTTCGTATCCCTACACTTGTGTCGCTGCGATCGCTACCGCATTGAATAAACCGTTACTTTCTGATAGATCCTTTATTTGAGCGAGTTCGAGGCTGTCGCTAGGGAAACGATATCGAAACGAAAGTATCGATACCGTAATCATATGAGGTATCTAATGAAAAGCATCGATACCACAAAAGTATCGGACCGAAAGAACCGATGTCACAGGAAAATCGAAAGAAAAGAATCTAGTACAAAAGTACTTGGTATCGAAAGGAAATTACCGATGTGAGTAAAGTATCGATACTTTTTTCGTATCCCTAGCTGTCGCGTGCAATTTCTATGGCACGGCGAAGTTTCATGTAAATTGGAAAAGGTTTGAACGATGACGAACAGGGGGCCGTTGAATTCCGACGGGAGGGCGAATCCCATTCTCGCGATCGACAGAGAAGTTCGAAAAGCAATAAATC
This sequence comes from Tanypteryx hageni, assembly GCA_028673005.1. Taxonomy (NCBI): domain Eukaryota; kingdom Metazoa; phylum Arthropoda; class Insecta; order Odonata; family Petaluridae; genus Tanypteryx; species Tanypteryx hageni. The sequence continues at coordinate 275,509 of JAJPWW010001012.1, forward strand.
AGTCCGAGGGCCGACATCTATCGAGCGGAGGGAGAACTACTTTCCTTAAAAGCCTCGGGCATGTTTTTTTCGTATTCTTTCAATTTTTTTCGTAACGGGAGGTTCAACTCGGCCTTAACGAAAAAAATTGAGTCCTTAAACGGAGTGAAATTCTCGGGAACGATTCATTCGAAAGTGTTTTTTTTTTTATTTCTACTTTCTCACTCGCTCAGTGTGTATGCACCGTTCAGCGCTGGGGAAGCGTTCTTTGAGAACGAGAGCGCTAACCGAATCAGCGTTATGCGAGGTCATTTTGGTGCATGCAGTACTTACGGAGACGCGTTTAAAAAATCGTAATTTATTGCCGGTTTCATTTTATAATCGTATCCCGCCCTCTCTCTCTCTCTCTTCGATATTCGAAAGCTTCACTGTAAAATAATTAACCCTTAAATGCGCGATATAGCGCGTCTGATGCACACCAGAAATCCCGAAATATGATAACTGTCGCAGTTTTTTACTTTCCCATATACGTAGTAGTATATTGAGAGAATATTGTAATCGTGAAAAAATCCGACTTCGAGATTTTGTCTGTCTGTCGGTCTGTTCGCCGATCTAGGCCCCAAACGCGTGAATGAAATCGAATGATATTTCGTATTTGCGCAATATATCATCCTTTGCAGTCCCTTCCTTCGTAAAAACGACATCGCCCAAAAATTAAGGGTAGTTTATTCTTGGCGATTTTTTGAAATATTTGATTTACTCAAAAATGGCTCCATAGAACTTGATTAAAATCATACCAATAGTATAGCCTGATGTCGCGAATAATACTACGTAAGCCATATATCTCTTTAACACTCTATATGCCGTCCAGTGACATTACAATGTACGCCAAGTTACCTTACCAAAGCCTTATGACGTCACGCCTCCGCAGCGATCCATTCGAATTCAGTCTGTTATAGAGCATAGTGTTATAAACAATGCTATATAATCCATTGTTATGCGTTCTTTGCACGAATTGAACGCATGTAGGGGAGGTCGATACCGTCCGTCCGTCCGTTTGTCCGCATATTAAAACTCGGAAACCGCTAGACATATAATGCTGAAATTCTGTATTGGGGAGTTTTGCTAAAATTGGTCCACCGATTTTCATTTTGGTTAAAATCGAAGAACAATTACGACCACTTTACATGAAGATCTACATGTGGTTTACAATCTTCCTTTGTTTCAACTCGGGAACCGCTTGACATATTGCGATGAAATTTGGTATAGAGGAATTTTGGTGAAATTAGTCCACCGATTCCAATTTTGGTTAAAATCGGACAATAATTACGACTACTTTGCATGAAGACTACACGTATTTTACAACGTACCTCGCTTGCTTCTCATCAAATACCCATCTGAGCGAAAAATATAGAGAACATTGTGAAATCTCAAAGAACGAATTTGGAAACTCTGTGCACTCCGACATGGAGTACACCTTTCCAATCTTGTTTACGTATATGGAACTTCACGTCCGTAGTTCGTATGTCGATATTGACCAATTTAAAAGTACAATTTCATATAGCCCTATTACGGAAGCTGAGGTAAGGAAGAATGGGGTAGGGAAAAAACTACCCCAACATAAATTTTCGGAATTTCGTAATTTTCTCGTTGGTTGTACACAATGACCTATAACCATGCCAAATTTCAGATCTGTAGCCCTTCCGGAAGTAACTAATATTTCATGTCATCCAATCTTCCCCTATATATCCAACTAGCAGCTTTTGGTAGTGCAAGTAAGGAAGTGTAGGCTCAAAACTGCGCTTTTTCTAAATCACTTTTATCGTTGGAATTATGTGAGAGGGAGTACGAAATATTATTGCGTTAACACGAGGGAAAGTATTAAATCAAAGAATGCGTGGAAAGTGTTAAATCGAGGAAATCGTTAAATCGAGTAAAGCGTTAAATCGAGGAAAGCGTTAAATCGAGGAAATCGTTAAATCGAGTAAAGCGTTAAATCGAGAAAATCGTTAAAACGAGGAATCCGTTAAATCGAGGAATCCGTTAAATCGAGGAAAGCGTTAAATCGGGGAGTTCGTTAAAATGAAGAAAAATCTTAAATCGAGGAAAGCGTTAAATCGAAGAATTAGTTAAATCGCGGAAAACGTTCTCCGAGGAAAACGTTAAATCGACGAATGTGTGTCGAATGGGTTTGTGCTTCGTTGGAGTCGAATGTTCTTAAAACGCTGTGTTATTTGCGTAACAAAACACTATCTAATAGACAATGCCAGTTTAAAAAAAACAGCTCAGCCTTCTAAAAAAAAGGAACGTTCAATGCTAGACTAAGCGGGGAGGCCGCCATTATTATCAGCAACCTTCGCCACCTTTGCGCAAGGAAAGACTCTTTGCTGACGCGAACGGCGGAAGAAGTCCTTTACATATTTTATATTTATGCATGAGTCGTGTAAAGAGGTCGCGACGTTGGCTTGGAAGATAGCGGACCCGCAGATCGCCCGATAATGTTGGTGAGAGAAGCCGCCGTTAGGTGGCGAGAGAGCGCGTCGATTTTCAACTGTTCCTAACACTTGAGAATATTACGGAAAAATAAGATGTTGCCACCACAAGTATTATCCCACACCTGTATGTAATATTTCCAAAAATTCCAAATGGTTTAAATGACAATTAGTATTTTAAGGAACTGCGGGAGAAATCCAAAGACCTTGAAAACAACTGAAATAAACTCAAACCGTTGCCTTCTTATATTGGATATGGCCACAAAATTCCAGCAATCGAACAATAATGGAAGGCTGCTTCTGTCCCATTGTGGGTCCCTCTGTCACGCTATAAAAATGCGAATAACTCGATAATGGATGTAGATTAATTTTTGATATTTGGCAGGAATGATCGATTCACATATTGTAAGATGACGACGAAAAGAAATCTCGAAAAAAGTCCTAGGTTCGACTCTGAGGTAGGCATTTCCATTTCCCATATGATAACACGTAAAAAAAGACTTTTTGACTTGCAGGCTTTTATTCTTTTTGAGATCTAAATCAGAAAGAATTAACCTATGATCTTCGGATCTAGCTCATTTTAAAGAAAAACTATGAAGTTTCTTATTTTGTTCATCTATTCCCGCCTACAGTTTGAAATTCCTCACGTTAAATGAATCATTCGCATATTTTGGGGAAATATTGCCATTTTAACGGGATGTTGCCATGCCAACACATAACATTGTTAAACCTCGAAATCCTATTGTTACTTCAATCCTCATGGGTGAAAGCGTGCTTTGAATGCTCTTACAATTAGTACGACAGAGAGAGAGAAATTATTTTCATAGCAACCAATGTAAACAACATTCGTTGCGTTATTTACGAGAAGAAATACATTTGAACGTACAACATTAATCATTCGCATATTAAAATTAGGCACTTAGGATCATCGTAGGAGTTCGAAACTTGAAACAACGAACGCCTAAAAGAACAAAATGTTTGTTTTCTTGCCATCCAAAGAAAGTCGAGGTATATTTATGTTCATTTTTTATTTCACAAAAAGCTTCCCCGTCGAATTTCAACTTAAGGAAATCAAAAGAAGCGTTACTAAGGCGTAACTAAGCGGAAAACAAAATGTTTACAAAACTCGCCGCTAGGCGTTAGTGGCTAAAAAAATATAGTTTTGAAAAGATCTCTTAAACAATGCATTATGCGGGAAAATGTTTCGAACAAACAGGTCTATAGATGACGGATTACTTGTTTGTATATTTGTTTCCAAGGCCAGATTCAAATCCGTGCCGAATTATCGTAAAAAAAGTTTTTTAATCCTAAAAAGGGAGTTTTTTTCGGGTTTAAACTGTGAAATATTTACCGCGATGACAACCACTCCATCGCTTTTCAAATTAGACTATTAATAGAAGCCTTAATCTGTTGTTTTGTTGGTTGGAACGCTGTATTGGATTTCCCATAAGAGGGATCTTAAATATATACCTCTTTCACACTTGCAGACTTGTATTCTTTTGCAAAATTAAATTAGAAGTAATTGACGCACGATCTTCGGATAGGAACCATTTTAAAGGAAATTAAACGTAGATTCTTATTCTCATCGTCGATTTTTGTTTTCGAATCGAATTCGCTCACATTAAAGCTAAAATGTTCGAAAATTTGTCAAAATTTTGCATTTTTATCGACACGTTCCCTAGGCGATCAACAGCATTGTTGAGTCCATATTACGTCATTTTTTCTGAATAAAACGTTAAAGATGTTGCTAACTTGGTTAAAATCTGACTAAATTTTAATATTAACATGTATAATAATGCGTTAGATTTATCTCGCTTCCTTCCAATGTAGTTGAATAAATTTAGTTCCAATTTTCCCTTTGAATTTCAACTGGCAATTACGCGATTGGTTATCAGTAATCTACCTACAGATGGCATTGTTTTAATGCTTTTAGTGTTGATTGTTAGGCTGTGTTACAATACCGTTGTCGTCGGTTTATCGAAACAAGTGAAACTCGGAATACAAGTCGAATGATTACGAGATTTTCGTGAAATTGTGGCGGTCTTAAGATTGTTCGTAGTAACGCCTTCCGATCTTTGCTCGACTTCAACTTTTGGAGTTCTCTTAGCAACCATTTTATCACAATTTTATATTTAAAATATAACGTATCCGTTATTCGATCAGTTTCGAATTTAAATTTTCTCGAATTTTCGAACGAGGGCGAACGTCAGCGGAGAAAATGGCGTTTTAGAATATGTTGTTTTCATCGCGGATTTTTACGAATCATTGATTCTAGATATGTTAGTCCACGCGTGAAGATTACCTTCTAATTATACTCGTGCTTTAGCTCAGCAAATCCTTAACTGACGATTAATATTTATTTTTTCATTATTTATTTTCTGTTTTATTTATTTTTACTTTCTCCACATACGTAGTATACGAGACAGTGTTGTATGAAGTAATTCGACTTCGAGATTTCAACGGAAACACACGTTTTGAGGTCCCCTGAACACGTTTTGACCATATTCTCGATCATGACTGTGCATGTTACAGCTTTTTTGTGGATGCTGTAACTCAAAAACTATTAATCAGGTCAACGCGAAATTTCATATTTAACATTTTCATAAAAATTATAAGATCTGATTAGTTTTTGGTAAAAATCGGTCTACCAGAAGTGGGCGTTTACTCTTGTCACTTATCCGTTATTTTGAAATATTTGCTTTAATATTCGATAAATTTAAAAATGCACTGGGATAAAAGTTGTAGGATATTTAATTTACTACAAGCTTTGTTTGAAACATTTTTCCATATAATGCATTGTTTAAGAGATATCTTATATTCTTAGCTGCCGCCACCACGCCACCCACCGACTACTATTGTTAACAATTGTCGCTTAGTTATGTCTTAGTAACGCCATTCTTTTCTAAATTGTTGGATCTTTGTGTGTCTATATCCAATATCAGAAGGTTATGGTTTGAGTTTATTTCTGTTCTTTGTAAAGTCTAAAATTTTCTCGCAATTTCTTGAATTATTTATTATTATTATGAAATTTGGAATTTTTATAAATATTACAGATATGGAGAGAGTCATGCGGTGGTGGCCACATCAGATTTTTTGCCTATATAATTTTCATTTTGTTTTTGTATTTAATTATTCATTTATCTATTTATTTATTTTTAATTATTCGCTGTCCTATAATAAAGAGTTTGTTTAGCCATAACTATACACGTTATTCATTCATTTAGCATTTTAATATATTGCTTTGTTTATTATTATATATTTTATTTGTTTTATTTTATTTTACGATTAATTACAAGCAATCGGATTACAGAACGAGGTCAATTACAGCTGATCGATTAACATCACATAAATAAAACGACAGACTATAAAGAATATTAACTTCAAATAAAAAGCTTTCGTTTTATTCCCCCAAGGAAACCCGTAAAGAACCGTAGCCTTGGGAACGGCCACGTCACTTGGAGGTCAGGAAAAATAACAGGCGAAGACGCATCCCGTGTGTGTGTGTGTATGAATGGGTTATCCAAGGCGATAAATACGTAATGCGATTTTTGTAATGAATGCGGGCGGGAAGTTTCCCTCGACGACCGCTCGAGGCGCTGGCTTCGCGCCGCTAATAAACCGATAATCGGCGCCACCTGGGGACTTGCACCGCTAATTTGCGGAGCTGAGCGCGTTGGGAAGCGAATGTTTTTGCGTTTTTCCTTTAATTTTTTCAATCTTATCGATTTGTAAGTTGGCTTTAGATCGGTCGTTCCTGGAAGAGGTTCTCAGGATGGATTCCTACACTCGTCTGTCAAAGGACGAGTTTGCGAATATTTCAGTCATCCACGCAACTAAATGACAGGCCTAAGAAGGAGTTGAAAAACAAGTTGATCCGACTTGGTATGCCTGTTTTCCATTCGATCGTTCATTTTACGAGTCGTCGGTGCTTGCATGCTGCAAGCGTCCGAAAAATCACCGCGCAGCGAGATATAATAAACGCGTAAATAAACCGAAGCGACATCGATTGAACTAAACAGAGCCCATTTGTAGAAGATGATAAGTTTTCATTTTCTGAGAAATTTCAGGCGTCTATCCGGAATTTCTAAATTCTCTGGCAATCGCCTTCGCGTCCAAGAAGTATTCCTATTTCAAGACGCAACAACGACACCATGAGCCTATCCTGGGAAGTAGGCTAAAAAATAAAATCTTGCGCGCAATTCGAGTTGCACTACTTGAGAAAAATTAAACCGCGCTAAATCGAAACAGCGCAAAGGAAAATTGTGCAATTCTTACGGATGGGTGTGTGTGTGTGTATATATGTATATATATATATATATATATATATATATATATATATATATATATATATATATATATATATATATATATATATATATGGATGTCAACAAGGTGTTGGGATGAGTTCTCTCTCTGTAGCTGAAGAAGGAGTAGTTCCGAAAGCTTTACGTTTGTGATGTTTCTGTGTTTTTGTGTTATTTTACGTGTGTCGCTTCGACATCCCCGGGGCCTCGCCAACCTGAAGTCGTCTGATTGGTGAGTGCTCACTGGGTTTCCTCATCCCAACACCTTGTTGACATCCACATATTCATTTTACCTTTCCTTTTCCGTAAGTTGTTATATATATAAATAAATATATATATATATATATATATATATATATATATATATATATCCCTCGTATTACACGATTAAGTGTTTCCGAGGAATAGCCGCGTAAAGTGAATTGATAATTACAATTGGTAAAATAGGGATACGTTCCCCACAATCGACCGCCTTATACAATGTACGCATATAAAATTACTTTACTAATTGCTCCAATTCCACCGGTCGTGCAATGACATCATATGCAGTTTTTATTTTGATTTTTTTGAAATCGTGTTATGGTGAAAACGCGTAAAGTGAGATCGCGTATAACGAGGGATACCTCTGTGTGTGTGTATGTGTATATATATATATATATATATATATATATATATATATATATATATATATATATAATGGACGTACATATATTTTGAAAACATTTCGTCGCGAAGTTCACGTGATCCTCGACAGGTGTCGCCACCGTCCGAAAACACCGTCGCCATGGCAACGGGCGACAAAGGAAGCCCAAGTTGCGTCGACTGGGTGGCGGCGCTTGCGAAATCCCCGAGATGATATATATACGATATCATAGATTTTGGCGTTGATTTATTGATCCCATAAAAAACGCAGTCCTGCCAACTTCTCGGTTGGTCGTTCAAAAAAAAAAAAGAAACGGTTTCGTTATTTTTTCTTCGTGACTTTCTTATCTTATTCTTTTTATTTTTAACGCTACTCCTGGAAGTATTGTTTGGGGTTTGTTTTTTTTTAACGCAATCGCTGAAGGAAGCGCACTAAACGTTATCGACAAACGGAGGCATTTTTATTAGTTATCAATCCTCCGAAACGCTGTTTTTTTGATCGTTTTGTAACTGAATCGATCCTATAAAATACTCTCCACACGTCCGAAATTGCAGAAAAAATCTCTCTTTTTAATCACTAATATTATGCCCAATGTTACAGTTCCAATGCTGGAGTTATTGTACGGACAGCTTGGTGGGTGGCTGGCGTTAAGCCCGACACTCTTATAATACGGGGGATGCGTTACGAAAAAAAATACAGCGTAATTTGAATCCGCATAATGAAAAAAAAAACAGCGTGATGCGAAACCGCGGTATGTGAAACCGCGTTATGCGAAACCCTCAATGAGAATCCGCGTAATGTGATACCAAATTTTAAATAGTCTTAAGGCTTTCAGCCGTCAAAGGATCCCACTTCCCACCAAATCGCGTTATTGCGAACCATAACTAGCGATATCTGAATTTCTACAACGGCAAACCGCGTTGTAGCGAATCCGTGTTGCATGGGTACCAAGCGTAACTCTTCCCATCGACACAGGGATTGGCATTCGCCATCTTTTACTCGTGTGAAGTCTATTACTGCATCTAGAAAAAATAGTTAACAATATAATATACACAATAAATTGTGTTAAATACAGTTTTCATAAAGAACTATTTTATACAAAATCTTAATCCGGGTTGTCTGAATGTTTTATATCGAAAAACACAAAACGCGCTGTGGCGAAAACGCGTTATATTAGGACCAGGTGTACACGATCACTCTCTCTCTCTCGAAGCTGCCAGCATCGTTACCAGCCTACCGTGTGTTGCGAAGAAACCGCATTGTACCGAACCCGTGTTATAGCGAAACGGCGTCTTGAGAACCTGCGTCACAGGAAGGTTGGGTTAATAAATAATTGAAAGAGGAACATGTAATTAAACATTTTTCCGAGTTTTGTGTTTGTAAATGAAGAATCCGCGTAACGATCCTTGTTCGAAACATTTTAAGAGATATATTAAAAACTAAATGTTTTAGCTGCCACCACCACTCCACCTACCGTCGACTGTTGTAAACACTTTCCGGTTAGTTACGTCTTAGTAACGCTAATTTTTATTTTCTTAATTGTTGGAGCTTCGTGGCCGTATCCAGTATCAGAAGGCTTCTGTTTGAGTTTATTTATGTTCTTTGTAAAGTCTTTAAATTTAAACATCATAAAATCAGTGTTTCCAATTTAAAAACGCGCTACGAATATTGTTTGCATTGGTTGCTATGAAAAGAATTTCTCTCTCCTCTCTCTCTCGTACTAATTGTAAGAGCATTCAAAGCACGCTTTCCATGAGGATTGAAATAACAATAGGATTTCGAGGTTTAACAATGTAATGGGGTCGGCATGGCAACATCTCGCTAAAATGGCAAGATTTCCCCAAAGTACGTGAATTAAACGTTTAACATGAGGAATTTCGAACGGTAGGCGGGAATATATGATCAGAATAAGAAACATCATAGTTTTTTCTTTAAAATGGGCCAAATCCGAAGATCATGGGTGCATTCTTTCTAATTTAGATCTCAAAAAGAATAAAAGCCTGCAAGTCAAAAAGTCGATCTTTACGTGTTATCATATGGGAAATGGAAAGGCCTACCTTGCAGTCGAACCTGGGACTTTTTTCGAGATTTCTTTTGGCCATCATCTTTCAATATGTGAATCGATCATTCCTGCCAAATATAAAAAACGAATATCGTTCCATTATCGAGTTATTCGCATTTTTACAGCGTGACAGACGGATCCACAAAGGGACAAAAGTAGCCTTTTGTTATTGCTATATTCTTGTAAATCGGAAGTTCTAATAGACGTATGTGATTCAGAATATGTCAGCGAAGTTGAACGAAGATAATTCGTACGCAATTGAAATCCTTCCAGCGGTTTAGATTACGAATGTTACGTCACACGGACGGACAAGACGTGCCCGTTATGGCGTCCCGCTGCCACCCTGGTTAATTAAGAACGCATAAATTCGCCCATTAATCTACCGATCGCTAAGCGATATCTCGCCGTGAGAATTTACTTAAGGACTAGACGAGACAGACACAGATGTGACGTCAGAGGTTTGTAATTAAGGTCGCCTTCTCGACTGTGATAAGATATATAGCGCACGCATTTACCGCGTAACATAAGTTGCGTTTTCGCTGCTGCGGAACGAGAACCATTGTTCCATCGGGGAGAGTTTAAAAGAATAACCAAAGATTGAAGTTCAAAGATGGAATTCAGCGGAAAATGTTTCAGCAGCCTAGACGACGGGTGGAATCCGTAGTAGTCCCGTTTGTGCGGCAGTTCCACGAGATGTCCCCCAAACCTTAGAAACAAGCGAAGGAGATGTATATATAAAAAATTATAATTTTTATAAGCGACGTTTTAGCTTGTTTTGAAAAATGCGCTCATTGGTTCCGTTTGTCTGTCTGTCTGTCGACTTGTTTGAATTGAAATTGTGACGTAACCACAAACGGTAGGGAGCTGAAACTTTGATTGTAAATTTCGGCGCCGTTTTCATCTGTTCTTCTTTGGGTTTGTGCTATGGCAGATGCTCGTGCAAATTACATATTTTTTATTGTTTCCGAAGGTGTTTTTTATATTTAATCACAGTCCGCGTTAAAACGCCGGGACCGCATCGAGAACTGTCCGCTGCTTAGGCCTCGCGACTCGGATTAGCCGTTCGAAACTCGAGGATTCGTCCCGAAACCGAGCTCAGGGACCTGCTCCCCCTCTAGCAGCAGGGGGTACCAAACCATTTGCAATAAAATTTTAACTGTTTAATGTTGTTAAATTAGTGAGAGGGTAACTCAAGCATCGAATACGGGTAAACGCACTGATTGATGGCGACTTTTTAAACGTGATTCTACGGTAATTGATAAGATATTTACGCTCACACGTCGTCTTGACGCCCAGGAATACAAACCTTTAAAGAGTTTCTGGGAGGGGATTGTATTGAAAACATGAAAAATGTGTGTATTATATGAAAGTTAGGTTGGGTTGGGTTGTTTGGGTTGGATGGGTTGGGTTAGGCTGGGTTGGGTTAGGCTGGGTTGGGTTGGGTTGGCTGGAGCACAAACTTGATGGCCATATATATTAACAGAATGGGCCAGAATTGTTACTATGACTAGTCATTAACTGTTTCCAATACAATCCCGTCCCAGAAACCCTTAAAAGGTTGGCACACCTGGGCATCAGGATTACCTATGAGCTTAAATGTCTTATTATTTATCGTAGAATTACGTTTAATAGATGCTCTTAATCTGCGCATTTGCCCGGATTCGATGCTCATAAATATAACAGTATTAAATGGTTACAATTATATTGCAAATGGTTTGGCCGCCTAGAGACCTCCTGTTGCAAGGGGGGTGCAGGTACCTGAGCTCCGTTTCGGGACGAATCCTCGAGTATTGAACGGCTCATCCGAGCTAATGCCGGTCGCGAGGTCGGAGCAGCGGTCAGTTGTCAATGTGGTCCCGGCGTTTTGACATAATTACCATCATAATTTCATCTCTGTAAACAGCTTTGTACGGTTTCGCATTGCGCGAAATAGCTTTACGCTGGTTCCCTTTGCGGTGTTTTTCTTTGAGCTGTTTCGCTTTAGGCATTTTCTTTCTTCACTCTGTCTCGCTTTGCACGGTCTCGATCAACGCTGTTTCGCGTTGCGCGATCCACCCTTACGCGGTATTTTTTCCGGCAACGAATATACACTTAAAAAGTGATTGATATATATGTTGATTGCCGTTTGTACGTGACCCGTTTATTACGCAAGCCATCTGGACCTTTATTGATTAGATACTTCGACAGTTAATGTGACGCAACATCTCTCTGTCTCTCTTGGAAGGTTATTTGCACGTCTCGAAATTGGAAAACAAGGAAAACTCCTCATCACGTCTCTTCGGATGTGTGGAAACTTTTTGTAAATATTTTTATTTTTTTCCTTCGTTTCCTTGGATGCCATTGTCGGCGAATCTTTCATCTTTTTTCATTCGATGATGTTCCAGATTCGTTTATATCGGAGAGCAGACGAGGCCATAAACATTTTTAAGTGTTTCGTCCTGCGCTTCCGTCTCTACAGTGACAGTCTATTTGTCTGGCCCTTTTGAAGGCACCTTAAGAGTCCCCCGAATCAGGTGATTGGTGGATCTTGTTTATAAGACCAGCCTTTACTTTTCGATGCTCATTTGTCCCTTTCCCCACCGCCCGCCGAACGTCATCAGGCAGCGTAGGAAAATGGGTGTTCGCGGAAAAATCGCCATATCTTCGAAACGGCTTACGTTAGAAGAATAAAATTAAGCCCAAAACCTTTCGAGATTCCGCTTAATCTTTCAGTGAAGTGTTCGTGAAAATCGGCCCAGTAGATTCGGAAATCCCTCGTTGCAAACTTTCAAACTCATCTATCATCAAGCCTTATATATATATATATATATATATATATATATATATATATATATATATATATATATATATATATATAGATTACACGAAATTTAGTGAGAATGCAATACATCTTGTTTTACTCCGAGTTACCGCCGTTTTGTACACGCAACAACGTAAGCGGTGATGCCATTGTGTGGACTAGAAGCTTTCGTAAGAGGTGTTTATATAAAGCATGATTATTCCGTTTTTTTTTTCTGCGGTTATTTACAATTTGATAATACTTCCTGCGTGGATTTTGAGTCTTTCTTTACCAGTGAAGCGATAGCAAAGGAACGCCTCAACTTCTCGTCCGTCTGTCCGTCCGTAGCAACTCTCATCTCCTAAACCGACCGACGGATTTTAACTGAATTGAGTAGGAGTGAACCTTGTTGAAGTATGTCGCCCAATTGTGATGTTTAAGAGAATCCGTCGATTAGAACTTCCGCATTATATATATATATATATATATATATATATATATATATATATATATATATATATATATATATATATGCATTCAAATAAACTTATGCTCGTATCTCGTTGAATGGCATCTCTGTGAAGCAATAATTAAATGCAGTATTCGTCGCGTATTTCGTTTACATCGGTCAATACGACCGCTCTGTCGGTAGATAACAATTAAAAGGACCAAATTTTTCTCTTCTAAGCTCTTATAATAAAAATCTGACGTGGCCACCACATGACTATCTCTATACCTGTAATACGATATTTCTAAATATTCCAAATACGTTCATTAATAACAAATATTATAAGTAACTCCGAGAAAAGGTAAACATAAACTCACACCTTCTGTTATTGGATATAGCCACGAAGCTCCAACAATCAAGAAAAGAAAAAGGATCGTTACTAAGACGTAACTAAGCGTCAATTGCTAACAATAGTCGTCGGTAGGTGGCGTGGTGGTGGTGGCTGATAGAAAATATAATTTTTAACATATCTCTTCAAAATTACATTATATGGATGAATGTTTCAAGCATAGGTTGTAGAAAATTACCTTTTCCACAACTTTTATTGCGATACTTTTTTACATTGATGAAATATTAATGCAGGTGTTGCGAAAAAGTCTGATTTGGCCCTCATATGATTTTCTCCGTATCCGTATTATCTCTTAAAAATTCCAAGTAGGTTAAATGATTATAAATATTTAAAGAAACTGCGAGAAAATTTTCGACTTCGCAAAGAGCAGAAATAAACTCAAACCATAAGCCTTCTGATATTGGATATATCCACGAAGCTCCAACAATTAAGAAAAGAATATGGAGCGTTACTAAGACGTAACTAAGCGTCAATTGTTAACACAAGTCGTCGGTAAGTGGCGTGGTAGTGGTAGCTAAATAATTTAGTTTTTAAGATATCCCTTAAATAATGCATTATATGGAAAAATGTTTCAAGCAAAGGTCGTAGAAAATTAAATTTCCTACAACTTTTATTCCAGTATGTTTTTACATTTATCGAATATTAAAGCAAATATCTCAAAATAACGGATAAGTGACAAGAGTAAACATCCACTTCCTGTTGACCGATGTTTACCAAAAACTAATCAGTTCTTGTGATTTTTATAAAAATGTTAAATATAAACTTTCGCGTCGACCTGATTATAAGTTTTTGAGTTATAGCACCCACAATATTTCAATCACACACACGCACACAGACATCATGGATAAAATGGTCAAAGCGTGTTCAGGGGACCTCAAAACGAGTATTTCCGTTGAAATCTCGAAGTCGATTTTTTTCACGAATACATTACTTTCCCCTATACTACGTATGTGGAGAAAGTAATAATAATAATAAACGCCTTTGAAATCTGTATTCAATATTTGGAGTTTACTTTTCCTTCTTGTTCATAGCGAAATTAGTTTTGCCGTAACTTTCCGCCCTTTAATTAAAACGTCAACAGATAAATTTATTTACTTTTCTCGAAAATCTCCCGCGTCAGAACGGCGTGCTCCCTTGCCTTGCCTTGCCCTTGCCTTCAAAAACTTTTTATTCCACTTTTCTTGGAGCGTATCTTCGAATGAATATTCCTCGCGGTTCAGGGAAACCTTTTGCAAAGGACGGTTGTGTGTTTATAAGTGATTGCACAAATAAACATTTAAACGTTAAAAATGTTTAAAATTTAAACAATTTGAAAAATATTATTTCACTTCTAGAAGTGCTACAACTTGAAAATTTGGCAGAAATGTGTAGCATTATTACCCCATAATGAAGAAAGTATAGAATTCTTAAAATTGCAAAGTTTCGGGGATTGTTTTAATATATTATTTTTACATAAGGGAAAAACGAAAATCGCTGCGGAGAGGTGAAATCTTTAGAATTAAAAAAATATTTGTGATGATGAAATATATGTCTGAAAAATGAATGTTTTTTCAAGGTGAGATGAAATTCTTGCAAGCACCTTCTACTAGTTTAATCTATGCATTTCAGATCATATAAGAGATGGGGAGAGAAATTTATTGAAGTCCTCCGAATTAATTCACCTTACAGAGCTAGAGAGAGAAAAATGTGGCGTTTAATTGTTTGCTCGACAGATGGCACTTGACGAGATGACGTTTATTAAAGCATTCCCGTAAACCTTTGCGGGGGAAGGACAGTTTCGCAACCGTTTTTCCAAAGGCCGATTCCTCCCACTTTATCTATCTTGTTAACATCACAAAAATAAGGGGGGTGGGGGAAAGTACTTTCCTTATCGAAGACCGCAATTGATATCGCGAAAAAAAGGTTTAAAAGTGGAGTTGGGAAAGATAACAGCGATTTTTTCGACTCGTGACGTTCCTAAGATCCTTTCAGTAGCGCACCGAAAGTATCGCGTTGTGGTCGAGTGTAATTAATTGCAGTCTTTAGATGCTCGAGTGTGGAATAACTCGCGTGGCGGATGTTCGGAGTGTTGCTCCCCCTTACCGACACCTTCTCGGTGTCCCGGTGCGCCCCTTGTGTCCGAAGTGCGTCGGTGACGTGAAGGAAACGTCGCTTTGACGTCTAACAACGAGAGCTTGGCTCAGTAACTGGTTCTGGTGGCATACATACATAATCTTCACCCTCATAATGTCTCCGTCACGTATTGCTTGCTCCGTGGCGAAGTGCTAATTTCAGTCATCCATCCCCGATAATTGCCGCTGCGTTCGGAACTGGCGCAATAGCTGTCGGATCATCCTCTTTTGTGTGGCAATATATTTTTAGGGCACACAATTGAATCATGTCTTTTGGCTTTTTTTCGTTAGTTAGGAAGCACATTGATAGATGGCGGTGTGTGTAGTGTGATAGAAAAAAATCGTTCAAGTTAACGGGTTTTGTTTGTTTTTATAGTTTTTCAAATTGTCTTTATGCAGCAGCATCTATGACCCATTTTTGAGGGTATTTAATTTCTCCCTTCCACGTCTTTTGACTTTTTTTGCTTGATATTTCCACTGAAGCTACAAAACACGTTGATAGGTGGCGGGCTGTGTCGTGTGGTAGAAAAAAACGTTCTAGTTTGCAAGTGTTGTTGTTTTTTTAGGGGGTTTCAAATTATTTTTCATGCTGTAGAATACGTGAACATTTCTAAGGGTATTTAATTGCATCTTATTCGTCCTTTGAATTTTTTTCTATTCCCATTGTAGGAGTTTCGTTAGTGAGGAAACACATTGATAGATGGGGGGGCTGTGTATGTGCTAGGAAAAACCGGTCTAAGTGTACCGATGTTGTTATTTTAGGGCCAATCGGGTTGTTTCTCAGGCTGTAGCATTTGTATCAATTTCTTCGAGGGTGTCATCATTTTATCTTATTAACTTTGTGACTTTCATTGCTTGCTATTCACTTTGCAGTAGTTTTCTTGGTATCGACACCCGTTCCAAGATGGCGGGCAGGGGATTTTACTAACGAAAAAACTTTTAGATCACTGGAGTTGTTGTTTAAAGCGCTTCTTCCTATAGTAAATATTCCCTTCATTGATCTTTGTAATTAATTGCAAATTAGGGGGTTTTTAGAAGCTTGCTTCTTTGTTTTTTAATTTTTATTTGTTGAACTTCCGAAAGAACTCTTTTGTTAATTGTCTTTCAACTTTATTTTGTTTTTGGTGGCTGCATAACTCTTTCTCATTGGGGTAGAGCGTTAGTTCGTTTAATTAATTCTGCCTCCTGGCGGATGCTTATCTACTTGGAGCGTCCTCACGCAGGTCAGGTGATACCTCCGGGATATCAGGAGAATCTATGGCCTGTCCATCTCGTGGAAACCTGTCAAAATACAGACTTTTACGGATTGTTTACTCTTCCTGATTAAGAGAACCTCGAGAGTTTTTAGTATCGGTTTTAATATTGCTTAATTTTTTTACATAAATACATACATACATATATATATATATATATATATATATATATATATATATATATATACATACTATAACTCAAGATTATTTGTTGTGACGGGATTTTCGTCGGTCGCTGAGCTGCTGTGTACATCTGACGTACAACTTTGTACGGTTTTTGAACCATTGAGTTGTTGCGAAAGATTCTGCCACAAATTTATGGTAATTTTATAACAATTTAAAATTAACTGAATGGAACTGTTTCTCCATCAAAGTCGGTGGTTATTTTGAAATGCTAACTTGTTTCGGTATTGCAAAAAGAAGGTCATTTATTCGGTTTACGTTGAGTTGCCCGGTTTCCTGGAACTGCTGCGGCAAATCGAGGGATCCGTTGTCGATTGTAGTGTCGTAGCTATCAGGTACCAATCGGTAAGGGACGAACATCAACAAGCCTTTTTCCATTTTTAGTCTCAGGGAAAAGTTCTTACAGTCGAAAATTTTTCGAAAGTTTACTGCATCTAACTCAGTAGTTAATTTGACGTTCTGAATTATTTAGTTTTATAGGTTTCCATAGAAATAAGTAATTTTTTCGGTGAAAGTTAAGTTGGCTGTTATACTGGGCATTTTGGGACAAATAGAGGGATCTTATTGATAGAATTTATCGCTGAGTCTTAAATTATTAGATATTTTAGAAGTTTGTATGATTGCTAAGGGATATTACATCGACAAGAAATCTGTAATTAGAGTTCTTTTTGCCGGAAACTCACAAATTCTGGAGTGTGTCGTGCAAGTTTTTAGCTGTCACAAGAGTTGCGAAAGTTGACATTTTACTGAAGGACAAAAGACAAGGGATTGGCCATTTTGATTATTAGGAAGGTCCTTGTTGCTGTAAACTTGGCTAAGTTCAAGAGTGTTTTAAACGGTGTTGTCTAAAGTAGTTTCAGTCTCGCCGCCTTAGTAGATATTGTGGAAATTGACCGGTTGCTGAAGCATAAACATCGGACATCCCATCGGCCAACTTCAGTCTTGGGAGAGTTCTTCTAGCTGAAGATTTAACAACTTTGAAAGGATTATCTTGAACTGTTCGAACATTCAGAGCGGTTTCTGAGTTTAGCCCTTGTGTAAGGTGTGCGAGAAGGGTTCAAATATCACTCCCAGATAGTCCAGAAAAGGTACAGAGGCCGCCATGTTTTCGCCGCGAAAAACCGAGAGGCGGCGGACCACGTCGTGCCCTCAAGGTGACGTCACTTTCGAACAGGAATCGGACGGTTACGAGGAAGACGAAGAGGACGGCTTGTTCGACGAGGAAGACGTCACGGGTTGGGATCCAGACGAGAAGGGAACAGCCGGACTGGGTACCATAATCCCCCTGACCTTCTACAGACAGAGGAGGGAAAGATTTTTCCTCACTAGAGGTCGAAGGTCGCACCGAGCCAGCCACTCGGAAGCTCATAAATGTGACAACGCCGGGCAGCAAGGCTCCCAGAAATCTGGCAACGTCGCCAAGAAGCCGGCGCCGACGGTCCACAAACATGGCGGCGGCGCCCACCACAAACACGCCGCTCCCCACAAACACGTCGCTCCCCACAACAAGCACGGCAACACCGCCCACCGGCATGGCAACCCCGCATCTCCAAAACGCGAAGCCTTTTGCGACGGTGAACACGAATCCGACCTCCTATCCGAAGCAAACCTCTCGGAAGCTGGTGGGGTCATCAGAAGGGTCCAGGGGACCAGGAGGGAAAGCCTGTACGAGAGCTGCGTGGAAGAACTCCAAGGCTACTGCTCGGAGAGGAGGATCTCCACCGACATGGCAACAGCGGACGAGGGCGAGGCGATGACGTACCCGATTATTTCGGCATTTATCGATTACAGTAAGTACTTCTGTCCAGACAACAGGCGGGTTGCCCACATTACCAAGGTATGGGAAGGTGCAGATGTTGCGAAACCGGTCGATAGTAGCTTTCCCGACCGCAGCAGGAGTTTAGTCCGGGATTCCAGCCCCGTACAAACCTCGGTGTTCCTGGAAGAGCTGAACAGCATCCGGGTGAGGCGTGACGTGTGGTCGAATGGTTCAGGAATCACCGAAAGTCGGGTCAAGGTTCGTAGATACTCCGCCACCGATGCGGACGCCATGGCGGATTGCCTGCAAATCGGCCTAACCAGGCGTTCCAGCATTGTGGAGAGCTGCTCCGGGGCCTGCGTGACCTCCGATGGGTCTCCAGCAACCTCTGCCGTCACCTGGGCAGGCTCCGTGATGTTCCAGAACCTCGACATGTCCGACCAGAGTGGGAGGTTGATCTTCAGGAGCAACAGTTTCTCTGAAAGCTCTCACAGGATCTTCAAACGTTCATGGAGTGTAGAAGCTAGTGCCAGTGATCCAAACGACGGGGGTGACTTTACAGGAGCGGCTGAAATGACTTGGAGCAGCACCGTGATGGCCGGGAAGCTGGAAACCTCTGACCAGAAAGGAGGAATGAGTTCCAAATCGGCCATATTGTTTCCTCAAAACGGCCAGTCGCCTCCAGAGATGATAGAAGATGTTTCAGAGCTCAGGATGGCGGAGAAGGTGGAGGGAAAAGGATGGTACAGCTTCACCTACGACGTCGATTACGAGGACCAATGGGACGACGCTTTGTCGGAGCTCCCACCAAAAGGCGGTGACGTCGGCGAGGTTGCCAAATTTACTAGCTCCCTCTCTCCTCTTCTTAGACGCAGAAGGTAACCTGTCTAGTCTTCCCGATAGTATCGCTTACCAGAATGCTCTCTAGGAACCCCAACCAACTCCTGTTGAACGGTACTTGAATCGGGGGTTTCAAAATGGCGGCCGTTTCTCTTATCGACAGCGGCACGAACGCTAAATTTTTGTACTAACCCTATCGAGATTTTTGTACAATTACTTTCAGACGGTTAAATAGGCAATATTTTACAGTGAACGTGGTTTTAAACGATAAATTTCAGCGATTTCGAATAGATGGCAAATTTCGAGGATAAAAATTAGAAACTTGATTCGTTCTTCTTTAAAATTTTCCCGGTTTGAAGAACGGATGTCAATTTTTTCTAATTTTAATTCGCGAAAGAGTGAAAGTCTGCACGCGAAAAAAATGCATTCTACGTGTTATCTCACGGGAAACGGAAGTTATACATCCTGGATTCGAACCCGGGTCTTTTTTTCGGGACTCTTTTTCGTCATTGGCTATTAATTTGTCATTGAAGCGTTTCTGTCACATTTCAATCTTCTACGTAGCCGGGATGTTCGTTCGTTTGAAAGGCGTTACATACAAAGTGACGGAATAAGCTTTTTCTACTTTCTCGACGCGTAGTATAGGGTAAAGTAATGTGTTTGTGAAAAATAGGTTTCGAGATTTCAACCGAAATTCACGTATTGAGGTCCCCTGAACACGTTATGGCAATTTTCTCGGTCTCTGTGTGTGTGTGTGTGTGTGATTGGCGTTTTGTGGCCGCTCTAACTAAAAAACTATTAATCAAATCATCCCGATATGTTTGATATTTTCATTAAAGGGACAGGAGCTGATTGCTTGAAATCGGTCCACCGGAAGTGGGTGTTTACCCTTTTCACTTATTCGTTTTTTTTAATATTTGCTTTAATATTTGATAAATGTAAAAATGTATTGGAATAAATGTTGTAGGAAATTCTATTTTCTATAACGTTTGTTTGAAACATTTTTCCATATAATGCATTGTTTAAGAGATACCTTATATTTTTAGCTGCCACCACCACGCCACCTACCGACGATTATTGTTAACAATTGACGCTTAGTTACGTCTTAGCAACGCTCCTTTTTCTTTTCTTAATTGTTGGAGCTTTGTGTGGCTATATCCAATAATGGTTTGAGTTTATTTTTGTTCTTTGCCAAGTCTTTAAAAATTTTCTCTCAGTTCCAAAAAACATTCATTATCATTTTACCTATTTGGAATTTTTATAAATATATAACCGGAATGGAGAAAGTAATGTGGAGGCCGCATCAGATTTTTTTATCTCGATCGATCGTTCGAACTCCTTTTCGACTCCACGTCCTGCGGCTGCATTTCGATAAGTTCCAAGGAAGGTTTTTTAATGCGGTTAATTTGCGTCGGCTCTGTTCGATTTGACTGTCGACGCATTCGATTGTCATTTGCCATCGCACTCGCATGACGGATGACAAAAGAAGGCGTGAACGCCGTCCTTTCTTCCGTTAGATTAGATATGAACATCCTCGTGCGTAAGACATGATACGAACATGCTATGCCGACCCAACGAGAATTCCAATTTTTCGAAATAATAAATTGCCTTCCCGATTTTTTGTGCGTGATTTTAAAACAATTGAATCATCCTGTTTATTTTATTTTACGGCGTTGCCACTTAGACCCGCCCACTGTTGCCAGACTTGTAAGCGTAGTAATTTACTAGTGGAAGGTGCTTGCATATTCATTTTACCTTTCCTTTTCCGTAAGTTGTTATATATATATATATATATATATATATATATATATATATATATATAACAACTTATAACTATATATATATATATATGGATGTCAACAAGGTGTTGGGATGAGGAAACCCAGTGAGCACTCACCAATCAGACGACTTCAGGTTGGCGAGGCCCCGGGGATGTCGAAGCGACACACGTAAAATAACACAAAAACACAGAAACATCACAAACGTAAAGCTTTCGGAACTACTCCTTCTTCAGCTACAGAGAGAGAGTTTCCTCATCCCAACACCTTGTTGACATCCATATATATATATATATATATATATATATATATATATATATATATATATATATAATATATATATATATATAAGGCTTAATGAAGGATGAGTTTTAACGTTTGCAACGAGGGATCTCCGAATCTTCCGGGCCGATTTTCACTAACCTTTCACTGAAAGATTAAGCGGAATCTCGAAGAGGTTTTAGGCTTAATTTTATTCTTATAACTTAAACCGTTTCAATGATATGGCGATTTCTCCGCGAACACCCATTTCCTACGCTACTTTATTACGTTCGGCGGGCGGTGGGAGGGGTGAGTGAAAGAGGGGCGGGCGGTGGGAGGGGTGAGTGAAAGAGGGGCGGGCGGTGGGAGGGGTGAGTGAAAGAGGGGCGGGCGGTGGGAGGGGTGAGTGAAAGAGGGGCGGGCGGTGGGAGGGGTGAGTGAAAGAGGGGCGGGTGCAATCCCGAATCGCGCCCGGACAACGCCGGGTCACACAGCTAGTATACAGAATAAACGTCACGCAGCTTCGAGTTTCACAATTGTCCCAAATTTGATTCGTATATGTTCGTTTTTCGATGAAACGTTTTTCGTATTTTTTAAGACTTTTTCGGGAGTATTTTTTTGTGATGAAATGCAACGCTTTTGGGCAAGGATGGGCTGCCCTTTCGACACGGCGGACCGTATCGCTGGAAGTGAATCTTTCGGTGAGTGAAAATCAATTCAAAAATAGGTTCAAATGGTTAACGGTTCATTGTTAAAAACCATAGCGGAATTCGACCTTATAAATACCTTTGAGAAAAGTCGAAAAACAAATTTTAACGAGGAAATGCATTCGGGGCGATTCCGAGCGTGGATGAAACCATAGGTGGAAGGGAAGGAAGGTAGTATCGGTAAAACGTACTTTGGGTAATTCATGTTTCCGCAGATTAAGGGTTTAATCCCTGGGAAAACGTCGATTACGCAACGGTGAAACGGTGATGACAAAATTGTTATTTTTTTAGTGGCGTTTCTCGAATTGTGAGTCAGAAAGCTCATGCTAGACGTTGCCAGCTCTACACCGGAACACACGCGACGTTTGGCAGGCATTTAAAGGGAAATGGCGCATGTGGCAACACAGCACGCCCGGAGACGATGTTACCACTAGGGAGACTCGATTGGGCTTTCGAATGCTTAGGTTCCCCCTCCTCCTTTCCTGTTGGTTCGCTCAGTGTCTCGCCCCCTCCCCCCTCTACAGATGTATTGAAAGCTTATGGCACCTGCGCACAAACACGAATTCAGCGTGGAAGAGTCCATTCTCGAAAGCGAGCTACGCGGGGGTGAGGGTATATATACGTCTGGGGCAATCAGTCATTCTCCACAGCCACCTTCCCCTTAAGCTTTCCCCCTCCACAGCCACCTTCCCCTACATCACGTGACTCTTCGCGCATTTAGGTGCCATAAGCTTTCGATAGATCTGCCCTCTCTCTCTTTTACCTCCCCCTCACTCACCATCTCATCTGAAAACCACTATAGATAGATAGATAATCGTCTTTATTCGGGCGAAATTTAGACCATAAGGTCCATTCTTACATTTAACCCTTCGCCAATATAATAAATATAAGAAATGGTAAAGTAAGGTATTACAATACGCATTACATAAACAGTATATACCGAAATCATACAGAGTAAAACGAAAAATATAAAATTGAATACAGATTTGCGTTTGTGGGGAAAATCTAGGTAAAAACAGTCGTGTCCTCCCTAGTAAAACCCACGCAGGATAACACCCACTGAGAAGGTTGTATACGTCGTTGTATACCGTCATAAAAAATACATATATAGGTAATAACGTAATGCAAACCAAGAAATATAATACAATAATTAGGCAGAATAAGATGAAATATACTTGAAGTATATACTATGAATATAGAGATTGTTGTTGGATCATGCATAACATAAGACAGAAGGAAATGACATAAATTAACAGATATGATATAAAACAATACATAATAATATTAATAATATATTTGTGGAGAACTGCATATTGTTTGCGTTATTTTTTAAAAAAACTTTAACCGTGCCCTTAAAAATAGCTGATGAATGAAAATGAAGTGCTGTAGGTAGGATACGGTAAAAGTATCGATACTTTACTCACCTCGGTAATTTCCTTTCGATACCAAGTACTTTTGCACTCGATTCTTTTCTTTCGATTTTCTAGTGACATCGGTACTTTCGGCCCGATACTTTTGTGGTATCGATACTTTTCATTCGATACATCGTATGATTACGGTATCGATACTTTCGTTTCGATATCGTATCCCTAGCTGTAGGTATTCCACGTTCTAAGAAACGTAGAGCCATAGCAATGGATACGAAGATGTTCGTAGTTAAGCCGTCTGAATAGGGCGAGAGACACCTGCCAGAATCGGTCGGACCTTGGGTTAAACCTTCAGTACTTTTTTCGACTTTATACTTTTCGACGACGTCATTATCGCATCCCTGTTCGAACGAAAGGGTTTTTCTAGCATTTATGAGGCGTACTTTCGTCTATTTTTTCCCGAGTGCGGGTCATTATATAAAAATAAAAAATCCGGCCGCTGGGACGGGAAAGTAATTAAAATTTTTATCATTGTTCTTACGGGGAAAATGTGCTAAGAGGTGACATTCGGCAGCCAATTGCGTCGTGAGTGCGAGGACGGCCTGTAGAGCTAATCCTGGTTCGTAGGTGACGTTGAACACGACAATAGATGCTTCAATAAGTGCGTAAGGTATTATGCATCCCATCCCATGCCATACACCTTCAGCGTTGCTATAATAATGTTGTGTTTGTTTTTGCATAACGAGGTGGTATTGTTGTTGCATGACGCCTGTGGATTTCTAACACTTGTTGTTCCCCCGTGGATGGTGTCATCAAAAACTAACATTACCTCAATTATTATGCCGATTGCATAGGTTGGAGGCAGTGGCAATGAAAATTGGGTTTTTTTTTAGCATGTGGTTGTTGTGATTGCTATGTGTTCTGATTGGTTTAATGAAAAAAATCGAGATTTTTTTCTTTGTGAGAAAATATTATAGAAGTTATAACTTTCATCGGGTGGTACTCCTGAATATTCCACCGTAATTCAGGATTTGGCTGCTAGATGCCGCTAACTTTTAACCTTTATTGGTTTCAATCAATATTCCTCTTGACAGTTGAGATAAAGGCCAGTAGATGTCAGCTAAAGTTACTCTTTCATTTAATGATTCACAAAGCCTAATAGATTTCGCTAGTTGTCTTGATAACATGGTGTAGTATTTGAGAGGCGAAAAAAGAACTGGGGCGGTGTTGCCATATTTTCCTCTCTCTCTCTCTACTATTCGCAGGTTTCGCCACACAACCTGAGCTATGGGAGGGAGGGAGAGAGAGAGGGGGAGAAGCGCGGAGAGGTTGGCAGCGCCGAAGTCATGAATGGTACCGTACGTAAAAATCAGGGGGAAGGCGGAAGGAACGGGAGGGAGAGATTTGGCAACAGCGGCGGACCGAGAGATCTCGGGAAGCCAATGGAAGCGACCTCCCCTCCGGAAGTTGAAATTTCCGATGTTGGCGGCACTGTCGGGGCAGTAAGAGAAGGGGATCGAAGTCCTATAACCGATCCGGGAACGAACCCGGGTTGTCCTGATGAGAAAGACGTAGGACAGGGCGGTCCTGATGTGGGAGAGGGTTTGTTTCCAAAGTTTGGCAGCCCTGCCAGGACGACGCCCAAGCTAGAACGCCATTTTAGTTTCGAGTACGAGGAGGGTTGCCTGTTTCTATCTGAAGGTGGCGCTGAAGCGGCCCAGAAAGAGCCAAAACCTCCTCCAACCGCGAAGGAGAAGCCGGTGAAACCTTTGAGAAAAAATCTCCCAAAGGTTGGCACCTCCGGGAGTTCGCCCAACCTCAAAAGACGGGTCGCAGCGCCACCTTGCGGGTCGGGGATCAATTCCATTTTCGTGGAAGGCGACAAAGGTCCATGCGGTGTCGCCAGCAAGTCTTCCAAGCTGGTGAGAATGGGGGCCGAAGTCGATAGAAAAGTTGGCAACACCGTAAAATCAGGAGACGGCAGATCGGAAGCTAGATCTGGCAGAGGCGCGGAGTGTAAACTCGGGGGTGGCACCCTTAGATCGGGAACTAAGTCGGTAAAAGGGGGAAATGCCTGTAAAAGTAAGTTAGGCGATAGTGAGCAAAACAGGTTCGGTAAGGCGGCGCTTAGATCTGGTCCGGTTGACCTTAAATCTGGCAACCTTGGGATTAAGTCAGGCAATATCACGCCCAAGTCTGGCACCGCTGGTTCTAGGTCTGTTAACATGGGCATCAAGCCCGCTAGCGCTGGGATTAAGTCTGGCAACATAGGAGCTAAATCTGGCAACGCTGGTACTGTATCGGGAAAGTCTAGTGTCGGGGGTCGCATTTTCAGTATAAAATCTGGCAATGGTGTTAATGCTAAGAGTTCAAACGGTGCTAGGAGCGTAGAATCTAAGTCCGGCAACAGCGAAAACGCTGCCCGTAGCAACCAAGTAGACAGTAGCGACAGTGAATTAGTTTGTAGCTCTGAGAGCATTGAGGCTAAGCCTAAAAGCCCCAGAAAGGCCGTGACTAAGTTAGATTCTGTCTGCAGTACTAACAAAACGTGTGATAAATCTAGTTTAAGGGATCCTACGGGAGGCCGTTACGAATCCCTGGCTGTCGAACTCGGCCTACAAGATGTTGGCAGCCCCGGAAGCGACCTGGGCGCCGGTGGTGGGCTCCGGAAACAGACATCCCCCGTATCTCCCGGAGACTATAATACAGTATCCTCCACAGGATTCCCTAGAAGTTCGTTCATTAGTGCTGGGCACCCTGCCGGATTGACCTCTGACCCTTTCACAAACAGAACGGAACATATCATACCTGCCACGGCAGGTAGACCTCTAGTCAGTAACGAGTCAGGTTCCCCGGTCAGGTTGGTGTCCCAAGACTCCGGCATAGACACCAGGGAATCTTCGGACGGTTCCAGAATCATGTACCTGGACGAAAGAGGCTACTTTTCCGCCCTTTCCCCGGGCGACGTAATGTCTCGCTACCAGGAAAAACTGTGCGGCGAATTCGGGGACGTGTCGGAAGACATAGGTTTGGAGAAAATATCGGGACTATACCAGAAATCCGAGATGGAGGATAGCGTCGGTTCTAGCAACCTGAGCGAATGCAGTCACGCAGGCTACAACTACAACCTACAAGGTGAATTCGGAGATGTGTCTGAGGACCTGGGAGTGGGCAGGTTCCCCTCCGGGCAAAGCGATGGCTCTGTGATATCCGACGCGTCCGGACATTCCTACGGAGTGTATACCAGCCATTTCGAAGATGACGACGAGGCGGTAGTTAGGAGGGCTGCCGGGAGAGGGCCAGCCGGTCTCGACTTCCGGGAACGTTTCAGGGATGATCTGGCGGGCAACCAACCCGGAGAATTTCCGGGATTGAGTGCGGACTCCGGGATGGAGGGGGGAGATTTGGACGATTACGAATACGACGAGGAATACGCCACTTGCGTCGAAGACGGACACGCCTTCGACGAAGATCTGATCGAAGAAGGTAAGGGGGTTTGTTAGGTGACAGCGGTGACAGGTGTACAAACTCTTGCGGGATTTTTGTTTTAGGTTTCCCGGGTCTATACCTGTCTGATCCGGAGTATCTAAATCCGGAGATTTTCTTATCAGGGAAGATAAAGGGGATTGCTTACGAGCGGTGACAGACTTACAAACAATTACGGTTTTTTTGTTTTAAGTTTCCGGGTTCATATGTGACTGTTCCGGGGGTAGCCCAGGGCCATATTTTTTCTTATGGAATAAGGCAAAGAGGTTTGCTTGCGAGCGGTGAAAGTCGTACAAACTATTGTTTTTCTTTAGTTTCCGGGTTAATACCTGACTGACCCGAAGTACAAGCCGTTTTTTGTTGCTGGCATGGATGGTAGTATTCTAGTGTTGTAAATGTGTAAATGTGCACATTTACCGCCAAGCTCGGTAAATGTAAGCTCAAGTTTCCAGAAATACGTATTATCCGTACATTTCCCGGTGAATGTGCACTTTTACCGACGGTCTCTGGTGAATGTGGAAATAAGTAAGAATTAAAAATGCTACACTTTAATAATTACGTTGATTTATAACAAAAATCATCGAAGGTTCGGCTCCACTGGTATTATATATCAAGATGAACGCTTCCCAACCCGAGGGGGGAACACAGTGAACGTGAGGAGGAGACAAAAACACTTCGACTAACTTACCCAACCCGGTGGGGCCGGGTAATATTTCCCCTCATGTTCAAATTTAGTTCAGTTGTGCACATTTACCAGGAAATTTACACATTTACCGGACAACGCACGTTTACCGTACTTCTAAACTGCAACAGACGTTCGCGACGCCGCCATGTTGTGTCCTGTGTTGCGACGTTTATCCACATTTACCAGTGTCTCTAGGTGAATGTGCACATTTCCCAATCCAATCGGTAAAAGTATCTTATACCTACATTTACCGAACTTGGTGGTGAATGTGCACATTAACCGGGCTACGCACATTTACCGTGACATATATATATATATATATATATATATATATATATATATATATATATATATATATATATATATAAAGAATTGTATGTTCTATTATAAGCGACTGCTTCTTGTAAATGTAGTTGGAGGATATTGGATGTACAACCTAAGGAGGACAACAGATCCTCCATTATTAGAGAAGCATAGAAATCAACGTTTGCCTCTCTAAAATTGCATTTTTGAACAAGCTGTACCAATTGAAACGCAAATTCGGGACATAGGCGTTAGCTGAAAGAAGAAAGTGTTTTTTTTTTTAAGGGGCGGAATTTAAAAATAAATCCCGCAGAGATTTATTTTCATCTGTAAAGTGGGTATTTTTCCCGGCTGTTACTAATTCATCGCCATGGCAACGACTCAGATGCTTTCAAATAAAAGTTATATATTTCTATATATCATAATGTCATTGAAAATTTTATCGTTCTTTGGATTATTATTATGAATAATTACAAAAATCCTAGGCGAATTTGGGTTGAAAGTTGTTTTCGTCGACGGAACTGCTCATAAAAATCAAAATTTGTAATTTATTGACATTTGTATTAGCATATAAAAAATATAAATATATAACATATAAATATATAATATATAAATTGATCAACCCGGAGGCCAAAATGTAGGCTTATTTAAAAATAATTATATAAACAAAGTCTACTGTCTAGGTTTTAATATGTTTATATTTTCGCGTCGTTCTTGGATATTTTTACGGCGTATTTGATTGGACAGTCACAGTTGCGCAAAATTAAAGTCATGTTTTGACTTGCAACGATCGTATTGGGCCATCCGACTAGTTGATAATCGCGAACCAATCGCAAAAAAACATTCATGTAGAGACATTTGCGCGAGATAGTTGAGGAATGCTATTAAGGACGGCCATTATCGAGTTTCTTTTGTTTTCCGCGGTTGTCAATACGGTTTCAGAATTTTCAGACAGGTGCGATATAAATCACTTTATCGTTTTTTTCCCCGGATTAATCGACGAAAATATAAAAATCGAAGAATGGCCGGCGATCCGCCGTTTGAATGCCGACAGATTAGCATTCCTTTGTCTTTTCGAGTGTCTTGATTCGGCGCAATATTCCTCTTAGTATTGTCTGCGCACCCAAATATGTTTTCCCATTGCTTTTAAATGTCACGGTCTGAGAGTGACGTCATGACACTAAGCTACTTTTCAGTTCGTGACACTGAGCTCTCGTTCAGTTTTGTTGACACGTCAAATAAATTCCCGAAGAAAAGCATTGTCTCGTAGCCATGACAGAAATATTGGGCCATTGTTATAAATTTTATAAAATCCCGTTTTTATGCAGTAAAAATCGAATAATTGGACTAAATCGTCACGGATTCGTGTTCTGCTTTCAGGAAAAATAATCTTCGTTCTTTTTCCCGTCTCCTAATTCAGGTCCGGAGTTTGTACCTTAATTAAAAGTAATTTAAAAACGCAATTATGAAGAGGCCCGTACGGATTTAAATGGTTTTCTAATGGGACTTGAAAACGAACGTTTTGGGGCGTAAAAGACCCCTTTTTAAGGGGTAATTTTGGAATTTTCGATTTTTCCTGATGCTTTTGGACCAACACCAAGGTTCCCTCCAAATTTCAGCTCTGTGGAATATCTAGAAGTACCTTAGGTTTTATATCATTATATATAATACTAGTAGTTGGTGCTTGCATACTGCAAGCATTTCATATCACCTTGAAAAAACATTCATTTTTCAGACAGACATTTCATTATTACAAATATTCTTTCAATTCTAAAGATTTCACCTCCGCAGCGATTTCCGTTTTTCCCACATGCAAAAATAATAGTTTAAAACAATCCCCCAATGTTGCAATTTTAAATATTTTACACTTTCTTCATTATAAGGTACTAATGCTACACATTTCAGCCAAATGGTAAAGTTGTAGCACTTCTAGAAGTAAAATATTTTTCTAATTGTTTAAAACTTAAATAATTTTTAACGGCCGCCGCAATTCATATATGGAGAGATTGAAATGTTTATTTGTGCAAATTCACTACTCTGTAAATAACTTGAAAATTTCAACTTCCTAGCTCATCCCGTAGTACCTAAAATGTTATCTATTTGTTTAAACTTTAAGAATTTTTAACTGCCAAACAAATTAAAACATCAAAATTTGTATAATCCCTATTTCGTTTTTAAATACATAAACCTTGAAAATTTGTTTAAACAATTGCGAATTTTTAGCGGCCGCATTGTTGCACTTTTTCACAATTTTCCTCTTTTCTAGTCGGTTTTGCACAAAATCCTACCTAAGAAAAAAATTTCGAATCTCTAGCTCATTTGGAAGTGCCTAAACATTAGTAGGAAACCCTCTGTTGTGCCAGGGAAAACTTAGAATGCTTCACAACTCGATCTGGTGTGCATGCATGCGCCACATGGAGAGAGGACGATCTGAATGCGGCTCATTTCAGACTATTCAAATCGTATAGCTCATTTAACAGTATTAATATCCGAATATTTATTGTGCTACCTCAGAAGGCTCGTGTTACAGCTCGAACCCGCGAGGTTCATATCTGCGTTACATTCTTGACACGTTCTTGGCGGGGTTGCCAAGGCATTTTATTTATTTCATGAATTTTTTGTTAGCAAAGCAGAAGAGATAAACTTCTTATTCATGCCGTTCTTTATATATATATATATATATATATATATATATATATATATATATATATATATATATGGATGTCAACAAGGTGTTGGGATGAGGAAACCCAGTGAGCACTCACCAATCAGACGACTTCAGGTTGGCGAGGCTCCGGGGATGTCGAAGCGACACACGTAAAATAACACAAAAACACAGAAACATCACAAACGTAAAGCTTTCGGAACTACTCCTTCTTCAGCTACAGAGAGAGAGTTATATATATATATATATAGTCTTTTCTCCCATTTTAAATTGTTTTAAATGTATTCATAAGACGATGACTATTTCACTATAATGTGCACAATGTCGAATAAATCCTTATATAATAATTCTCAAGTGCCCGTCTGTCTGTTCCGGTATTTTTGGACATTTTCCAATGAAATTGAGAGCTGAAACTTTCACAATCGTTAAACCCCCATGAGGTGGTCTCTAGAAAAATCGAACATCCCGGAAAAAGTTCCGGATTCGACTCCGGGAGACGATTATATTTTCCCATAAGCTCACACGGGATTTTCGATTTTTCAAGGTGCAAGGTTTATTTCCTTCATCCATTAAAATGTGTAAATATGGACGGAATTTCTCCGTTTTTGTGTTATTCGACGGCTAAAACTATAAAACCTCTTATTCTTGATATGTTTAGATAGTAGACGGAAGAATTTGTCGGAAACACGGATTTCCTTTCGAAATTTCATGACTTTTTAGTACTCTTTCCGGGTGTTGCCAAGGCGACCCGCATTGTTGCCTCCGATTGAATTACCGTCTATTAAGCCTCCAAATAGACGAAAGAATTGCGTTATTCGCTTCGCGCAATGTCGAACTTAATAGATTGCAACGTTAATAATTGAAGAATATTATTATTCGGTAAACATACGAAGAGGAAGAGTAACGGAACCAAAGAGTGGCAAATCAAGTCGTGTATATTGATGCCGGAATGTAATAAATTTCAAGCGCTTCATTTTCGGGGAGAATCCAAATGGTTGTCAGGAATTTATTAATTAATCAAACAATTACATTTACTATATATATATATATAAGTTTTTACACACACACATCAGAAGTTATATTTTAATCACACTCCAAAGTCCCGTCGATGTTCAACGGGTAATATGGCTAGTATAATATTAATTTATTATTGTTAGAATTTTAATATCGGAGACGGGATTTGTACTGTTCTCTGAGGAAAGAAATGGAGATTCTATTTTTTATCGTAGAATTTTGCTTATCGATCGTATATCTTCGAATTTCTCGTAATTGCCGGCGTTTTTTTTTTTGTTTTTGTCGCTCATTACGAGAGCGTCGCCATAGCAACGACTGTTGTTGAGCGTCCGATTCTGAAAAGTGCCGAATTTAATTCAAAGTAAACGTGTGAAAAGTTAGCGTCACAAGTTCCGTCCGGGATCATCTCCTTTTCCGTTGAAATTCCTTTTCTCTTATCGTTTTATTAGGCGTTTTCCGCTATTCGATAGAATCCAGTTATCTACTTCGAAACAGAAATCGATAAATAAATATATATATATATATATATATATATATATATCATTCCGAGAGAGAGATTAAAGGTATCGATTGGAATTATACATTTTATACAGTTTCTCCAATGGCCATCATGGGAGCGGACTCCTTCGAGATGCTTCTTGGTACGTGAATCTGTTCTCCTCTTTTGCATTCCGTCGAATTCCGAATAATAACGCTTTTCATTTGTCTGATATTTTGCGTGTCATTTTACTTTCTCCATATACGAAATATAGAGCAAGTATTGTTTTAGTGAAAAAAATCGAACTCGAGATTTCGACGGAAATACATGTTTTAAGGTCCCCTGAACACGTTTTGACTATTTTCTCGATGATGTCTGTGTGTGTGTGTGTGTGTGTGTGTGTGTGTGTGTGCGTATGTGATAGCTTTTTTGTGGCGGCTCTAACTCAAAAACTATTGATCGGGTCAACGCTAAATTTTATATTTAACATTTTTATAAAAATTATAAGATCTGATTAGTTTTTGGTAAAAATCGGTAGACCGGAAGTGGGTGTTTACTCTTGTCGCTTATCCGTTATTTTGAAATATTCGCTTTAATATTTGATAAATGTAAAAATGTAATTGAATAATAGTGCAGGAAATTTTATTTCCTACAACCTTTGTTTGAAACATTTTTCCATAAAATGCATTGTTTAAGAGATATCTTATATTTTTAGCTGCCACCACCACGCCACCTGCCGAAGACTGTTGTTAACAATTGACGCTTAGTTACCTCTTAGTAACGCTCCTTTTACTTTTCTTAATCGTCAACCGGAAGTAAATATTGACAACGATCCCAGAGCTAACAGCATGTAATTTGCCATATAAATATGGAGCGAGTCATGTGTTTCTCACATCTGTTTATGTCTTTTGCTATTTCCACGGTCACACCCGTCAGGTGTGAACAGCCGTGGTCATGAGTTTGCGGACCAGGTTCGGATTATCCGTTCATCGCATTTATTTTGGTTTCGGATTATCGTTCTTCAGTTATCTCTGATTCGAATGAACAGCGTTTGGATAGTTCCTGGAATCGACTTTTTGACTTGCAGGCTTTTATTCTTTTTGAGATCTAAATTAGAAGGAATTAACCTATGATCTTCGGATCTAGCCCATTTTTGAGGAAACTCTATGAAGTTTCTTATTCTGTTCATCTAATCCCGCCTACAGTTCGAAATTCCTCGTGTTAAACGTTTAATTCACATATTTTGGAGAAATCTTGCCATTTTAAAGGGATGTTTCCATGCCAACCCATTGCATTGTTAAACCTCGAAATCCTATTGTTATTTCAATCCTTATGGGTGAAAGCGTGCTTTGAATGCTCATACAATTAATACGAGAGAGAGAAGGAGAGAAATTCTTTTCATAGCAACCAATGTAAACAACATTCGTTACGTTAGTTACGAGGAGTACATTTAATACGCGACGAATCGATCAACATCCGTTTTTAACGCGAGAATATGATTCGCATTGTTGCCGCTTTCGAGTAACAGCGCACCATTGAATTGGATAATAGCTTCGCGTCGCCCCTGTTCATGAAATTTCATTAAAAAAACTTTCCCGTTGAATTTCAAGGTGCGTCTTCACAGTAGACAAAAGAATTGCGTTTTTCGCTTCGCGCTTTTTATGAAACATCGAAATTTTTGCTGTATCAGCGTCAAACCTAATAGAGTTCAAAATTAATAACTGCGTATAATTATTATTCGGTAAACTGCGTGTGGACTGGGGGCGTTTCATAACGATTCTTCTTTATTTCAATGCTGGAATATTGCATTTTTCTTATGTAAAATCATTGTACCCTACATATTCAATGTTTATTATCGCAAACAGCCCCGCGCATCAGTATAAAATTTAATGATAAGGAGAATATGGGCTATTATTAAGATTGTGAGGTACAAAATAAAATTTGTTGGTAATAGTTTCTATCTAATAGTATAATAAATATAAAATATAATAAAGTAAACGGTAGAATTAATTGTGTATGAAACCAGATGATCCAAACAGAACTTACGATGCCTACTTCCATTTAATCATTTATTTAATACTTATATTGGCTTTAATAGCCTTAAATTCATCGCGGATATGTAGCCCTTTGTGTTCCCAAATTGATCACGCGTATTTGTGAGGCAAAAATAACGCGTGTACGTATTAGTCTCACAGTCCAACAATAGTCGTTGCCATGGAAACACTCGTTACGAGTGAAAAACTGCAAAATCGCCAGTATTTACGCGAAATCCTAAGAAATAAAAATCGTTAAGCAAAATTCTACGATACAAATTAGAATCTTCATTACTTTCCCCAGAGAATAGCGCAAAACTCGCTCCGATATTCGAATTCTAAGATATTTTAATGTGCGAGAGAAAATTATCCTGCACGATGGATTTCAAATTTCCCACGTAAATCGAATGGGAAGGATAGTTCCCGGAATCGAACCCGGGACTTTCAATCTTCGCAACAAAAAAACTATCCTCGGGAGAGCTCGGCCCATGTAGCAAGAGGTTTACACCAAGTTTCATGAAAATCGGTCCACTGGTTCAAAAGTTAATATGGGGGGCGGAGAGACAGACAGACGGACAGACACAAAGATAGACACAGCGGCAAAACTATAAGCCTATTTCCATTCTGGAAAGCAGGCTACAAATCGCATATACTGTTTCGATAAAAAGATGCAATTTTAAAGCATTGATAACATAAAACTTTGAAAATGATTGCTGTATCTCATTACTTCCCTCTATAAGAAGACTTTTAAAACATTCAGATTACAACAGACGCTTCAGAAGGAGGAACCCTTTTTTTATATCCTCGATTAACGCTTTCGATCCAGCTGATGTTTATTTCCATGAACGGAATCCCGTGCAATTCGGTAAAAAATGTGTATCCTCGTGAAATACCTGTTTAAACCTTGGAACAAGTAGGGAAGCACACACATGTTTCCCTTTGCACAGAAGTGCCTTTCGTCAAATTCGCCCTAATATAATCGTATGCCAATGTATTTGCTTTGAAATCAGCAAATTATTTTTTCTTTATATTGTGGCAACCCTGCTTTTTTAGATCCGTTATATTCGTGTTCATTTCGTTTTCTCGTTCTATACTCGCCCCGCAAACGAAATTTCTTTTTGAAATCCGTTCATACAAATTCATTGTCATAGGAAAATTCTAACCTTGATATATTGTGGCAACCCTGTTTAGTCGACCCGGTTGAAATATGCTGTTTTGGTTATCTATTTATATGAAGATTAAATATATTACATTTGGTTAAAGTACATGACGTCAGATCGCTCTAGAAATGCGATTTTAAAAAAATATCATTTCACTTTTTAGTGTGGTAGCCCTGCTCATTGGCTTTAAACGTCTTGATTTCATAATCATATGTTGTGTTAACCTTATATGCGAAACTTAGTTGAAATCCGTACTGCCAATTCTCTCCAAACCCATTGTACCTGAAAGAGATGAATTTGTAATTGTGGCACCACTGTTTGGCTGATGGGGTCCAAATATGCTACTATGGTTTAAAATATATGTGTACATTATTAGTATTAAATATGCTTAAAATAGATGTTGAAAATTCAACACAGACACGTGTAAGATGAATTTTTTTATTACTTTGATTGTGGCAGCCCTGATTGCCATATCTACACAAAACATATTGATTTTGTTTTTTTATGTAAATATTTGTTATTATCAGAGTAGTAGACAATAAAATTTTCTATAACTTTCGTTATAAACATTCTTTTATAGAACGGATATTTTCGGAGATATTTCGTTTATTCTTCTGAATTTATCTTCAGTACATAAGAATTTCGCTATTTGACACCTTTGTTTTCGTTGCTATGGCGAAATATTCGGATTGTCGATGTGTACAACTCCAACGCCGGCAACAGTAATGAACATTTTGTTATCCATACCAACAATTAACTATTTTGTTTACTTATTCTTTTAGTGTGAAAATTGATTCAAAGTATTTTCCTCTGCGTAATTTAAATTACTATTGAATTTTAAAATCATTCGCGAGTGCAATTAACGGCAGTTATTCTTGAGGTCTTACTGCAATCGTATTCTCGACTCGGGAGATATTCATATTCATTTGCTTGACACGTGAGATTTTTAATATAAAATTGCGCTTCTTTAAAACTCAGGTGGAAATATTTAACCTGTGATTCTCTTGTCGCTGCGTATAAAGATTTTTCTCGCAAAAGTCTGTTCATTTGCTTGCACAAGCCATCTTGTCGCTTCGTCGGCAGGATTATTCAAACGGTAGATATCCCAAAAAAGTAAACGTTCTCCCAATATCTTTCACTTCCTGGCCAAGAAACCACGCTTAGATAATGGAAGCAAATATTTGTCCTCGGCAACTCTGATGTCCAACCAAGTATTTGTTTTTTTGGCGAGACGAAAAACTTCCCGCGCCTTTCGCAATTCGTCGTTCGTTTGTTCGCGAAGGGCGCTGTATTGCAATGGGAGTGCATTCTGGTATTGTTGCTAACGACAGTGAGTTGACGAGAACCGTTTGGGGTCCATCGTGCCGGCTCTGCATCGAAGAGACGTTTCCCCTCTGAAAAAGTTTTCGAGTGAATGGATTTAGTGCCTGCATTGTTTACTTATCCATCATTTTTGCACGTTTGATCGCTTTCGGATTCTGCGCACTTCAAAGCATGGTTTATGGTGAGAAATCCCAAATAATTTCTATTATTTTACGGTATGTATTTCATTTTTAATGGTGGTTGACACAATTTTAACTTTAATGTTCTGAGCAATTGGTGTGAATTTGTTATTGTTTTTAATTTAGATGTTTCATTGTTATTATTTATTCAAAGGCAAATCTAACAATCAGTGTCGTATTACACACCCAATGTTTATCTTCCGTTATTGTTGGTTGTTTAATTGCTGTAGATATGATTGGGTTACGATTTTCTCGTGTCAACAGTCTGAATCACATCAAGTGTATTGTAGTGTGGTGTGCATGATGCTTTCATAAAAAGGGTTATTCTTTGCATGAAAAAAATAATTCAAAACAATGTGTTCGCTTTAACCATTCTCTTAAATGGTAGCGTAATTTCTCACGTTGGCCGAGAGATGTCGTCATTGTGTCTTTGTTTGATTGCGGCTTGTCTATGTTTTTCTAACTTTCTCTTGTTTATTTTTTCAGTTCTATGCGCTAATCGAGTCAGCCAGATGACAAGGACTTACAATGACATTGAAGCTGTGTTACGACTGCTCGAAGAGGTAATTCTGATCTTCATTTTTTCTTTGTTTACATATACAATATAAGTTTGTAGGTGTCGTATTGAGCCTGACTAAGCTTCCCTCAACATTATTATTTTACCGTTAATATTTTCTGCTGCTGATAACAATACTGCTCGCTGATTTTCTCAGGTATTATCATTATTTGTGGATGATTCGTCGTATAATGCCTCGCGAATCTGCTTTATATTGCTATAAACAACTCATTTGCCGTTGGTTTGGACGACTGCTGGAATTGCCGGTAGCTGTGATTACAGCCGTGAATTTGCATTGTTTAACCTCAAGAATTCGTTGCTATCGTTTTTTTATTGTGGTAGTTATGTCCGTAACATTTTCCGATAAAGGATTTTTTGCTGAAGTTGCCCTCATGGCGTTAATTCGAAAGATGTTTATGAGACTTTTACAAACCCTCCATTATCGCCAGAACAAGCAGTTAACTAGTCCAAGGTCATAAATCACTAGCATTTGTCTTATCTTTATAGGAGCTAAAACAGCCTCGTCTTTTTATTTGTACTTCCGGAACTAGACTGCGTTATCGAAACTCCTAGATGGTGTTTATTTAGAGATTTCTCCATCTTTTCGTACATTTGTATGGTTGCGATTTATTTTGTTTTATCAAATAACATTTCTATTCTTGGTTCTTATAAGCAGGGCTGGAAGACGTAACGGAACGATATCCGATAACGTTATAATAACGATTAAATTACTTTTCTTTGACAATACCGTAACGATACTTACATATCGTTATAAGAACCAATAACGTTTAACGTAATGT
Organism: Tanypteryx hageni; assembly: GCA_028673005.1. Taxonomy (NCBI): domain Eukaryota; kingdom Metazoa; phylum Arthropoda; class Insecta; order Odonata; family Petaluridae; genus Tanypteryx; species Tanypteryx hageni. The sequence goes on from JAJPWW010001012.1 coordinate 313,566, forward strand.
TATTATAACGTTATCAAAATGTTAATTGCAATGAAGTCATTGTAACGTCATCAAACCAAAATGTTTTGGCCAGACAACATTGCGCAGATTGCAGCTGACTTCAGTGCGTTTCTTCACGTGCTGAGTGTCAGCTGTTATGTCGTGAACTAGGGATTTAATAACATTACAAAGGGTTAGTTTTAGTTACATAACGTAAAAAATCTGATGTGGCCACCACATGACTTTCTCCATATCTGCAATATTTCTAATAATTCCTAATAGGTTACATAAAAATAAATCTTTTAAGAAGCTGCGAGAAAATTTTAAACTTTACAAAACAGAAATAAACTCAAACCATAGCCTTTTCATATTGGATATAGCCACACAAAGCTCCGACAATTAAGAAAAGAAAAAGGAGCGTTACTAAGACGTAACTAAGCGTCAATTGATAACAATAGTCGTCGGTAGGGGGCGTGGTGGCAGCAGCTAAAAATATAAGATATCTCTTAAACAATGCATTATATGGAAAATGTTTCAAACAAAGGTTGTAGAAAATTAAATTTTACACAACTTTTATTCCAGTACATTTTTACATTTATCAAATATTAAAGCAAATATTTCAAAATAACGGATAAGTGACAAGAGTAAACACCCACTTCCAATTGACCGATTTTTTTTTACCAAAAACTAATCAGTTCTTGTGACTTTTATGAAAATGATAAATATAAAATTTTGCCTGGTAAATAGTTTTTGAGTTAGAGCCCCCACAAAAAAGCTATCACATACGCACACACACACACAGACATCATCGAAAAAATGGTCAAAACGTGTTCAGGGGACCTCAAAACATGTATTTCTGTTGAAATCTCGAAGTGGATTTTTTTCATGAATACAAAACTTTCTCCTATTTTACGTATATGGAGAAAGTAAAAACCGTGAACTGTCGAGGGAATAATTTTGAAACGAGAACTAGCCAAGCTAGTATCAACCAGCCCCAACGGACATCCTCCAAGAGGTACGTTGAAGAAAACCCCTTTCCTCTCAAATGGTGACATTGCCAAGCTAGACATTGATGGAATTATATGATCTAAAGATCCTGTGCAGACAGGCATAAGCTGTAGTTTTGGGAATAATTTTGAAACGAGAAAAAAGTCTGCAATGACTGTTGGGGCTGGTTGATACTAGGTTGGCCAGCACGGACAAAACCAATTAAAACATCCTCATTCAAAAACGGGAAAAATTATCTGCTATGGTAGTTCAGTGGTAGAATATCCGCTCGGCAAGTGGAAGACCCGGGTTCGATTCCCGGTCATGGCAGAATTTTTTCTCGTTTCAAAATTATTCCCAACTTTACAGCTAATGCCTGTCTGCATATGGTCTTACGATCATTTAATTCCATCAATTTGTGAACTGTCAAGTCTGCGATGTGTTAGCAACATAATCCGCCGTTTATCTTGATCCGCGATTCCAAGCCACATTGTCTGAAGAGCACTGCATCGAAGCAAAACTTCATTTAAAAAGATTCGGACAACTCGAAAGAATATTAGTAGAAATTTTAGTAAAGAGACTGAAATCGTTCCGCTAAACAATGAAGCGCATTCGACCACCGACGGTGATGAATTTGATCAATTTATATTAAAATTTCTGTAAGAAATTCAGTTTCGGATGCGACTGCAAATAACAAAGAAATCAATATATCTGCACTTTCGGAAGGTTTTGTCCGACTTAAGAACAAATGTTTGAGATTTACAATATTTCCTTCTTTGCCAAAGACTTTTAATTGCACAGTATTATTTCGACTGGTTTTTATTATATAACTGAATTAAAATTATTATTGACAATTATTTTGTAATTTTATTTAATACTTTTATATTTAACAATTAAGATTGGAGTATTGGCTAAAGCAAAAATGTTTTAAATAACATTATATAACGGTTTTAAAAAATAATGGTATGTAACGTTATATAGATAGATATACGTCTTTATTAGGGGGAGATTGAGACTATACAGTCTCCTCTTCCATCTAACCCATAATGTAACAATTAAATTTCAGTGTTATTTTTACCTTATGTAACCAAAACTGATCCTTTGTAACGTTCAGAATAATGTAATGATTTCAAACATTATTTCACCCCTGCTTATAAGTACCATTTCTTATGAAAAACATACAGGGCGTTCCTAAATTATACTGACAAAATGATAGGGGTTGTAGGGCGGCATGCCCGATGTGCGAAACACCCAGTCCCTGTGTCCAGAGCAGTTTCCTGTTCGAGCTACGAGGTGAGAAATAAATCTCATAGCTAAGCACCCGGTGTCAAGGCAACCCATCCATCGGGCTGCTCACTTTCTGCATCCTCTGAATTTTTTTGTTTGGGGTCACCTCAAGAGCCTCGTGTATGAGAATACAGTCGATCAAGAGGCCGACCTTTTCCCTCGCATCCAGGCAGCTTGTCATTCACTCTGTAACACAGCAGGAATTTCTGGATGAACGTGGCAATCATTGTTCAGAAGATTCTTGCTGTGTTTGCATGTTGAGGGCCGCAAGTTCAAGCACCTCCTTTAATGAATCTTGTCTCCCGTACTCAGTACGGTAATTGTGGATTGATAAAGCATGCCGTTACGTCCCGAAGTTGCAAATTTCTTTTTCTTCTAACTCGGCAAACGCACGTGCCACTGAAATGCACCATCTGCAGTCCGTACACTCGTGCCTGCAAGCAATACTAGGTAAACAGAGTGGGCAAAACATTTCACCATGCACCGAAGCAGTGCATCACAGATGGCGTGCAAAGCACAAGGATTGCCTTGACTCCGGGCGCTTACGTACGACATTTCTCACCTCGTAGCTAGAGCAGGAAACTCCTCCGGGCACAGGGACCGGATGTTTTGCACATCCAGCATCCCCTATCATCCCCTATCATTTTGTCAGTATAATTTAGGAACACCCTGCATTAGACGTTACTCGAATTTTAAGAAACAGACGGTCCTCGGGTATGTTTTTGTGTGTCCTATATTCCTAACATGTGGAGAAACACATAACCACATGCTAAGCTGAAACTATTAAGGAGGTTTTTGATACGCCTGTTCTCCCAGGTGGGCGTTACTGCTTTAGAAGTGAAGCAGTAGTTTCATTTTCTGAAATTTTTCTCATACATAGTTCTGTTAAATGAAAAGGTTTTTATGTTATTGCAAAGGTGTGAAGATTCTTATGAAATTCAATGCATTCAATTTTCATTACAAGTCACATAACAGCTTACAGTCTTGTCTGGAATTTCTCCCTCCCCGTATTAATATACCAGCTGAAGCACCCAGTGTTGGCCAGGTAAATCCGATATACTTAATGTACGACAAACTCGAACATGATCTGTGAAGCAACAGTTAGAACGTTTATTCCGAGACAGTAGAACATTTGCCATCAAAAATGTGAGCGAGGACACATAATTACAACTTATGGTTTCGGAGACGGAAATTCAAGAAAGTTCCAAACATGCCATTATATATTTTTACCCTTCTTTCCAGAATGGAAATAGGTTTATAGTTTTATCGTTATGTCTGTCTGTCTGTCCCCCACTGTTAACTTTTGAACCAATAGACCGATTTTCATGAAACTTGGTGGATATCTCTTGCTACATGGGCCAAGTTCCAGTACTGCAGTACTGTATTTAAACAATTCCGTATAATTAATGTTCTTAGTGTGATATTTTGTAATGTGCATTCGTAATTAAATTTTCTTTATTATTCTGCAATAAGTATTAGATCAGGTATTAAATGCAATTATCTTCTTCACGTTAAAAATTCTTTTTTATTTTATTTTTTAATTTAAACTAAAAATCACTAATTTGTAATTTTAAAGATGAGATATCCTAAAAATCTTGACAATAATAATAATAATATTAATTTCATCCCCAAGATTTGCACGAGAACAAATACAGGACAAGTCAAGTACAATAAAATTTCAGTCATTCGATCAACATACTCATTAATAGAATAATAAATAGCGCTTGAGATTCCTTTTAAATTGAGGTAGTAAAGACTCTTCTTTCACATAAGGCGGGAGTTTATTGTGCAAAATGCCACCCATATAACGAGGAATTTTTCTGTGCATTGCTAAATTATGTTGCGTTACTATTAGATCGTTCTTAGTCCTAGTGTTGTAACTATGAACATTCATATTAAACTTGATATCTAGTAATTGCTGGTTATCTTCGACAAATGAAATACAATGATAAATATATACACTAGAAAGAGTGAGCAGTTTTAGATTAACAAAAACACCCCTGCAACTGTCATGCTTTTTTGCATTAGATGGAATTCGCACAGCAAGTTTTTGTAGTCTAAATAGTCTCAGGGAGTAATGGCAGTGGCCCCATGCGGCAATACCATATTTTATCCTACTGTGTATATACGCATAGTAGATTGACAAAGCCGTTTCTTTGTTAGTCAACTTAATGATTCTTCAATGCATATGAAACTGCATTATTGCTACAAGATATGAAAAAATCAGGATAAAATATTGATAAACAACGTGTGTGTAACAATTTTGCTAAGGTATTGCCAAAATGACCGTGGTAATCCACCAGCTGGATATGCAATGGCCGCCAAAGGGTTAAATACCGCTCTTGATCTTGCGAAACTGACTTTGAAATTAAAATTAAGGAACCTCTGCGTGAAGGTTAGCTTCTGCCCGAATGCCTTCCTTAATGACAAGGTGTCTCTACTGCAGCTTTTGCCGCAATTAAACACAAGATTGTACACATTGTGTTTCCGCTTGGTTACCAATGCGATAATATAATTAGACGACTTGCTAATCGCCGGGTGAGAAGAATATTTACAGACTCCTTTCAAACTTCCAAAATAAAAATAAAAATTTTCTCTTGTATAACATATGTAAATTTATATACTCTGACGAAACTAAAATTATCGCTGCTAAGTAATTTCTTTGCCAACTGTTTGGTGCAGGATACTGTTAAAGTTACGTTTTTTCTATCTCCTTCTGTTAAAATCCTATAATGTCAACTTTAACCAAAAAAGTCATGTATCTTTATTTAATATCAATTAGTATATTCCCTGTTAAAAACACCTGGTTCGAATTAATAAATAAACTGATTTGGGCAACACATGACTTTCTCCATATTTATATGACAAATTACATGTTGTTAGCTCTGGGATCGTTGTCAATATTTACTTACGGTCGACAATTGAGAAAAGAATAAGGAGCGTTACTAAGACGTTACCACGTTACTAAGTTACAATAGTCATCGGTAGGTGGCGTGGTGGCGGCAGCTAAAAATATAAGATGTCTCTTAAACAATGCATTATATATATATATGAAAAAAAATTTCAAACAAAGATTGTAGAAAATTAAATTTCCTACAACTTTTATTCTAGTACATTTTTACATTTATCAAATATTAAAGCAAATATTTCAAAAGAACGGATAAGTGACAAGAGTAAACACCCACTTCCGGTCTACCAATTTTTACCAAAAACTAATCAGGTCTTCTAACATTTATAAAAATGTTAAGTATAAAATTTTGATTAATAGTTTTTGAGTTAGAGCGCCCACAAAAATCTATCACATACAGACTGACAGACAGACACACAGACATCATCGCGAAAATAGTCAAAACGTGTTCAAGGGACCGTAAAACATGTATTACCGTTGAAATCTCGAGTTCGATTTTTTTCATGAAAGCAATACTTTCTCATATTATGTAAATGGAGAAAGTAAAAACAGAATTTAAATTCTTAACTGTGAATAAACTATTTTAACTATCAGTATTTATATTGATTGTATTTCTCATATCAGTCAGTAGTTGAGATAAACAAATGTTGAGGAAGGGGAGGGGAAGACATTTAGCCTTTGGGACGACAATCTGAGCTTGAGTTTTGACAGTTACATCGTCGTCAAGGCAATTATCGTTAAAATGGGAATATTTCTCCAAAATATTTGAAATTTGTGAGGAATTAACATATAGTGTTTAGAAGCATTTGCTGATTGATGTGTGAGTTGTTTCTGCAAAATAGAACACCGTTAGCCGCATAAAATATGTTTTAAATACCGTGCATTTTACAAATCCACTGCCCAGTTAATTCGACGAATTTAGTCAAGTGACCAAAAACAAAACATTTAAAAAATATAATTTCAAAAAACCTATTTGCCACGCTGTTAAATTATTATTGTTATGGTTATTTTTTAATCAAAAGCAGCTTATGGAATAAAGCAATCCACATGTAAAATTTCCGTAATAAAATAACAATAAATTAAAATAATGCAACAGTGTTGGAGTTGCTACAAACAACATTGTCGAAAAACTTCGTCAAATTTTATTTGAATGTACCAAAGAAAGATTAACAAACAATAGCCTTTTCTAAATAAGGTATTAGTAATTATAGGAATTAGTTTTTAGATATTCGTAGCATGTATTAAAAACAAAAAATAATTTTAAAAAATGCAGACGAAATTGCAAACTTGCATATTTTGAGTTAAAGAGTTGCTTCGACTGCGCATATTCAATGTTTGCGCAGTGTTTGTATCAAAGTGTAGTGTTCTAAATAACTGTTTTATTTTGTCATGAACAGAAAGAGAAAGACCTTGAGCTGACTGCACGTATTGGAAAGGAATTGTTGGAACAGAACCAAGGCCTCAATGTAAAGCTATCGGCGTTGGAGGTGGAACTACGTTCTGCGCATGACGAAAACACGCAGCTCAGGCATGAACTTCAGCAGAAGACGCAACTTTTGCATGCCCTCACCTCCGACGAGGATGGTAATGATGAATTTAGCTCGTCATAAATTTCTTTAGCTATTCTTGTTTATATATTTAAAAGCATTAAATCAATTCTATTGGAGTATTGGAAAATCAATTCCCATTGAAAGGCATTGGAGTCGTTGCTGAGGTAGTTAAATATCTTTCATTGTTGAAAACTGAAAAAGTTTAAATTTGCAATTGTGGCACCCCTGCTGAGTTGGTCTGGTCCAAATATGTCATTTTGGTCATGTACTCATGTGAAGATTCTACGTAGCGAATTTGATTGAGATCGGTTCAGTCAATTTTTCCCTGATATAAACTCAAACTTAGCCTTCTGATATTGGATATAGCCATGAAGCACAATAATTAAGATAATAAAAAGGGGTGTTACTGATTGTAAGACATAACTAAGCATAAAGTGTGTACAAAAGTTGCCTCCAGGTGGTGTGGTGGTAGCAGATGAAAAATATAATTTTTATAATATCTCTTAAACAATGAATTCTAGGAAAGAAAGCTTCAAACAAACATTGTAGAGAATAACATTTTCTGCAATTTTTAAATTTAATGTTATTGTAATTTATGTAGTTATAAAGGAGAAAATCGGTAAAAACAAAAAAGATGCCGAGAATAAAGTGTCACTTCCAGTTTACCGATTTTAACCAAAACCTAACCAACTCTTGTCCCTTTAATAAGAAAGCCAAATATAGAATTTTGTGTTGATCTGATTAATAGTTTTAGAGTTAAGAGCACCCACAAAATTCCTATCACATACAGACCATCTAGAAAATAATGAAAATGTGTTCAGGGGATCTCAAAACATGTGTTTCCGCTGAAATCTCGAAATTTATTTTTCTCACGAAAACTAAACTTTCTCCCATGCTACGAAGAAAGTAAAAAACACTTTTGAAATTCGCTGTTGCAGTTCTTTTGTGACATGTTTATTTTTGCAATGAGCGTTCAGAAGGTTAACTCTCGCAGAAAACTGTAATTTTAATTTGTTTTTGGTCGTTCCCCCAGGAAGTCCTCACGATCTCAACTCCCCGCTCGCCTCTCCGGTCTCCGTCTTCCCTCCGCCTGTCAACTCCGGTCCCCTCGGACTGTTCAGCGACAAGGCGACGGCCCAGGCGAGCGTGGAACGCCTCAAGAGAAAGGTCAAGTTTCTGGAGGATGACAACAAGTCGCTGAGGAGGGAAGTCACGGATTTGGCGAAGGAGACGCAGAAGGCCGAAGAGGCGGAAGCAAAGCTGGTCGAAGGGGTCACGCAACAATTGGGTGAGTGTCGTTCTTCCCTCTGTTTATTACTAGCGAAACAACCCGTTCATTCATCTTCACACAAGATCAAATAAAGCAATGACGACCTCGCAAAGATAATTTGCAGTCCAAGTCTATTTCCATAGAAATTAGCATTTACATTGCCTTAAGAAATTTCATTTTATTAATTATGCATGTTCATATCGTCATATCATATATAACTTCACACACGCACAAGTTTGGCCGTAATTCAAACAGTTGAGCATCAAAAGCCGTCATCGCATTTTGCGTAATCATGTCAATGTATGCAATTTTAATAGATTCTATGAATGAGGTTTTAACATGCATATAAACATTACAATGGCTATAGCAATAACTACAATTGCCAAGTAACACTAATAGGAACTTCTTTTAATGGATAATGAAAAATAACACAAATTGCTAACTATTCTTAATGATACATATGCATAGCCGTGAGAAACGAAAGAAAATATCCAATAGCATTAAGAAACAAAAAAACAGGTAACAACGGTAACGAAACACAGGTACCACTTAAATTCAATATTCTATCTTTATTATTTATTCATTAATATTCATCATAGGTCAAATATTTACTTTACAAAAAATATAATCATTTGAACGCTATGGCTATGAGAAATGTGCTGCCATCTATGGGTGACTACAAGACTAAACCCTAACTCCAAATTTTTTCTCGAACTCGCATTTAAGCCAAAGGATGATTTTCTCTATTAAAGACGGATTTTCCAGCAAATTCAGAACGTAAATGAATTTTCACGGTAACCATTACGAACTTCATTCCTTTGCCAATACAAGCATTTAAGTTCCGAGTTCGAATCTTGACTCTAATTAATTTTAAAATGTGATTTTATAATGCCCGAAACTGATTCCAATGCTTTTCTTATGGAGGATGGCGGAAAAACCTCTCTAAAAAAGAAATTATTGAGTATTTGTTTGAATTTAGTATGTATTGTTAAAGAATAGAAGTATTCTGCATTTTTACAAATTATAAATAACAAAAATAGTCCAAAACAGCAGTTGAGATATAAGCTTCCTAAAACTCTATACATACCTGCCAAAAAAGTTTGCCTTAAAAGGGTTGACTGATTGATATTTATGTTTTCTTTGCAGCGAGCGTGAGCGAAGAGAGTCGTCTGCTGTCGGAAGAACTCAACCGAGTGAGGCACGAGGAAAGGAGACAGAAGGACGAGGTGGACTTGCTTTTGGAGAAACTCGCCGCGGCCGAAGCTGAGATCAGTAAAGTGAGTTTAAAAACCATTTATGAATCACTCTTAAATTCCCATGCGTTATGCAAGTTTTTGTCAAATTTTCGTAATTTCTTGGTGTGCGTTATGCATAAGGAATGTGGCTTTTCAAGAAAAAAGAAGGTACGAGATAACCTAAAAGCGAGCAACAACTCAGATTCCGTGTATTCTAATACGTGCGCGCGTTATGTCTACCGCACAAATACGCGTGATCAATTCATTATTCCATTGGAATATATTTATAGCATTTTATAACGCTAAATTGTGAAATTTGGGAACACAAAGGCCCACATGTCCACGATGATTTTAAAGCTATTAAAGCCAAATTAAGTATTAAATAAATGGTTAAATGAAAAGTAGGCATCACAAGTTCTGTTTGGATCATCTCGTTTGCCTATAACATTATATTTGTGTATTCTCTATAGTAATTTATGTTGTTTGTGGTCTTCCAAGACATACAAATATGTGGATTTAAAAAATCCTTTTCCAATCATTGAACAGCCCCCAGATGTTGATGGAAAATTTGGAATGCAAGAATTATATTTTTCGAGCGGAGGAGCTTTAAACGGGCCACGGGTCGGGCCTAGAGTTTCTTTGACAACGTATGGGGTGGGCTGGATCCCAATTTGTATAGGCCGGGTCTAGAAAACCATCTGTGCAGAGCTCTAGTGGAGCTATTTTTTCATTTAACACTTTTATATCATATTTCCCTTTGGAAATGGACTTTGGTTGAATCCTATATGGAAATGTGGAAAGTGGAAATTCTAATCGAGTATATATAGCCCAAAGTCGTATTTAAATGATGGATTTTAACGAGAAGTTCTCTAAATGTAATGAGGATCCATCCAGCAGTTCCATAAATCCAAAAATTACCTTTGGATAATGAATTCCAACCATGATTTCTCACACTAAATATAATCAAAATCCGTTTAGCGGTTCCGGAGATCTAAGGTATGATAGACAAAGGGACAAGATATATATATATATATATATATATATATATATATATATATATATATATATATATATATAACAACTTACGGAAAAGGAAAGGTAAAATAGATATATGGATGTCAACAAGGTGTTGGGATGAGGAAACCCAGTGAGCACTCACCAATCAGACGACTTCAGGTTGGCGAGACCCCGGGGATGTCGAAGCGACACACGTAAAATAACACTAAAACACAGAAACATCACAAACGTAGAAGCTTTCGGAACTACTCCTTCTTCAGCTACAGACATCCCTAGGACCTCGCCAACCTGAAGTCGTCTGATTGGTGAGTGCTCACTGGGTTTCCTCATCCCAACACCTTGTTGACATCAATATATATATATATATATATATATATATATATATATATATATATATATATATATATATATGTGCCCATTAAGCCATTCTGCTATTCTCACATTGCTGGTAAAAAATGCCTAATGAAACGGAATGTGTCTGCTCGTGTTCATGCAGCAGCCAACATGTTTAGTGATAATCTAACAAACTGTGCGGTCACTGTGGTTTATGATCATTGCCGTACTTTCCAGAATGGAAATAGACTTATAGTTTCTTCATTGTGCCTGTCTGTCTGTCTGTCTGTCCCCCCTTGTTAACTTTCGACACTTGGTGGAAATCTCTTGCTAGTGGGGCCAAGCTCCTGAGACAGTTTTTGTTGCTAAGATTCTTCCCCGGTTCGATTCCAAAAATTCCATTTGATTTACATGGGAAATCTGAAGACCATAGTGCAGGGTAATTTTCTCTCGCACATTAAAATATCTTAGACTTGTAATATCGGAGCGGGATTTGTACTGTTCTCTTAGGAGAGAAATGAGGATTCTAATTTTTATCGTAGAATTTTTCTTATCAATTGTATTCCTTCGAATTTCACGTAAATACTGGAATTTTTGCTGTTTTTATCACTCATTACCAGAGTGTTGCCGTTGCAATGGCTATTATCTGTCTCGGATTTGGTATAGTCTAGAACAGAGGTGCTGGCCAAATTTGGCCTGCCGACAGATTGCGTGGTCCGGCAGGTTTTAACTCATCTTATGCTTTCCTTTTCCGTAAAAAACACAAGTAAAATTTGTTATGGATATTTATTACAGGTGCGAACAAAAATTCTCTCTTATAAAATTAAACAAAGCTCCATTACGTTGAACACCGACGGATCGGAATTTAAGAGAGATTCCAACAACAGCAAACGACCAGTATTACTCCGATTATAAGTGGAATGGCGAGAGAAACATGGTGCGTCATCTCCCGTTGAGTCAATAACATTTTAGTCGCGTAAAAATTGCATGTAAAAGTTGTTGCGGTAATCACTGAATCTACAATTGTGTGTTTCAATGTTTTATGTACAAAACTCTCATAGCGTGGCCCGTCGGATCAAGGTCAATTTTGGCCCACGTCAACTTTTAAGTTGTTCACGCCTCTGGTCTCGTATAATGCACGCGCTTGTTATTTTTGTCGCACAAATACGCGTGTTCGATTTAGTTTTCTGTTCGAATGTTTAATGTTTTGTAACGCTGAATTATGAAATTTGGGAATATGAAAAAGCAAGTCGTCCGTGGTGATTTTTGCAGCCAATAAAGCCAATTTAACCCTAGATTACCAACCTTTGTTTTACAAACGGGATTGCTAACCATTCGTCTAACAGACTACCTCATGCTAATATTTTTCAATAAAAGAAAAAAGAGATACACTTACATTTTTTAAATACTTGACAATACTTCCACACTCTAGGGTACGTTTAAACATACAATACTGTATTAAATTTTATCACAGCATTCCTAACACGTGTTTCCACCATGTTCTTCACAAATAGCACGTGAACATGGACTTGAGTGAAATCTTGCAATTCTCCTCTTCTTACAAGGTCAAAATGCACATATCGAACGTTGACTCGGTTCGCCCTTATTCTGTATCTCCTGAGGCAGCTCTATCTGCAGAACATTAGCGATCATCGACTTAAGAGTACGACTTAACATTAGGATCACCAAGTAACGTTAAGGCTAACCATTCGTCCGTGAGGCAACCTCAGTTGCGTAGCACAAAATCAAAGCAAATAAATCCCTTGCGTAAACAGTCCCACTAGAAGAACGCAAGCTAAAATGAGGCAATAAAAAATGGCAAATCTAGAACTCAAAAGTATGGAGTAGGGGGAGTTAAGGTTAAGTAATTCCTGCATCACATTTAATTTAAAGTAATTATTATGGAAAGTAGATGTCATAAATTCCATTTGAATCATCTTGTTAATTACGTTTTTCTTCACTCCTGCCCACAGCTGCGGGAAGAAAATGGAGGGTTTTCTACATTGGTGACGATTCTGAGGGAACACCAGGACAAGCTGACCACCGAGCTTGCAGATTTCAAGGTAAGAGAAGATTCTCTAAACCGCTAAAGCAGTCGAAACTGGTCGAGAAATGCCTTTTAACTCACGGACGACTAAAGTGGCCATCTCGTCATGCCCCATTCTTAGTCATCGCTTGAGGAATACGAATCAATCCCATAAATCTTTTAAGTATAAGACTAATCACGCATAAGTCGAAGCTTTTAGCCTAACACAGCCTCTAAAATCCACGGCTCAATTGTAAATCAAAGCCAAGAAAACGATAGTTTCGAAATTTGCAAAGAATTTAAATCGATAAAGATTTTTTGACATTCAGACTTTCATTCTTTTGTAAATTAAAATTATAGAAAATCGGCCGTCGATCTTCGGACTGGGACTGTTTTAAATAAAAATCGGGCGTGGCCATCACGTGACTTTCTTCGTACCTGTGATGAAATTTCCTACAACATTTATTCCTTTACTTTTTTACTTTAATCGAATATTAAACCAGATATTTAAAGAAAAACCGAAAAGTGAAAAGAGTAAACATCCACTTCCGGTTGACTGGTTTTAACCAAAACCTTATCAACTCTTCCCTTTAACAAAAAATTAGAGATTTCAACAGAAATAGACGTTTTGAGGTTTCCTGTGTACGTTTTCGCTATTTTCTCAATGTCTTTGTCTATGTAATGGGAATTTTGTGGGTGTTCTAACTCAAAAAGCGCTTCAAAGGGTGATGCAGCTGCCACCTAGGATGCGTAGATAGAAGAATATGATGGTCGGCGAAAACATGCGGGCAGATAACGAAAGATAGGACGAAAAATAAGTTGGCCGCGTTTATACGGGCAAAAAATTTTTGGGACGTTAAAGCTGCCCATGTTAATATGGGCAAATCAAGGAAGGGGTTATTTTTAGCACGTTTCCTTTTATAAACGTATTTATCTTATCCCTCTGCTTGTCCGTCTGTGCAATTGATTGAATTGAAATAGCGGTCAAACGGTGAGAGATAGAAGAGTGAAATTTGCAGCTTGATCGTGATATATGATGCCATTTATTTTGCCAAATGGCAGGGGGTGCCTTCAAAATTTCAAATTAAGATGCCGAGATACAGATAATAAAATACCGTATTTCACCGCATAATCGTCGCAGATTTGATGCCAAATGTCTTTGCAAAAAGGTGGGGTGCGACCGTTATGTGAAGCTTTTTCTTTTTTTTAAATTGTGCCGGTATTACTTAAAAATCATTTATTACTAAACTGTTTTTGGTGTAAGATTAAGATGCACGGAATACTCGTGAATATACGTTAAAATTGAATAGTCCAAATCGACGCCCATCATTTCTTCGTGACAGTTTAGCGAACATTTTTCCGGTCTGAAAAAAAGTTAACACACTAGTTGTTATTGATTTGTGCATTATAGTCGAAATATTGCACTCGAGAAATTTACTACAGTGTTGCGAAATACGGACTTGCAAAATTTAATCTTGTGTGTCCGCGAGAGATAAATGTGTATCCATATGCCACTGGTGAATACATTGCTGCTCTGTTTACCTTTTAAGCGGTGTGACGAACAGAATTACACCGTGCGACGATTACGCGATGAAAGGTTAAAAACCAATTTCTGGACTGAAAAAACAGGGTGCGACGATTATGAGGTGAAATACGGTGAGTAAAATAAATTTTTGAGACGTTAAGGTCGCCCGTATTAATACGGGCAAATCAAGGAAGGGGTTAATCGAGATTTAAAATTGATGCCCTTTTTATATGCGAGCCTTGTAGTATTTCACTCATCGTGTATCTTTGCCGCGCAGGAGAGATATGGCGAGGTGGAATGCCTTCTACGAGAGGCGCAGGAGAACTTGCGCAAGGTGAGGCATAAGGAGCTGCCGTCGGCGCTGACCGGACGCTACCTCGCACCTCCGCTTCCGATGCAGCCGGGATTCCTCAACTCCTTCGGAGAGTCGATTGCGTTCGAGTTGGAGTCGATGAACTCTATGCTGAGCACGGACTCGGGGATACACATGCCGGAGATGCAAGGAAGAGTGTGAGTTCATATCAAATGGTCTGAATGTAACTCACTTGATCTGGCATGACTTCGTGGAAGTGTTTGATGTTATTCATAATAAAATACAAGTAGTATTTTTCCACAATATACGCATTTCTCCTTACGACCGGTTTCACCGTGACACGGCATTGTCTGGTGATGGGTGTGGCAGTACTCAAACTTTTCTCTCCAGGAGCCACAGGTGATGGGACGATAAAAAATGATCTGCCATGATACCGTTAATGTATTTATTACAGCATTGATTCATTGCAACATAATACAGGAATGACAAAAATCAATGTAGCTGGTGGGACTGAGAAATATCATTATATATAGACGTTCCTTACAGACTAGGAGGATATGACATATATATAGAAGGATACTAATGTTTAGGCACTTCCAGATGTGCTGGAGATTCGAAATTTTTTTCTTATGTAGGATTTCGTGCGAAACCGACTACAAAAAACGGAAATCTTGAAAAAGTGCAAAAATGCGGACGCTGAAAATTCGCAATTGTTTAAACAAATATTCAAGGTTTGATTAATCAGATATTATATTAGGGCTGTGATTGATTAAATAAACATTCGATTAATCAAATTTCTTTAATTGAAAATTAATCGATCAATTCTAACAATTTTACAAATTATCAAATATCATTTTTTTAAACCACAAAGGACTATTTTAATGTTACTTTTTATAACGTTATATCGTCCTGAAAATATAATGAAAACAATGAAAATACTGAAAAGTTAAAACCAAACAATTTGTAATTATTAACCATACTTGCCAAATTCCATGTCATAAACTCCTGACATAGCAAATGATCTTGCATTCAAGCAGAAAACAATAAACAGTACTGAAAAATGTACTTGTGTCGAAGACTTAATTCCAATTTGTAAGTATTAGTTAATAAACTGAAAAATGTTATCTATCTTAGCCATTCTCAGAGACAAACAAGCATAGTCACGTTTCCCGGTAGTAAAGACGCTCGCATTTTGCTAACAATACACCCGGACAAACTAAACAGTCATTTGCATGGTACAGATGTCAATGGGACACAGAATGGTCTTTATTATAATATAACTTCAAGTTTCTTCAGCAAGATATTGAATGTTTCTCTGTACATTCGCAGATATTGGAAAAACTTATCTTCAAACTTTTGATAACTGGAAATGGGTTTTAATGGATTTAATATTAATCGATTAATTAAATTTTAATCAATTAAAAAAATTTACGGTTGATCAGTTAATTAATTGTTAAGAATCGCAGCCCTAATATATATATATATATATATATATATATATATATATATATATATATATATATATGTCAACAAGGTGTTGGGATGAGGAAACCCGCATGAATGGCCACCGAAACAGCGTCATTCTCAAACGACCGCTGCCGGTGGCCGTTCATGCGAACAAACATAATTTAAAGTTCAACAACTGCTTCACAGTGAGAGTCATTCGCGCTCTCCCCGACAATGCTTCGGCTCCCCAACTCCGTCAGTGGGAGCTTTCGCATATCCATCTCCTAAACTCCTTCACTCCCCCAGGCCTCAACCTTCGATAGCTTTTCACACCCTTTCTGTCTTCTTCCAACACCCTACCCATCCCCAACCCCCTCCGTTTCCTCCAATCCTCGACCTTTCCGCACTACCCTTCCACCCCCATGCCTCCACCCAGTGTCACCGCCATCAGTTCTCTCTCTGTAGCTGAAGAAGGAGTAGTTCCGAAAGCTTTACGTTTGTGATGTTTCTGTGTTTTTGTGTTATTTTACGTGTGTCGCTTCGACATCCCCGGGGCCTCGCCAACCTGAAGTCGTCTGATTGGTGAGTGCTCACTGGGTTTCCTCATCCTAACACCTTGTAAGTTGTTATATATATATATATATATATATATATATATATATATATATATATATATATATATATATATATATATATATATAGGTAGAAGATTGAAATTTGGTAGGAATGTTTGTCTCATATAGTGAAAGCCATTTACGAAACAAAATCCCCAAAAAAAGGATCTGGTTCGACTCCAGTAGATAATTTCTGTTTCCCATAAGATAACACGTAAAAATCAATTTTTTGGGCTTTTGCAAATTAAAATTATAAATAATTGAGCTACGATCTTCAGACTTGGACCGTTTTAAAGGAAAATAAACAACGTTTCTTATTCTTATCGTCAAATTTTGCCCATGGTATAAAAATTGCTCAAGTTCTACGTTCAAATCATATTTATTTGAAAATTTTAAGCTTTTTAAGGATATGGTGAATTTTTCTCGGGTTTCCAACCGGGTTGTCTCGGAGATTTCTTCCGACGTTTCGGCGACTAGCTCTGTCGCCATCTTCAGGGATCCTGAGTACCAGGCCCGTGGCTCATACCCTCCCGTGGTATCTATTATTTCTGAGTTGCCTTCCAATGTGGCTTTACTCAACGTCGGGTATTAAATTACAGGCACCTCGCCCGTGTTTCATAATGGTCAGTATTAATAAAAGTTATATTCGCCGCTTTTTAGGAGGGACCCTATCCTCTTCACCTGTGGATGCCAATGCTCTCTTGTACTTATCCCAGACCGACACTTTGTTAATTGCGAGATCGCGGAGAACGTCATTCGTTTTATTTTCCAGGGCGAGTTTGTATTTGTTAGCCAAAACTTTGGCAAAGTCCCTAATCGTTGGTATCCCTAGCATTTCATGGACATCAACATTTCTGCCCCATGTCCTGCCTATTCGGCTTAAAATCTTTCTCTCCGCGATCTCGAGTATTTTCCAGGATTTCTGCATGAGAAAACCCGTCCACACCGGTGCAGCGTACATAAGTGTCGGTCTGATCATTGCCTTATATAGGTGTGTTTTTAATTCCCTGGACACGTCAGTTGATTTAAAAATTGGGAAGAGTCTGGCTCTCTTCCCTGCTGCTGTAAGGTTGACCCTTTTTACATGGACGTCAAACCGTAGTTTCTCGTCCATTGTTACGCCAAGGTATTTAATATGTCTAGCCCAGGGAATTTCAACACCTTCTACTGAGAGCTGTCTCGGCATATCGGCATCCCTTTTTTGGAAGAGGATTGCTTGGGTCTTTTTGGGGTTTATCTCAATTCTCCATTTCTTGTAATACTTAGTGAGTTTTTCAATTTGCCTCAGGGCGTAACGGACGGCCATTTCCGGCTGGAAGCTTCTTGTAATTATTGCACAATCGTCCGCGTAGAGGGCAATGGTGGAGTTCCAATCCCCCTCATCCGTCGGAATGTCACCCGTGTAAATAGAAAATAGTAATGGCCCTAGGACACTCCCTTGTGGAACACCAGCTGCTATCCTCCTTGTCGAGCTTTCGGCACCATTCCATTTTACAGTGAATGGCCTGTCGTTGATATAAGACTTTATAAATTTCACCTGCCAAGAGGGAAATTTAGCTATAAAAAGTTTTTGCAGTAGGCCTAAGTGCCATACTTTGTCGAAAGCTTTGCTTATATCAAAAGCTACTCCAACAGATACATTCTTCCTGTTGAAGGCGTCCGTGATAAAATCTACCACCCTCTGCAGCTGATGTGTTGTGGAGTGTCCTGCCTTAAATCCGAACTGCATTTGGGGGATCACACCATGCCCTTCCGCGTGTGTCAGTATATGCGGGTAGATAATTTTTTCGCATACTGAGTACCAGGGAGATTTCTGTGGAGGTTTATATACCTGCCGGGGGATGACAGCAGGTCGGTGATTGGCTGTTGTATGGAGCAGTCCTATTGGCTGGCTCTCGTTGGTGATTGGTTGTTGCATTGTGTGGTCCTATTGGCTGAGCGCTCGTTGGCTAATTGGGCTATCATAGGGTCCCACGCCTTGCTGAGAAGGAATCCATTGTCCAATGGACAATGGATAGTTAATCGTCTTTATTCGGGCGAAATTTAGACCATAAGGTCCATTCTTACATTTAACCCTTCGTCAGTATAATAAATACAAGAAAAAGAATAAAATAAGGTATAACAAAATGCATTATATAAACATTATGTACCTAAATCATACAAATTAAAAAGATAAAATTGAATACAGATTTGTGTTTGTGGGGAAGACCTAGGTAAAAACAGGCATGTCCTCCCTAGTAAAACCCTTGCAGGAAAACACCCACTAAGAAGGGGGATGTGAAAAACCTGCGAAAACCCTAGATAGTGTACATATGATAATACAAAACTACAACATTGAATAGAAAGGAGTATGTACAGTGGGAGAGTATATACAGCGTAATTATATACCGTCATAAAAAAGTACACGTAAAGGTAATAACGTAATGTAAACAAGAAAGGGATGGGAGAGAGGAAAAGAGGAAGAATGGGACGTGCCTCAAATTTAATACCTAATCCACGCATACTCGTCATATTTGACAGGCAATAATAATAATATAATAATCTACAGTCTCTGTTTTAATGGCATCTTTTATAATTTCTTTACAGTCCTCACTACCGGAAGGTATTTGAAACGGTAAGGTCGGCTTCTCGCAGTTCCAACTCTCCGTCGCCTTCCCCTCTGCACAGAATGCCTTCAGGGTCTTCGCTTCACGGATCATCGTCTTCCTTTGCCCAGCTGTCCACTACGGCCACGTTATCTGCCTCTTCCATGCAGACGTGCAGGGTCAGCGCCAAGCAAGCCATGGGAACAAATTCAAGCACAGGGTACAGGGGTTCTTACAGGTAATTCAGTTACATTGGGATCCATTGCGAAATATTTTAGAGTGAGGTTAACTTAATTTTTAATTTCTCGTTTATAAGTACAGTCATGCCTTGTTCAGCACAAACTTTTTAATTTATTTTATTCATTTAGCCTTTAATGTCCCAAGTAGGCTAAAGACAGGTGACAACGAATGCTACAATGTTGAACCCATAAAGATCTGTAACATGTATTAATTAAAATTCTAAAATTACGCAATTGTGCAACATACATATACTCCCATATTTAGCCAAATCCAAGAAAACTCCCCTTCTAGCAGACTGCCAAAAGAGGAAAAAGATTTTATGGCCTAATTGCTATAGCCATTGTAATGTTTATATGCATGTTAAAACCTCATTCATAGAATCTATTAAAATTGCATGCATTGACATGATTATGCAAAATGCGATGACGGTTTTTGATGCTCAACTGTTTGAATACGGTAAAACTTGTGCATGTGTGAAGTTATATATGATATAATGATATGAACATGTATAATTAATTAAATGAAATTTCTTAAGGCAATGTAAATGCTAATTTCTTTGGAAATGGAATGCAAATTATCTTTGCGAGGTCGTTATTGCTTTATTTGACCTTTTGTGAAAATGAAGATGAATGAAATTATCGTAACTGAATGTGGAACATTATCCAACAATGTGAAATTAATAATTGGAGTAATATTTCTAAGTGTCAACCACTAAACCATTTCCCACTCTATTCTTCGATCTCAAATAACGTATTCTAGGCCATGCATACATGTCCGGCACACTTAAGCATAAAATCTACGAAATTTAGTTCTTTGTCAAAAAATTGCAGAAATTTTTGGGGGGCATATATGGTACATTTGAATGTAGAACATTAATCATTCGCTTATTAAAATTAGCTACTTGGAATCATCGTAGGAGTTCGAAACTTGAAACAACGAACGCCTAAAAGAACGAAAGTTTGTTTTCTTGCCATCCAAAGGAAGTCAAGGCATATTTATTTGTTCATTTTTTTATTTCACAAAAACCTTTCCCGTCGAATTTCAACGGCCATCTCCCTAGTGATGCATTATTTAGAACTTATTCAATACAATTATTACCTATATTTTTATGGAGTATTTCACAGTGGCGCACGGTATGCTTTATGTTTAAGTAAAAAAACATATAAATAAATACATGTGAATATTATTGAAAATAGTGTTGGTTGGTTGACATTCACTTAATATTAATTATTGTTACTAATATAAATAGCAAATACATTGTTAAAGTTTGTTTGTGTGTATTTCTGGCTAATCAACCTGTTTGATTACGTATGTTATAGTGCTTGCTGATTTGCCGGATAAACAAAGGTTATGTATATTTGAGCGGAATATAAAATTTTGAAACCATCAAGAAGTGACATTGAAATATTTAATAGGAGTTGCCACCATCTTCTTGTTTTAAACGTTCAAATAGAGAAAGGTCGTTATTGCAAATGGCTCCTTGACTAAAGGGGTTGCGTTTATCAGTACATTTAGAATCATTCTACAACACTTAACTGTTTCTCTATTTTTCCTGACATATTACTACGTGGTCGTGTGAGTTTTTTGTTTTCTAGAAGAAACTAAGTTGTTTTTTAACGTAAAGTGTTTCTTATGGATCATATGTAACAGAGTAATTTGCATTCTTGCCACCTGTGTCGCCACAGTCAAGAGTGACGTGACAATTTAGCTCATTATTATTTCTTAAATTATCAAACAAGGAAATGATGTGCAATTCAGTAATAATTCATTTTGTAATCTCAAAAGTATCCGAGTTTAAGCCCAGGAGGAATTTTTTCCTTCGTCCATAGAATTTGCTTGTAAAACGTTCTCGGGAATTTTCCTGAATTTTTTCTCTCTGACTCTGCGTGACGTATTTCATGCTCTCACCTACTGTTTTGCGGCGAATGTTGTCCCCCATCCGGATAAATTTTTTAATCCGTGCCTCACGGATCGTGTAAGATTTAGGAACAGAAAAATGCTCTTTAAATTTTGTTCATCGAAACACTATTCATCGCAACTGATGTAAACAAATGAGCCTCACCCTTCGAGTCACTTTCGTAAGAACGCTTATAAGTCTCCGACGAGTTGTTTTATTTCCTGACTTTCATTATTTCTGTCTTTCTTGTCTTTTCATGTAAGGAGAGCTGTGACGGGCAGACGCCCACTAATAAAGTAAATATATAGTCTTCAATAAATTCACTGCGTATGTTTATATATATATATATATATATATATATATATATATATATATATATATATATATATATATATATATATATATCCCGTCGTTATGCGAGTGCTTTATAGTTTTGGCAACAATGCATGAAGCAGTTCCTCCAACCATATTGGGACTTAGTCACATAATCGCATCCCTCGTATAATTGTTTGTAGTTTCTGATTGTCATAACTTTTCCAACAGCAATGACGTGCCGAAACATCTGTACGGCGGTCTTCCTAGCACTGGATTCTCCAGCCTCAACTCCACGGGACAGAGCGAAGAGTCCGACCAGTCTGAGATGGCGACAGACAGCGAGGATTGTCTGTATCCGTAAGTCTGCTGCTTAGCCTGCCTCGTCTGTTGCTCTCTCGTTATCAATGACAGATTTACACAGTGTCACGCGTCTAACTCGACATTTCTGCTGTCTACGATTAAAATCCCCACAGCTAGTCTAATCCGTGAGTTACGAGATTTTTAAACGTCACAGTTCCTTAACAAAGGCCATGTATCACTCAGCTAGAATGGAAATATGCAAGGCAAAAATACAATCATGTCAAAAAAAAAATATTTTTATATTTTCAGTAAAATGACTACCACAAAATAATATATCAAATGTAATGGCAAAGAAACATTGAATTTTTGAATTACCATTATTTCCCTATCAGTTGCACTTACGAGGAGATACTACGACCTTCAGGTCACGGAATTTGATGAAACGTGACCAGGCGGTTCTACATCGAAAATAAGGATACCCGTGTCTCTTGTGAATGGGCTTTTGGGTTCGGGAAATCAGGATCATAAATATGCAATAACATCATATGCAACTTAATAGGCTTTACTGTCGAATTGTTGATAAGAAAGGGAATGGCTGATTGGAGAGCATGCCTAGCTCGTACGGTATAGACCCGGGTTCAATCCCAAATATTTGTTTGTTTTTTTCAAACTATCCAAGTGTTGTTAAAAAAGTAATACTTTCTGTTAAAATGATGCTGTATAATTTTCATTTGGAGGTAATGAATGCGGAAACGTATAATAATGATCATTTTAAACAATGGAGTCAAAGAAACAGTGGTTCATAGCATTTAAAATACCATCTTGTTAGAATGGTCATCTATAATTATATATTATTGTTATATTAATTATATTTTATTGATAATATTAGCCTTGCCTCGGCAGACAGTGATTGGAAGAGAAAATAATAAATATTGTGAATTTCTTTGAATATTTTGCATACGTTTATGTGAAAGAAACACGAAAGTTAACGGTGGAGTCATTTATAAAGAATTTAAAATATCCATTATTATATGTTTCTGCATTTATTGCCTCCGAATAAAAATAATACAGCATATTATTGCCGGAGAATATTATGTTTCGAATAACACTTGGATAATTTGGAAAAAGAACTAAAACAATTGGGAGGGCAGACGGAAGGGAGGGAGGAGGATGGGAGAGAGGGAGAAAGGAGGACGGGAGGGAGGAGCATGGGAAGGAGGGGATGGGAGGGAGGCAGGGGGATGGGAGATGGGATCGAGGGGGATGGGAGGGAGGAACAGTGGTAGGGAGGATGGGAGGGAGTGAGGAGGGGTTTGGGAGGGAGGGGGACAGGAATGAGGGGGATGGGAGGAAGGGATTCGGGAGTGAGGGAGCAGATAGATAAATAGATAATCGTCTTTATTCAGGCGAAATTTAGACCATAAGGTCCATTCTTACATTTAACCCTTCGTCAATATAATAATTATAAAAAATGGTAATGTAAGATATTACAATACGCATAACATAAACAGTATATACCTAAATCATACAAAGTAAAAAAAAATATATAAAATTGAAGACAGATTAGAGATTGTGGGGAAAACCTAGGTAAAACAGGCATGTCCTACCTAGTAAAACCCACACAGGAAAACACCCACTGAGAAGGGGGTCGTGAAAAACCTGCGAAAACCCTAGATAGTGTACATATTATGATATAGTAATACAACATTAAATAGAAAGGAGTATGTACAGCAAGTGTTCGTATATACAGCATCGTTGTATACCGTCATAAACAAATACATATATAGGTATTAACGTAATGCAAACCAAGAAATATAATACAATAATTACAATAATAGCAGGGGAGGGAGGATGGGAGGGGGACGGGAGGGAAGAGTTGGGATGGAGGAGGATGGGAGGGAGGGGAGGATGGGATGGGAGAGTGGGGGAAGGGTTCGGGAGGGTGGGAGGGAGGAGGTGAGGGTTAATTGTTTGTATTGATTACTTATTGTCTTTGACCAAAAATCCTAAATACCTAATTTCATGAAAACCCGTTTGGTAGAAGCCGGGAACAAACATGCATACGGACGGACGAACAGATGGATTGCATCCAAAAGGCCCTCATGCTGGCAAGCGATAGACACCTTATAATTGTATGAATTTATGAAGAACCCTCAATCTAGCAGATATCGCATCTAATGGACTTGGAGGATGCCACCAGGACCATGTCTTCACAGATACGATCTTCCTGTAATTTTGTAACCAAGTCATTTACTTCACCTTGCTTTGAGTGAATAATTGTATGCATCTCAGTATCAATTCAGCGTAAAAATGATAGAGATGGGTCTTCGCAACATTGTTAAGAAATGGGATAATCACTGTCATAACGAATAGTGGCTGTTTTTGGATAGATTTACATCATAGTTAAATTTTGGTGCCCTTTTGAAGAATTGCCAAATAGCCTGTCAGCTCGGCAGTTGGTGGGCAGCAGCCAAACAACCGCCAGCACCTGTGAATTCTTCATCAAAAAATTTAATGCTTGCACTCGCAAAGATATTTTAACTTTTAATATAATGGCCTCTAAATCAAGTGCAGTGGATAGGAAATGCGAGTTTGCCCCAAGTATGGCGGATAAATTAAAGGCAGTTGAGACAAGCGAGGAAAGAGCTGCTGATGTTGACAGTAAATGGCTGTTCCTTCAAAACAACTTAGACTGACGGACAGACAAACAAACCAAGAAAACGTGCACAATGAGGTAGAACACGGAATCGATTGGTGAAAGACAAAGTCTCCATCTGCTTTTGTTTGGAAGTTAACATGTATGACGGACACAGTGACAGATGGACCTCCACATGAAAACAGCGCAATGAGACAGAACACTGAATCTTTAGGCAAAAAACCAAGTGTCAATCTGGTTTGGTGTAGGCGTTAGCCACTGTGGCAGATAGGCTGACGGATGCACCTCCACAACGAGGCAATACCGAATCGATTGGCAAAAAGTCTTAATATATTTTCGTTTAGGAGTTAACACGACAGACAGACAGAAGGACAAACCGAACACATAAGCAGATGTTTTTGAATAAACTGCAAAAAGCAAAGGCAGACAGGGGTGCCACCTTTACAGTGTACAGATATTTTGCAATGTCACCAAGAGACATGGTGTTCATTTTAAAGACATGTGTATGTTTAATCCTACAATTTGTATTATTGAATATATACATTTTCTTAAAATAGAGAGGAGTTACGTACATTTTAATGTTAATTTCTTCCTTTAAATATATATATATACACACACCACCTTTTTGAATTTTGCGACAAAATTTTTCATGACCCTTGCTTCAGTTTCACGCCGTTTGTTTGCATTTTGCGTCGTGCGATTGCGACGACAAGCATGATCTCCTTCTGCTTTTTGTTTCAAAGTTCAGTTTAAACTTTGGTGCCCTAGAAAAGGACTTATTATATTATATTTATAATGCTCGTCATTAGCAGTTTTCGAAGTGAACAAATGCGACAACTCGCAACTTAATTATTTTGTGGCTCAGTTTGAACTTCGATAATGAAACTTTAGTTTAAAATTTAAGGAAACGCCATCATTTTGGAATGTAAGGTTTCCATGTTTCCATCTTTGTACATATTTTGAACGTAATTTAAGGAAATGTTATTTTGTTTTGTTAGGTTTTCATTTTTTATTACGAATTTTCAATGTTGATCTAAGGATTGCTATCATCTTGCAAACGTAAGGTTTTCTGCAGCGTATTTCGAATGCGATTACTAAAAGAAACGTTACCATTTTAATGTTTCGTTTTTATTTTTTGCGACGTATTTTGAAAAATTAAAAGAAATTTTATCACGTTCTTATGCATTTCGAACATAATTAATAAAATAAATGTTTTCGCTTCATAACGATGGTGTTTTTTTTTGTGCCTTGAAAATGTTTGTTGCGGAACCCTAGAAAACATCCGTGCATCACGTACTCAACATTCCATTTCAGTATTTAATCCATTTAAATTTAAGCGTTTCCTTGGAATGAACAAAGGAAGATTTAAAATTGCATGCGATAATGCACAATTGCCTTGTAATTCTGGGTTTTCATTTGCTATTACGCGTTTTGAAAGTAATTAAATGAATTTTGTCGCTTTATAATGCCAAGTTTTCATTTGCTGATACTTTTTCTTTTATTTTCTGTTAAACTGCATTATTTACGACTCGGAACCGTACTCCCGTAATAACATGGCATCTTATGGGTAAATAGGACTTTCGCTTCATGAAATTGTATTATTTCGTATCAGTTTTCCCAAACCAATTATTCGCCAAGTTCAAAAAGGTGCTGTATATATCTTTAATTTTCAGTTAAATTGTATTGCAGCGAAAAACTCGGCTTTACCTTTTGTGTTTATAAGTTAATTAATAATCAATTCAATATGTGCGCTGATATTTTAAGAATCACTTCATCTTCCTCAACTGCCTTTTCTCGTTCTAATAGTCACTCAATATTAAATCCTCTCGCGAATTCCTATTAATTTCGAAATTGCGAAATCCCACTAACAAGACGAATTTCAGCAAATAACCGCATTAATTTGTGCTAATCGCTTTGTTTTATAAATAATGCATTTGTCTGCTTTGTACTACCTCGCTTGTTGAATCATTTAATTCCTCTCCCTTGCGTGAGTTTTAAACTTGTATTGCGATATGCCATTTAAGAAAGTTTGAATGCTTTTTTTTTTCATTTGTGTGACAATTGAATTAAGACTTCCTTTTTTTTCCTTTCCTTTCTTCCCGAACTGTGCCTTCGAACAGGAATACTAACATAAGGTAATATCAATGTTTTACATTATTATTAATCATTTATAACTTTTATAATGCTGTGCTTCTGTTTGTCTAAAAATATTTGCATTTAAGGTTCCCATAGAAATGTAATTAAATTGTTTGTTTTATGGGATTGAAACCTGTTATTTAACAATCGAGTATTATTGATTGTTAAATAACCAATACTAACTATCATTCATAGAAATGTAATTAAATTGTTTGTTTTATGGTATTGAATCCTGTTATTTAACAATCGAGTATTATTGATTGTTAAATAACCAATATTAACTATCATTCTTTTCAATTGGGAATTAGTCTGATAATTTATTTATCATTTAAAAATAATTTATGCTACAAACGGCTCACAAAAATGCTATGCTTAATTTTTTTACCAACTTTTATACGGCCTTTCCCTCGTTTTACGAACATCCATTTTACGAGTTTTTGCTCACACGAACTGAGCCATTTCATACCTATTTTTCGATTTGCAAACAAATTTTCGCTTATATGTGCTCCATCCATTTCGGGAAACCTCAGTAAAGTTCGTCGGATTGCATCACGCTGTACCGAATGAGAACCGTCATTTTGCCCTCAATCCTATGTTTCAAATATCGAATAAATTTTCGCTTATGCGTGCTCCGTCCACTGCTTCTGCTCGTCCTTTATTCTTTCACAATTTTCCTCTGTTGTTTTCTTCCCCAACCTTCTGTTTCCCCACTTGCCCTTACTCTCCGGTCGCTCTCACAACAATGTGTCGTCTGCGCGCGCAACTAACAATAACCTTCCACCCCTCCTCCTTGCCGTGAGTAGAGAACATAATCGCCAGAAATCGGTTTGCTATGACGACCAAAATTTTCGTTTAAAAAAATCTTGAAATTTTCCCGTCAAAAGCACAATTTCCGACGGATTCGGCCACGTGTTTGAGACTTGACAAAATGAAAATAAAACTTCTCTTTTTTCTGTGGCTCTGGGTTCAAGTCCCGACTTGATTTTAATTAATTTAATTAATTTTGATTTTAAGTAATTTTAAAGGGCAACTGAAAAATACGCTACACTCGTCCCCGTGTTATTCAGACGGATTTTATCGGCGCGGTTGATACTGACGAGCCGCCCCCTTTGAACGCAATGCCGATTGCCTTAAATAAACTGGGAGTTTGGTCGTAATTGAATCACGAGTTCCATAGAAATTTTCCAATTACCTTTTTCTAGAGGGATGTTCGGTCGGATACCCAACTTTGTTTAATAGTACGATAAATGAACGTCTGCGTGCATTACATTAATATCTAATATGGATGTTATTCACGTACGTTTTCCAGCATAGCCATATGGGTTGGGTTGGACAGAACCATCGATACTACCCTTTATGAGAATTTCTGGAATTAAAAAAAAATATTGCAAGCTTGCAATTATTGACGTGAATAAAACTTCCATTCCTTTGGAAATTATTTTCCTTTGAATTTTGTTGTCAACTCAAATGATTTAAAAAACTTTTGTTTTTAGTGTGTTCATCTTGGGTTACCCTTTATTTAAATTTAAATTTGGGTGCATTTATCAATGAATGGCTAAAGCAAAACAATATCTGGTGAAACGAACATGGCCAACAAATTTCGAAATACACAAATCGTTTCAATTTTAAACCACTGCAGTTGAAATTACGATAAAATAAAATTGGAAAATCTAATTGGTTTTAATCGAAGCCGCCATGAAAGAGATTTTACTGAATTTTGTCTCTATATTTCTATGGGAACCTTATCTATAAATAGATTTTATGTGCTGGATCGTTGTTTCCATCTTGTACACTATTCATTTTTTCCCATTCTTTTTCAATTTCTAATGCATTATAAGTTTAGAGGAAGTTGCGCTTTATGTTCCTTTCTATTTTCTAAATTGTTTGAGCTATATATCCAATATCAGAAGGCTATGGTTTGAGTTTATTTCTTTGCAAAGTATTTAAATTTTTCTCGCAGTTCCTTAATATATTTATTATCATTTTAACCTATTTTGAATTTTTAGAAATATTACAGTTATGGAGAAATTCATGCGGAGGACACGTCAGATTTTTCAATATGGGTGTCTTGATTCAGTATGGTTTAACATCTGCTTTTCAGTGGAAGGGTTAGGGATGGAATTCCCGGATCTCCTGGTGCCAAAGAGCTGCAAGCGGCCATCGTCAGGATGGCAAAACAGCACCAACCTCCGCTCACCAAGGGGGAGAAGGCGATTGGCGGTTACGAGGGGAAGAACAGAGGTAATTTCACGTCCCCTTTGCGTGTAAACCACAAAGACTCGAGAAATGAACTTCTGTTTGATTTATGACTGATTGGACATGTTTTTCTTGTACTAAATACGAGTGTTTTTCTTCTGAGCTGTGAAATGCAAATTAGAAACATTATATAACTAGTGTATTGCCTGTCATATGACGGGCGTCAATTCTTTTCTCCAATGATGAGCCCCTTGTCAAAAATGAAGTAATAATAATAAATAAATGATAATATTTGTCTCCCCCCTCTCTCTCTCCTCTCCCCCCCCTCTCTCTTCCCCCTCTCTCTTCCCCCTCTCTCTTCCCCCTCTCTCTTCCCCCTCTCTCTTCCCCCTCTCTCTTCCCCCTCTCTCTTCCCCCTCTCTCTTCCCCCTCTCTCTTCCCCCTCTCTCTTCCCCCTCTCTCTCCTCTCCCCCCCCTCTCTCTTCCCCCTCTCTCTCCTCCCCCCCCCCTCTCTCTTCCCCCTCTCTCTTCCCCCTCTCTCTTCCCCCTCTCTCTTCCCCCTCTCTCTTCCCCCTCTCTCTTCCCCCTCTCTCTTCCCCCTCTCTCTCCTCTCCCCCTCCCTCTCTCTGCCTCTTTTCTCTCTCTATCTCTTCCTCTCTCTCTCCCCCTCTCTTTCTTTCTCCCTCTCTCTTTCTCCCTCTCTCTTTCTCCCTCTCTCTCTCTCTCCCCTCTCTCTCTCTCCCCTCTCTCTCTCTCTCCCCTCTCTCTCTCTCCCCTCTCTCTCCCCTCTCTCCCTCTTCCCTCTCTATCTCTCCCTCTTCCCTCTCTCTCTCTTCCCTCTCTCTCTCTCTCTCTCTCCCTCTTCCCTCTCTCTCTCTCTCTCTCTTCCCTCTCTCTCTCTCTCTCTCTCCCTCTTCCCCCTCTCTCTTCCCCCTCTCTCTCTCTCTCCCTCTTCCCTCTCTCCCTCTTCCCTCTCTCTTCCCTCTCTCTCTCTCTTTCTCCCTCTCTCTCTTTCTCCCTCTCTCTCTTTCTCACTCTCTCTCTTCCCCCTCTCTCTCTCCCTCTTCCCCCTCTCTCTCCCTCTTCCCTCTCTCTCTTTCCCTCTTCCCTCTCTCTCTCTCCCCCTCTCTCTCTATCTCCCTCCATTTCTCTGCCTCTCTTTTCTCCCATTATTTATAGCCATTGTAATGTTTATATGCATTTTAAAACCTCATTCTTGGAATCTCTCAAAATTGCGTAAATTGACTGTGCGGATGATTACACAAAATATGATGATGGCTCAACTGTTTGAATTTCGGTAAAACTTGACATGTAACGTGTATAATTATAAAAATGCAATTTCCTAAGGCAATGTAAATGCTAATTTTGTTGGAAATAGACTTGGATGAAAAATTATCTTGGCGAGGTCG
The DNA here is from genome assembly GCA_028673005.1 of Tanypteryx hageni. Taxonomy (NCBI): domain Eukaryota; kingdom Metazoa; phylum Arthropoda; class Insecta; order Odonata; family Petaluridae; genus Tanypteryx; species Tanypteryx hageni. The sequence continues at coordinate 343,790 of JAJPWW010001012.1, forward strand.
CTTCGACTTTATTTGAAATCATCGTCACTGAATGTGGAACATTATTCATCGATGCGAAATTATTAATTGGAGTAATATTTCAAATGTCAACGGTTCGGATAACGTGTACAAATTCTTCAACTGGTGTCCTGCTGTTAACATCGCATAATCCATAAACGTAATGGATATCGGCATATTCACTTGGAGTGAACTGTTGATTCATTTTGTGATAAAATGCAAGATGAAATTACGATTTTGAACATATCGAAACAGTGTCACGTGTAACTCTGAGCGTAGATCAGAAGCAAGGGAGGCAAGGAACAACAACAATCAGCGGTGATTACAATGTAACTCAAACCATCACCATTGTTGCCAATACAGCATTGCAAATCTTAAAATGTCCACAGCTCCTCAACAGTTGGAAATAGGGCCAATGTTGTATTAATTTTTTTTTACTCAAACTTACCTCCTGAAGTATGGCAGACTGGTCGTGAAACACCCTGCATTGGCCTATGATATCCTAGCCTATGATAGGTTAAATCAGGTGCATAAGTCCTTCGACCGCTCACCTTTCTCCGATCTTTGAATTATATTCAGTTTCTGGGCTACACTTAAAGCCCTTCTCTCTTCTTTTTTCACTTTATCACACTTTTAATACCTGAAAGGCCGGCACGTTTAGGAGCCGTCATTCACAAAAATATATCTTGATTTAAAAGGTAAAAATGCACTCCACTCGGTGGACCCAATTTCACAATGAACGGCAACGCGCATACTGAGACCGAGATGATGGTTCTTCTTCGGAACGGCGTGATGCAATATGAAGAACTTTACCGAAGCAGATAGAGCACGTATAAGCAAAAATTTATTCGATGTTTAAAAAATAAGATTTTCATGCGAGCGTAACGAACTCGTATAAGCGAAAATTTGTTCACAAATCGAAAAATAGGTATGAATTTGCTCAGTTTGTATAAGCAAAAACTCGTAAAATGGAAGTTCGTAAAATGAGGGAAGGCTGTACATATATTATATACATATAAATGTAAGCAATAGTATATATACAATGATATGTAAAAGATAATCATAAATACACATGACCAGACAACATTTCAGCCGAAAGACGGCAGAGAAAGCAACTCGTTGACTCAAATGAGAGTACTTGAGGGCTAACGTAACGTTTTCCATATGTCAACAATGCGCCACTCGACAAATTCTGCGGATTATAATCGGAAATTAATTGTATTGTCTTATATATTAATTTCAATAGGTTCCTCGTTGGATATGGGGCCTCACAGGTGGTCAATGTCTTCGGCGTGTTCTGCGGCATCAGTGTGCCAGGCCTTACCGTACGGCTGTCGAACACCGGACAGCATCATGTCGACGGGAAGCAGTCGTGGTTCGAGATCTTCCTGGAGGATGCCGGAGAAGCTGCAGGTAAATTCTGCGCTTTCATTGGAGAGTTTTCTTCCTATTGGTGTGGCAGAACTGTCAGTGTATACAAGAAAATTTGTTTACAAAATATCACAACAGATGGCATTGGAATAATTTTGACCACAATTAACCCTTTCAACATGGCCCCAAAATCCAGAGTTTTTTATGGGTGACTGAATTGAATTCTCAATGTTTTTCGTTAGATTATGTTACATTATTCATAATTTTCCAAATACAGTGGAACTTCCATAACTCGAATCTCCTTTAACTCGAATATTTTTTTGTTTCACTTTGACGTTCAACTTATGGATGTTCCACTGTGTTTAATAAAAGTAGGACGTTCAGGACAATTTATCCTCGATGCTACAGTAAAAATAAGTGCTTAGAAACAACGCTTAATAAAGAATTCAAAATGTATGAAAAAAAAACTAGTTTTGCAGAAAACATTTGATATTTTTCCATAAAATTTTTTTTCGCTATAACGGAATTTGGTTTCTCTTATAAACACATAAATAAACCTGCAAAAATGAAGAAAGTGATCAAACACATATATGATTAAATGATATAATATGATTACCTGATTACAAGTGAGTGCTAACCACCAAAACAATCCGATGAAAAAAATCTCCAACTGTGAAACTGACGTTACCCAAACGGAGGTGGGAACCAAACTGATGGTTAGAGGCAAGGGAAGGGATTCTAAGACGTGCCGGTTCCCTATCCGAACCGTTGGAATCAGACGTAGCACAATGACGGGTTTTCCAGTCATGCGTCACGGGATATGACCCCTTCAGCGGCAAACTTCTGCCTAGGCAAACTAGGCTGCTGCCTAGGGCCCCAACCTCGGCGGGGGCCCTGACCAGTGGCCGAAATGGTACACATTGAGGACACAGGAGACGGAAAATAATATGTCCATTTTTCCGAACGAAATAGAAAATAATTTACCATAGTTAATTTTTTGACAAGTCAAGTGGCAACAATGTGTTTGTGTTCCTTGTTTGTTTTGCGTCGCACCTGGCTTCATTCTATAACTTGTCACTACTTGTCAGTTTGCGTTGAAAGTGTGTGTTATAAAGTTGTATCAATTTCAATTTTGCGGCTCAAAGGTTTTATCTTCCACGTGAATTTGCTGAGGTTAGTTAAGGTTACGATACGAGTAGTGTTGGCGACGGAAGCTAAAGAATGTGATAGAATTTTCTAGTGTATAGTGTCTTAAGATTTTATAGAATAATCCCGTAAGATAGAATATTCTGGAAATGATTAGTGAATGGTAGTACAGGAACATTCTCGAAGGTTCTAGATATTTCGATATTGTATGCGTATAGAAAGTTCTCGAAAGTCCTGGGAAACTCTGGAAAAGTGTCGAATGTTCTAGAACTCTGTGGAAGACTATGGAACATTCAAGAATGTTCTAGAATGCCATGGACCTGTATTCTAGAATGTTCGATTAGGGAACGTTCTGGAATATTGTCAAAGTACGTTAAACAAATAAAAAATAAAAGTAAAGTTTGTTTTTTGCTAAATTACCAAAAAGGGGGCCCCGACTCTGTTAACTGGCTAGGGGCCCTGGGTCTCTATGTCCGGGCCTGGACTCCCTCATGATGGGAATTCCAGTCATGCTGCGTTATAAGTATTAAAATTACCCTTGGCAGGTCACTATAAACAGTTCGAAAGTTTTTCCATAGCAACAGTACAAACCTATCAGTTTAGTAACATTCAATGTACATGGGGACCACGAATTTGTGATCCCTGGTCTACAACTTTGATAATCACAAATATTTGCATTATTGAAGCCTTATAGGAAATATTCGACAAAAACAAAAGGTTTACGATAGTAAACATCTCCCCACTTTGATTAACATTCCGAAATTGCAAAATTAAATCATCTTATGATGGTGTTAAATGCAGAATAATGTACAGGTGAAGCAATCGTTATTCCCATAAAGTAAAAACTTCGCAACTTTCCTTTCTATTTCAGATTGTGAAACCTTTGGAGGGCTCCAACACTTTGGAAAGGTGGTCGTACCTGGCAAAGCCCTCGCTGTTGGCAGCCCTGGAGGAGAGGCCGGGGGTGAAGGTCAGGGGAGGAATAAACGACAGCGTACAGCAGCACACCCTAATGGATTTCGAGGAAGACGATTCGATATCGTTGGCTTCTGGAAAGTCCGTCCAAAAGACAAAGTCACCCATTCATCCTGGGAAGTTTTTTCAGGTTGGTAGCCCTGGAGGAGGTTGTGTATGTGAGTAACACTCCCGTCTGAAGTGTTCAAAGCAAAAGAAAATGGATCGGCAGTGGAGAAAGAGTGTGAAGACGAACGATTCATGATGTGATGTTATGGGAGTAATCTGTTTTTGTGTTATTAATACAAATTTGACGGGTGTTGAATCGTTGCGTGTGATGAGTTTGTCGTGCGATGTATTGAGGCATGGCAAATTTTTCGTGCGCCTGATTGACATGCAACGAACCGATCCCGACGAGTTGTCGTAGAACCATAAAACTATAGTCAATGCTTTTTAAACGAATGAAACATGAGATGAAATAATTGTATCTACTGAAGTTTTTCATTACAATCTTGTGATCCGTATTTCAATTAATACAGTATTAGTTTTTGAAAATTGTTTTTTTTTTCCTAAAACAAAATTTGTGACACCATTTCAATTACAGAATGAACCAGTATACTTATACTGAATGTGTGTTCGAGATATACACCAAATGCTTTCTGTGAGAAATTAGGTCAAAATCTTTTTTCTGTTTCGAGTCTGCTAAAATGGGGTCGTCTCGGACTCGGGTAAATGCTGTACAGGTTTTGCTCTCTTAATGCGGGGGTTGCGTTCCAGGAAAGTAACGCATAAAGCGAAATTGCATAAACAGAACCCATATTTACATGTAAAATATAGGGATACGTTCCAAAAGCAATCCTAACTCCCCTCCAAGACGCTCTTCTTTCGCTCCATAACGGCATCTTATGCACTAAATAAAACCTTAAAACAATTAGCGCTTAAAATTATATTTGCCAATAAAAGGAAGCAGATGGGCATGAGTGGTGGCTGTCGTGAGTGACATAATAGTGGAGGTTTAAAGTGCCTGGAGGGTAGTCTTGGCCCAACGCAAGTTCCACGGACAAGGAGAAATACCGTATCTGCCCGAGTAGAAGCCGACCCCACGAAATTTTCCAACTTTTTTTGGCAAAAAAAGTATTTTCGTAAATTTTATGCTTAAGTGTACCAGACATGCACGCACAACATTACATCTATATAATTATATACATTCCATGTAAAGTTTTATTAGGTATTATTACTGTTAATTATAAATAAAGTCAATGCCGTTGATCACACCTTACAATCAAATGTGAGTATATTTATTTATCTTACTGGAATTCAAACTGTTGCGCATCGAAAGCTGTCATCGAATTTGGCTTGATCGTCTACTTAGTCATTATACGCCTTTTTAATAGATTCTATGAAAGAGGTTTCCAAGTTTTATTATTATTGCTGTTAATTATCAGATGAATTGCAGTTAACGCCGTTGCTCACACCTTCGAATCAGACGTATCTTATGGTAGCGGAATTCAAACAGTTGCGCATCGAAAGTCGTCATCGAATTTTGCGAATTGACTAAGCAGACGATATCGTCTGCTTAGTCAGTATACGCAATTTTAATACATTCTATGAAAGAGGGTTTTAACATGCATACAAAAATGACAATGGCTATAGCAAAATATAAAATAAACAAGAAAAATTAATATGAACTTCTTTTATACTGTCGGCTCCAAATTTTTCCTCAGGCTCGCATTTAAGCCGAGGGTGATTTTTTTCACGATAGATTTTGACAAAAAGTATCGGCTTATATTCGGGCAGATACGGTACTTCTCAAGTATGCTCAAAGAGTACCACGCGAAATCTCCGTCTCGTCTCCACTCTAAAATATCCTCTCCACTCTCATCTCTTTCGCTGTAGTACTAATACGAACAGCATAAGAGACAATGAGAGACTGAATGGTCGCCTTGTGGTGCAGTGGAGGACTTTCTTGCATTTGCATCGCACCGGCCACGTAACCGCGAATCAAAGACCCATAAAAAGAAATTATGGTCGCAATAAGTTTGTCGCATAATAGCGAATTTGCACAAAGAGAGGGAAACCTGTATTTATCCCATAGAAAACATCCGAAACGTAAAATTCACTCATAATTTCAATTAACGTGAGTTCGTGTGTACTCGAATGAATGTTCTGAAACGTCAATTGAAATTATTCTATTAAGAACCGTCTTATTCGCCTGTAATACAGCTCTTTTCATGTCGAGTTTCTTGCTGGATCACAAAAATCGGAAAATAAACATTACTGGCAAAAACTTGACAATAATTTAAATATACTGATCGACGTTGAACCTTCAAATGCCACATTTCAATGAGATTTTAAAACATTAATAAAATATCATATCCCCCAAATTATCAATTGGAAAATGTTCAGATATAGAGTACAGTAGATCATTGATTATTCAGCAATCAATTATCCGACTCCAAAATTATCCTGCGTTCCTGGCTGATTTGGCAAAAGCTGCGAGTGATTCTGCATTTGCCGGAGAATCACATCAAAGTCAGTATCAGTCAGGCGATATCAAACACTGCAAATCGGTAAACTCTCGTATTATATGGTCTATTGCTACTGAGATGTTTACTCCGAAGGGAATGAATGATGGACTTCAGCGACTTTGTTTTCTTTTCATAGCATTTACTTATCTTAATCCTTTTCAAAATGTAAAAACCTTACTTTATAGAACATATTGTAAGTAGTTTTCCAAAATCCATGAGAAGATTCAGTCGATTTGTCGGTTGACAAATGTCGGTCGAAGTGTCCACCATGTTGCATCTTCTTTTTCCGCCTCTCACAAGTTTAAAATGTACTGAAATATTCAGATTAAAATCATAATTGATTTTCCGCCCGCGTCTTACAAGTTTCCACCTTATTGAGTTCAAAATATAGGATAAATTAGTTCAAGGGAATTTTTACCAGCACTCTCAGCTTTCTGCCTTAATGGATTCCCGCTTTTGAGGATTTTCACTTTATAAAGCAGCATACTTTCAACTATATAAATATTTTGAATCTATATATTAAGTGAGTTTTGACAGTGTGCCAGAGAACACTGGTCACGCTTCACATCTAGAATATGCAAGCGGCTTGGGTCAACGCTCTGTGACAATTTACCGTTGTATTTTGTCCCCGAATGGTTATTGGACGACACTGATCCATGACCTGTTAACTATGTTATTGAAATTACATGAAAAGTATTTATACTTCCTTTTTTTGGTTGTAAATTTCGCCTAAAACATTAAAATTAAAACACTACAAGTATCTAATAAAAGCAATTGTTGAAATACCTAATTTGAAAAGAAGATTTTGATAGAAAATACAATTGTCGTGTAATTTTATCACACTGCCATCTCTTGGCAGTCAAAGGAACTGGTATAGCATAAAATGCAGGAACATTGGAGATAGTTTAAGTCAGGGGTTCCCAACCTTTATGTTGGCAAGGGCGCCTTCGACTTAACAAGCGAAAGCGGTGGGTGCCGCCGATATTTTACCCTCCGCTCAACACTTACAGCTCAGCTCGCCGTACATCAAAAGAGCTAAATTTTTTAGGGAGGATACCTTTGCGGGCACAGCGTTGGGAACCCCTGGTTTAAATGTTCTCCGCCAGGTGGCACTGTAGTATTTTGACATGCATTTTTTAAAATTATACCCATGCACATTCTTGATTTCCATTGCATTACATTAATGTCGTAAAAACCATTAAAGTAAAAAAGTACGAATATCTAATTGCAGCATTTGTCGCAAAACTTAATTTGAACAAAATTTTGATAGAAAATATTTATGTCGTGGATCTTTCTATTACTGCCATCTCAGGACCGAACATGGAACTGGTATAACCTTAAATGCGGGACCGTCGGAGATAGTTGAAAAGTTTTGTTGTATTTTGGAGTACATTTCTAAAAATAAACCCACCCATTGCGTTAATTTACAATGCCGGGTGGAAGTAAGCACATATCTTCTTGATGCTGCAAGAAACGCTGCACTAAGAAGCTAATATATATAAATCAACATAGTTTAATCCAAATTTCAACTTAGCAGAATACTAAAATACTAATGAACAAATATAATAATAATAATGCTGTAATTGCTTTTTTATTTTACCGAACGACCTAATATATCAATTAATATGCTGCTAAATTATTATGCAAATGAGCTAAGTTTATTATGGTTTGTTTGTTTTTGTTGCTACAACAAATGGACAGACAAGGATATAAATACAGAAGTAGGCTGTTATATGATATATGAGCATAAACATAGCATTAAATTTACATAAATAATTTCTTTTGTACGTTCTGCAGAGGTCTGGAACATATCTCTACAATTGCAGTGTAAATGTTGGGCCTAATATGTGCGAATTCAGTATCTGCGAGGTTTTCACAGAACGCTTACCTTGTAGATACCAAGGGAGCAATGTATACATCTGTTTGTTCGTAAGACTCGTGGGAATAATAGCTACAGAGCGATGCGCGCTTGGTTAGTGTCGTCGGCATTCACAGCACTTTGAAGGCATTGCATCTAATTGAGAATTCCTGTTGTTTATGGTGCAAACTTTGGACTTTTCAGGGCACAGCGTCTGTGTACACTTACACCAATTCAACTGTACTCCATCCCGACAACGCCCCGTGCGTGCCACCAAGGTAAACCTCCGAACCATTCTCGACAACCTCTGATTGTTTCCTTTGCTTGTGTTTGTTGATCCTAGCACTAATTTCCCGTTTCGTGTGGCATAAACAATTAGTAATGATTATGGTAGTAGACACGCTTCAAAATCCTTCACGGACATTTCTGTTTGTTTCGCTGACTTATATTTGTGAACCTTGCTTTTAATTCCTTCACTGGCTTTGGTTTTTATCACTGCACAATTGCTTTTGCATAATAGCTAAATGGTTTAGTGCTTCAGCTGAATTGCCTCATAATATTATCCAATACAAATTTCCTTATTTGTATGTAATATAGTATTAATCTATATAAATGATGGGCTATATTTGTAATTCCGTCACACTCAACCATATGCAACACTGGTGACGTAAGATCCAGGGACATATATACATATACATACATATACACATATATCTGTCTGTGTATATAATGTCTTATATGTAAATAATGAACTGTCTGTGATTCTGTCACACCACATTTGTAATTCCGGAAATTCTGGGAAATAGGAATTATCTACTGGAGTTGAATCCGGGTCTTTTTTTGGGGATTATTTTTTCGTAAGCGGCTTTTGCTATAAAAGTCAAACAATTTTACCAAATTTCAATATTCTACCTAATCAGAAGGTGTGTTAATAATACCGTTAGAGTCAGTCGTAAATAGTTCTTGATTCTCCCACTTCTCTTTAACGCATTCGCTGCCTTCCAAATATTGGCGTTGCTTCCCCAGGAGCCAAATATTTAATTTTAGCATTCTTATTTAAAATCAGCTCAAAATAACGAAAAATAAGTGTTTCAGTCGATATTGTGAATTTGTTATAAAAATAACACACCTACTGAACAAAATAACATGTAAACAACTCCCTAACTAATCCAACTTCAATGCGAAAACTTCTAAAAAGTGAAAATAAAAAGAAAGTTGTAACTGACGCCCGTTTAAAAAACTAAGGTGCGAAATTTCCCAAAAAATAACAGAAATATCATAAAAAATATATAATAACATTTATAACCTCACTTGAAGACTGCTTGCAAAATCGGGGTCAAAAAATGCAATAAAAAGGAAAAAATCTGATGTGGCCACCACATGACTTTCTCCACATCTGTAATATTTCTAAAAATTCCAAACAGGTTGCATAATAATAAATATTTTAAGAAACTGCGAGACAATTTTAGGCTTTATAATGAACAGAAACTCAAACTGTAGCCTTCTGATATTGGATATAGCCACAAAGCAATTAAAAAAATAAAAATGAGCGTTACTAAGACGTAACTAAGCGTCAATTGTTAACAGTAGTCATCGGTAGGTGGTGCGGTGATTGCAGCTAAATAATTTTGTTTTTAAGATATCTCTTAAACAATGCATTATATCAAAGGTGAAATACTCCTTTAGCCAAAACAACTAGAGGGCTACAAAACCCAATGCATTTCGCCCACAAGGTGGGCATCGTCAGGGGTAGAACCTGTTCCAACAGTGACTGAAAGCCACTTTGAACAGGTTTTACCCCTGACGATGCCCACCTTGTGGGCGAAATGCATTGGGTTTTGTAGCCCTCTAGTTGTTTTGGCTAAAGGAGTATTTCACCTTTGTTAGTTTTGGTCAAAGTTATTGAGCTACTATCAATTAATGCATTATATGGAAACATGTTACAAACAAAGGGTGTAGAAAATTAAATTTCCTACAACTTTTATTCCAATACATTTTTACATTTATCAAATATTAAAGCAAATATTTCAAAATAACGGATAAGTGACAAGAGTAAACACCCACTTCCGGTTGACTGATTTTTGCCAAATACTAAATTAGTTCTTCTGACTTTTATAAAAATGTTAAATATAAAATTTCGTGTTGACCCGATTAATCATTTTTGAGTTAGAGCGTCCACAAAAAGCTTACACATACACACACACAGAGACATCATGGATAAAATAGTCAAAGCATGTTCAGGGGAACTCAAAACGTGTATTTCCGTTGAAATCTCGAAGTCGATTTTTTTCATGAATACAATACTTTCCCTTATACTACGTGTGTGGAGAAAGTAAAAAGTGGATTTTATGTGTTGAGGTTTACTTAGAAATGCTAAGCTTTTAATTCTTGATGCATTTAGTATAATATGCAGTTGGCACCACTTAATGTGATCACTGGTTGTTGGAATCAAATTTCAGAGAACGGATTAAAATCATCTAAATGCGCCATATCTTTTCATTGCTTATTGGACTCAGATTTTCAGTTATAAGAATTGAAAGTTAAGTAAGTCAGACTGAAGCCAACTGGCGCACACCATTAGAGAAATATTTTTATGCTCGTTGTATGGAAAATTTCACCCGAATTTGGTTGTTGAATGGTAATTTATTCAGTATTATTGTGTGACATAATTTTTGTGGTAATTTTTTATTTGTATTCAAATTATTGACTATTTTCTTATCCTTAACTAGAGAAATATTTTTATGCTCATTATATGGAAAATTTAACCAGAATGGCAATTTGAGTATCATTGCGTGATATGATTTTTGTGGTAATTTTTCATTTGTATTCAAATTATTGGCTTTTTCTTATGACTTTTGTTATTAACTTTTTCTTATAATAAGTTGTCTAATTTGTTATACAGGTGTAATTTTTACAGTTTAATTAATAAGTTTCTATGATAGTTTTTTATATTTGTATTCAAACAAGTTGTCTTGTTCCTATTTATGTCTTCTGCTGCTTTTAAAGTGATCAATCAAATTTAATACGTATGCATAATTTGTAGAATTTAGTTAGTTTTTACGATAATTTTTTATTTATTTGTATTCAAATCCATTGACTGCTTCTTTTATTGTTCTCCTTCTCTCACGTCGTTTTCCTTCCTCTGTGTTTGGTGCATGCCCTTGTCGTTGTCTGAACGTGTGTGTCGTGTTGCTCTTAATGTAACTAAAAATCACGCAGGGTTAAAATAGTTAGCGTAAAGAAGAAGGAGAAGATAGTCTGCATTCAGAACGGCTGCCGCCAACCCAAGGCGAACGCCTTGGTGGAATTGTATTAATTAGCAACATTCACGTAGATGATGGTTTTAGTCGACTGTAGTAACGCTTCGTTCTTAGTGCAGGCTTTAGCAGCTTTAATAATTGGTACGATTTGCTTGAATGTTTGAATTGGAAAAGGTTTTATTGCATGGCTTGACTTAAAGAGTTTGTGGCAAGCGATTGATGCAAATGAATTGTGGAGTTACTGCATATACTTGCCTATAAGCTGAAAATATTTGGGGAAAAAAGACGCTTGGTAGAAGCGCAAGATTACATCTTGGGTTGAGATTGACGGCATTGTAATACAGGTTGTCCGGGAAAGAATGGACACATTTCAAATATTTTTATTGAGAAAATGAACAAAACTAGAAGATTACATTTTTCAACGCATGAAACAGTAACTCTAAAAGTTTTTTCTCCACTTTTCCCCTTCTTACTGCACTTCAACCTGGGCCCCCCTTGTTCCTCGTGCAATATCCATCCAGTGTTCAAAGGCCCGGAAAGCATTGTCACACATTTGAGGTGGGATTCCTTCCACAGCATGGACGATGCTGTCTTTCAAGTTTTGTAAAGAAGTGACTCGTTTGCCGTACACCTTGTCCTTTACTTACCCCCAGAGGAAGAAGTTCGTGGGCGTTAAACCCGGCAATCTTTGAAGCCATGCAATGGGCCCGCCTCATCCGATCCATCTTCCAGGAAAAGTTGTCCAGAAATTGTTGAACAGTTAAACCCCAATTTGGCTCCGTCTTGTTGGAATATGGCCAGCAGATTCATTTCCTGAATTTGTGGAAGTGCGTACAATTCAAGCATATCAAGGTAGCAATTTGGTGCATCCATGCGCACTCGGTAGAACAAGTAGTGTACATAAAACTTTCAGAGTTTCTGTATCGTGTGGTGAAAACCGTACTCTTGTAGCTTTACTCATTTTCTCCCTAAAAATGTTTGAAATGTGTCCACTCTTTCTCATTGTAAAAAACCAGAAAATTTTCCCTCTTCTCTAGATTAAAAACAGTTGTTTACTCTCATTCGACAAGGGTTTGAATTCTGTTTTCATAAAATATAAACTTCAGTCTTTTAGCTGCAGAAGTGTTCATGCTTCGAGCTCCTATATTAATTTCAACTAATTTAAAGTAGCGAATTTACAATTCTCTGCGCCGATATCATGCAAAATAATAACTGCTGCTCCGCACACTTTTAGTACCAATGAGAAGGAAGTACGGCAGCGTCGGAAAAGTGAAGTGGCATTAGAAGAGATGGCAAGAAAGGGTACTGTTCGCATAACTGGAGCGAAGGTAGACAAGGCTACGCTAGCGCTGGCGACACCGAGAAAGTGATGAGAAATGAAACTAACAGGTTGAAAGGCAAAAAAGCTGAAATCAATCGTAAATATAAGAAGCATTTTGAGGTATGTAATGAAACAACATAGACGACGAGTAATATCACAGAAGATTAAGGCAACCCAAGGGGAGGGGGGGGGGGGGGCACAGCAAACGTGGGAATGAATCGATACCACCTAACCAAACTTACCCAATCCGGAGGGCAAAGGAGGTTGTTACACACTAGAAGAGAAATACTTAAAGGAAAACCATAACCAATCCACTAATTACCCAACCCAGGGGACCGAGTAGTCGTATGCAGCGGGCCGAGTATGCATATGCTGCACCACTTACCAGTTCCATTTCTCGTTGCCAGCGCTAGCATCGCCTTGTTTACCTTTCGCCCCAGTTATGCAAACAGAACCCAAGAAAGCACTATTGTTAAATCATTTGCTGAATTAGAGAAAGCACTCGACAGAGTGGATACATTGTCACGAGAATTGGAATTCGTTTGCATGCTCTGGAAATGTTGAAAGACAATGCTTGCAATTCGGAGAAATCATCTAGGTTTGTAGCATCGGCTGGTTGTAATAACCATTTCACGAACAGGCATGACCTCTGTTGCCGGCAGCTGAGACACCGAAAAAACTACCAAAAGACCTGGAAGAAAAAAATCATATTGTTTCATAGACTTATTATCAAAATTCGAAAAGGGGTAAACGTACGAAGTATCTCAAATCGGAAATGATGCCAAAGTCGTTCAATTTCCTAGCAGCAGAACTGTCATTGCTATAGTTTCAGAGGTAAACATTGAAGAACTGCTGAATCTTTCAATTTCCCGTAAAGAACACCTCTGAAATTTCTGTGTAATTGTCTGCAATTTTTTGAGTATTTCTGCTTTTTTTTTGAAGTATTATCAAAAATTGTGACCCAGTGAAATGTCGAATTTTGTTCACCTTCTCCGCTTAATTCTCCATAACAGTTTTAACCTACCTGGAATTGTTTTTTTTAACTCTTTGATGTGTCTGACTAACATCCGTCTTCCTCCCCCTCACTCCCTGCAGTCCGATGCCTCAAACTCCGGCCCCCTCCTCGCCCAACCAGCCCACCCCTCTCCTCAGCAGGAGGTCTTCCATATCGACGGCGACACCCACCTTCTCGACGGCTCTCGGCCTTGCCAAGATGCTGCATGAGAGGGGAATATCGGCGTCCTCTTCCGAGAACGACCTCAGCGGAAAAGCGCACTTCACATCGGCCACAGCAACGCCCTGCAACAGTCCGGACGAGTCTCCGTTCTCGAGCCGGTCACCATCTCCGGAAGGGGAAGAACTGGATGCAAATCCCATTGCAAGTGAGTTTCATTGGACGTCACCGGACATATTTGTAATGCTTGCAGTCCCAAATTCCAAGAATTCTTGGGCGGAATCTATTCTGTATGCCTGTGCTTGAGCTAAAAATTGTTAATCATTCGGTAAAATACTGAAATTTACAATAGGGACTTAAGACTCCAATGCATTCCTGAAAATTGCATTGTAAGTCAGATTATCGTAAGTTGAATATCAATTTCCCATAGACTCGCATATTACAAATTGAGATACATTCCAGGACTTGGGGAAAAAATATATACCAAGCTTTGTTTAGGCTATAAATTAATAGTTTAAGAAACAACGAGTGTTATATATTGTATAATAATAAACATTTTTAAGGCTTAAAACAATCCATAATTTACTACCTATGATGCTACATCTAACGATCACTTACCTTAAATCTTCATCCTAAAGTCTAACATAGCCTTGCAATTTTAATCAAAGGAAGGTGACGATTTAATTTATGTCAGGGGTCAGATGTCGATTTCAAGGTATCAATACATTAATGTCGTTAAGTCCTGGTTTATTGTGAGTCGAAATATCATAAGTTGGAAACGGCCTGTAATATTGGTAAACACAGTTTTCAAGCACTCAAGATGGCAACGACAGTGCGACTAAGCGCAGACGGGTCATATCATCCAACTGAATATCTGCCAAAAGTATGCGCAAGAAAGTAGATTCAGAATGCTGGAAATCTCAAATATCGTATGTTTTGGGTACAATATCGGATGTCAATTCTGAGGTATTGATGTCGTACGTCCTGGTTTATCATAAGTCAAAACATCATAAGGTGGGAACGGTCTGTATTTACTCTCTCCATAGGCGGTATAGTGGAAAGTATTGTTTCCACGAAAATAATCTAATTCGATAGCTCACAAGAAACACATGTTTTAAGACCCCACGATTTCATTTTCACAGGAGTCTGCATGTTTGCAAAGAGTAAAGTTCCACCTCTGGTTGCCCAATTTTAGCCAAAAATTATTCAGACCTTGATTTCTTACTTTCTCCATACGTATTATAGAGGAAAGTTTAGGTTTTTGTTTATCTATTTCGAGATCTCGATGGAAATACATGTTTTGAGGTTTCCAGAACACGTTTGGGCCATTTTCTCTATAATGTCATTTCTCATCGTTTAAGAGATGTTTTAAATTTTATGTTTTTTAGCTGCCACCACCACATCACCTAGAGGTGACTTTTGCAAACGCTTGGCGACGCCTTAGTAACGCTCCTTTTTCTTTTCATAATTGTCGGAGCTTTGTGTGGCTGTATCGAATATCAGAAAGCTACAGTTTGAGTCATTTCAGGTCTTTGTAAAGTCTATAAATTTTTCTCACAGTTCCATAAAATATTTATCATCAATTAACCTATTTGGAATTTTTAGAAGTATTACAGGTGAATGGTGAAGGTCATGCTGTGGCCACGTCAGATTTTTTTAAAGCTACATCCGGACAAATCTTGTCCCTTCGATTAAAATTTCAAATATAAAATTTCGTGTTGATCTGATTAATTAATAGATTTTGAGTAAGTGTGCCCACAAAATTCCCATCACGCATAAGCATCGTCGAGAAAATGGTCAAAACGTGTTCAGGGGACCTCAAAACGTGTATTTCCATTGAAATCTAGAATTTGTTATTTTTTTCCACCAAAACGATAAATACTTTCTCTAAACAGCATATGGGCAAAGTAAAAATGTGCTAATTTTATCCGCGTTCATGAATAACACTCTTCTTGTTTATTTGAATCTTACTAAGGTTAGAATAACAGTACAGGACCAACCGGAAGATCAGTTTTCACTTTTATTCCGACGTGAACTTTAATCCATTATGAATTACCTTATTTCTCGGCATATAAGACGCACTTTTTCCAGAAAAATGACCCCCAAAATCAGCCTGCGTCTTATACACTGAAGGTATGATTATTACCGTTCTCAATACTGACGCTAACAAGCACACTCATACCCAAAATGGAATAATTGGCAGTCATTCGTCACAAAACCAATAAAATATAGATTATTAATAATTAATATTGAAAATTTTGTATACAATAATACCTTACGCAACATGAATTTCATTATTACGCTTCAATACATGTCCGCTCACTGTGTTAACAATTTTGGCGCGTTTACAATGTTTTAGTTCCTAATGAGCCTGTTAAGTACAGAACAGTAGAATTCATGTAGATGTCCTAAATATTTTATACGTATCTAGGATAAATAATGTTGTGTATTGAGATCGAAAGATACGCCTATGCTATTAGTTATAAGCTTCAGGCGATTCAATATGCAAAGAAAACAAGTAGCAGCATGGCATTTCTGTCCACCTTCCACAGAAAAATATGATTCGTGAATGGACGAAACGAGGAATAACTGAAGCTGATGGGATGAGAGAAACGTAGTCTTCGTAAGGTTGGTCTTAATTGGCCACAGCTAGAAGAGGAAGTGACGGATAGTAGAACAGAGGAAGTTTGGTATTGCTGTATCGATCAAAATCGTTATGTACGAGGCAAAAAGAGTTGCAGAAAAATCAGTACTAGTTGAGCATACGCATCGTCTTTACATATTCATTCCATTTATCCCATTATATTAAAATATCATCTTGCCTTCAAGTTTAAGTAAATACTATCGGTAAAGGGTATCCATAGGTGCCATGTGTTGGGCGCACTCCGACAGCTTTAATTGATACGACCGCTGAGTTCACGCAGGGCACATTTAGCTATACAAGTCTCGAGGAAATTATTTATGTTTTCATCCCTATCCATTTTACGAATGAAGTTTATCTAAAATGTTATATTTAACTGTTATCACACTGGAATATTTTCTGTAAATGTTGCCGGATACGGACTTAATCACAGCTGGAAATGATACACGACGTGGTGAACCAAAATAATTTTTTTTCTGAAAAACCGGGGTGCATCTTGTATGCCGCAAAATACGGTATTCAAAACGCCGTGCAAGTCGTCTGACAGTGTCGATTGCATTCCAGGTCTGTTTTCGAGTGGAGCGGAGCTTTTGAGAAGATCGCTGGGTGGAGGGGCACCAGTCTCGGGTCAACAGAGGACGGCAAGGGGGAGGTCGCTGAAGAGGAATAACAGACCGCCAATTGGGTCATTGTCGAGGTCTGACAGGAAGGTGAGTTGGAGTTTTTGATCCTTTCTCTCAATAAGAATGCAATTTGTACGTCTGTTTTAAACCTTACTAGGGGCCTGTTGCAGTACTTCCTGCAGACATCTAGAGAGCCTTGAGTGAAGTGACCCAATGCGATAGTTGCTATGACAAAAAGTTGATGCAAAGAGTGTTATTAGCTGAACCACTTTATTGCCCAACTTAAAATAATTGTATAGCTCACATCATTCATGCATTTTTGGGAGACGACTTCCCACTTAAAAGCTGTAGGAGTTTGTGTTGAGTATTCAGGCGAAAGATTTGTCGAATTCGTGCCGACCGTTCTTGATTTATTTGCGTTTATACTGGGAGGTGACGTCGCTTCGATGCTTGATCTGTTTCTGTCCTTCACGCATTTTACTGCGGGCTTAGTGCAAATGCACTTGAAGTCCGAGTCTGACAATGCAAAAATCTGAGATGAACAATGCCAGCTACCCTAGCAATCTCCTTTGTGAAATGTCGAAAGACCGGAGAAAATCGAAAATAAACTTGAAATACGAGCAAACAGGAATTAAACAACAGAATCGGCGGTAAGAATAAGAATCTTCATTTCATTGTGCGTTAAATGATATAAATCTCGAGTCAAAGTCTCAATCGCAAGATATTTTAAAATGTTAAAGAATAAAGGTTTACACATAGTATTCTAGCCGATAACGTGTTAATCAAATACAAAAACGAAAGCTATCCTGGTATCGAACCCATGCCTTTCCGGGGGACGACTACCCATTTAAAACCTGTAGGAGTTCGTGCTGACTATTCAGGAGAAAGATTTGTCGAAATGGAGCCTACCATTCCTAGGTTTATTTGCATTAATGCCAGAAGGCTTCAGACGCAGGTAGGGATGCAGAGACACAGGGGTTATAATATAGTAGATTGTCCATGTAGATCACATGCGTCCTGGTAAATGTTTTTGTTGTTGGCCGTGTGGAACGTACAGGTTTCTCTCTCTTCATGACACCAACCCTAAACGTGCTGAACGAGGCCATAGATCCCACGGCTCCCCTAGTACTTTTACACCGGTAGCAAATGAAATCTGTTCACGAAAGTAAAGATTAAGTCATTCAGAACATATGATAGTCATTATGAGCCGATAATGAACTGTTTGCCCATCAATATGTTAAATTAGAAAAATATTCATCGATGAGGAATGTGCATATTTAGTGGACTGGTCGATGGATGTTCACAAAACGCCTTTCCAACTCGTTTATTTTCCTTTTTCTAGGCGCTGGCTGGTATGAAGCTGGTTGAAAAGCTTGAAAGGATTGGTTTGGAGTCGTTGATGGCTTATTCTCTACCAATCAGGCCTTACCAAGGACTCACACCGCTGACCACTACGTTACAGGTAATAATGATTCTTTGTTTCTCAACCAAAATTTATTCCCTAAAACGTCGCTGGAATGGACCTTTGAATTTGATTTAAAATTAATTCTATAAATATCTCTACATACCATAAAAATCGTATGTGGCCACCACATGACTTTCTCCACATCTGTAATATTTCTAAATATTTCAAATAGGTTACGTAATAATAAATATTTTAAGAAACTGCGAGAAAATTTTAGACTTGATAAAGAACAGAAATAAACTCAAACCCTAGCCTTCCGATATTGGATATAGCCACAAAAGCTCCAACAATTAAGGAAAGAAAAAGGAGCGTTACTAAGACGTAACTAAACATCAATTGTTAACAATAATCGTCGGTAGGTGGCAGCTAAAAATATAAGATATCTCTTAAACAATGCATTACATGGAAAAATGTTTCAAACAAAGGTTGTAGAAAATTAAGTTTCCTACAACTTTTATTCCAATACATTTTTACATTTATCAAATATTAAAGCAAATATTTCAAAATAACAGATAAGTGACAATAGTAAACACCCACTTCCGCTCCACCGATTTTTACCAAAAACTAATCAGTTCTTGTGACTTTCATAAAAATGTTAAATATAAAATTTTGCATTGACCTGATTAATAGTTTTTGAGTTAGAGCACCCACAAAAAAATCTATCACATACACACAGACAGACACACAGACATCGAGAAAATAGTCAAAACGTGTTCAGGGGACCTTAAAACACGTATTACCGTTGAAATATCGAGTTTGATTTTTTTCGTGAAAACAATACTTTCCCCTATACTACGTATGTGGAGAAAGTAAAAATTTGATATAACCTTGGCATCACCAGTGGCATATCATTTTTCGGTTCCTAGGCATTATACCAAGCCATTAATATTTACGTTTTCTTGCACGATTGCGTAAATCGTAAAGAGGGCCTCGGCCTCGCGTGTATGCACGCGTGGTGTGTGCGTGTTTACTCTCTTGTTCTTCTTTTGGGCTGTGTGGAGTAGAAGTTAGAGAAGCTGTGATTTACCACTTTTATGTCTCTTTGACGCGAGTATTTTTTCACATTCGACGCAGGTTGGCACAATGTACACCCGCCCAGCCGTCAAATCACCAATGGCACAGCTGACCAGCTTGAAATCGACGCTGCGGAGTCGTTCCACCGAAGAAGAGACAGACGGCCCCTCTCCTGCCAAACAGAGGCTTAAACCGAACCGGAGGCAAGACCTCGGGACCGTGCCATTGATCAAGAAGACCTCGATGGACCCCTTGCAATCCCACAGCCCGCGGGGGACAATATCGGCCATATTCTTCGGACGCAAAGGGGGCCTTATGTAGTTCGCATATCGGGGCCCCCAGGTAGCGCTTTTGGCAGGGTTTTTCGGCCTTTTTTATTACTTTCGCATCGCACTGTTATTTGGGCCAACTTGATGTTTTCGGAGAAGAGATTCTGCATGCACAGGTTGTGTGATATTTTCCTCTGGTGTGGTCGTATTCCTGACGACATTCATAGCGGCGTTTTTAAGATGGTTAACATGTGGTTTCGTCAAAGGTGTGAATTTGTTGACGGCCTCAAAATGTTTGGATTAAATTGACTTTTTTTTTCGTCTAAATTCTCGGCAATTTCTGATTTTTTTCGCAATTTTCTTTTGATGCCTGTTTTTGTACGTTCATCTGCATTGTGACAACGTTATCGCAGGAGTTCCCAACTCTTTCGGTTTGTCGCCAAGTTGTATACTAGAATATTAAGTGAGCACCGCCATAATTTTGTTGAACAAGGAATAGTCGCAAATGAGATGAAACCAATGTCAAAGTTATTAAACAGCGTTCCGATGTATGTTTTGGGAAAAAAATGATCTAATTAAATTACCGATGCATCGAAATGCGATGTTTAAGCAACGTGGAAGAGTTCTCGCAGGAACCGCGTTGGGAATCCCCAGAATTATCTCATCTTTCTTTGGGTTGCGTTTAAAATCTCTTTTCTTTTAGTAACACGAGGGAATAATGCCTTTCTCGTCAAGACTGACAGCAGTGTCGATGTAGAATCATCAGAATATCCTGATATATCCTTAGATTTATGAATTATAAACTGTGAAACTGCTGTTTTATACCATGCCACAAATGGTCCATACCTATCAGATAATCAAAATTTTTGAAATCTATGAAAATCACGTCATATTCTTGATCGTTGCCTTGTCTTCATAAAGTCGATGGGCAGAAGTCTGTTTTCGAATGCATTTCATCACGAGAAACATCGTTCCAAGTTGATAATTTTTTTTCCCTCATACCTGTAATTACGCTACGAGTTATAAGCAATCTTTGGTCCAAAATCGCTTGTTCGGCAAAAATATTTCATTGGCAGGTTTTTATAAAGTTTTGGCAAGTTTGTCTGAATAATCATTGGTCAAATGCAGGTCAACTCCCAGTTAACCTTTATTTAATCTCAAACTGTATCTTTCTATCGAGGCATTCTTGTTTTAAGAATGCCCCTTTATCGAAAGACAATTTTGGAATTACGACCAAACTTCCGGACCATTCGTCGCTGTCATATACTTCCTGTGCCAATAATACAATTCCTGTGAATATTGTTTGCTCTTGCGAAAGTATTCCGTTTTACGGGAAGTAAAATGTTGTAATACTTTTGTTCGTTTTGGCCCACCTGTGCAGAATTCATCTTTGCATGAAAAGTACTACCGAAAAGATTTCTAATTTAACGAGTCAATTGCACATATTCTATTTCTCTCAAATTGAAATTTTGCACTGTTTCGTATGTTGTACGATTTACTGGAATACATTGCTTATTTATATGGACGGAACTACGACAGTCCCGATGATTCTATTAGAAGGACATTGCAAATTTTCCGCAGAGTCGTTTCTTTGCACCTTGGATGATAATCTCAGAGTTGGCCACTGTTTATTTCTTTTAAAAACATCTGGAGGAGATTTTTCCTTGCAACAATGGTTTCCTGTCGATTGTTGTTGATATGCTAATGCTAAAAATGATTACTATATGAATTATTATATTGGAAAGCGTGCCAAATTTTTTGTGGAGTCGTTTTTTGCACTCCCGTCAATAATCTTGGAGTCGGCTGCTATTTATTTCTTCTGTAGAAGTTTTGTCATCACAACAATGATTTTCTGCCAGTTGTTGATGTTATGATGCCAAAAATGGCTTCACAAGTGATTTCATCAGGTTTATCATTGTTGGGCATTCAAAATTTGTTTTTTTAGTTTTTTTGTCACAACAATGATTTCCCTCCGATTGTTGTCAATGTTTTAATGCAAAAAATGATTTTACAAATGATTCTGTCGGGTTTATAGTCGTTGGACGTTCAAACAAAAGGAATTTCTTTTTTTTTGTTTCCTCATGCAACAATGATTTCCTGCCGATTGTTGTCAATATTTTAATGCAAAAAACTGTTGTACAAATGTTTCTGTCAGGTTTATCATTTTTGGATGTTCAAACAAAGGGAATTTCTTTTTAATTTAACACAGTTTTGACGGATCGACCGGCTCGTATGTAGTCGTCTGGAGAGCAAAATGTCCATTCTCTGTTTGAATATATTTCATGAATATATTCATGGCAACGAATTCTCAGGACTTGATTGCAGCTGTTTAACGTGCATTGCAGAAAGCACAGATAAAACGTTAACATAGTTTTTCTTTGGCTAGTGCAAATGAACTGTTGTTTGTGTGTGTGTGTCTGTATGTTTGCGTGCGTGCATTATAAATATAAGCAGCCATTTTACAACGCCACATTTCTTTCGCCTCTGGAAATTCCTGGAATTGTTCGGGAAGAAATGGTCGTTTTCACGGCCTTTTTTGTACATATTTATGCGGGCTGAACTTATTATCGTTGCTATTTTTCCATCAGTTATGTGAAACTGGGACGTTTGTAATCTTCGATGGTTTTTCGATCATTTCTTCTTGTCGTACTTAAAGTTTTTGCAAAAGCTTTAGACGTACCTTGTTTTTTTTTACGAAGGTCAGTGGCGCGATTTTGTTGGGCGTTCTATCCGCGAGACGCGACGGACTTTGAGGGTAACGGTGAGATTTTTATAAAGTTTCATGGAAAGGGTTAAAAATGGTTTTTTTAAAAACTCTTATCATGCCCTGGATGGACAATTAGTTTTAAAAAATTGTAAATATATTCGGATACGGACTTGTCCGTTCAGGAGACAATATCGATGATGAAAAGACTGCAGAAATTTGAGCTGCGCCTCCTCTTTGTAAATATTTACCCATCAACAATGAATGAAATATCCGATTGTTGGAGCGAAACAATGTCTGATTGTTGTCCTTTTTTTGGTTGCTGATCAAAAAAAATATCATGAAAGCGTTTAATTAAGTTTTGGCATCAGCGAAATATAGCGGTAATTATGCTGTCGGACAATCAAATGAGTTTTCTAGCACTTTGTAAATATTCTTGAAATGCCAAATAGAAAACAAGGATTTTTTTTTCGCGTTCAACGTTTGCTTCTGTAATTCTTTCCTTTCCCTGCATTCGCTTCTGTGATGAATATCCCGTGATTCTGCAGTTTAACCTTCTACTGTCTGATGTTAACTCGAATTGACGCGTACGGTGATCCTTCAAATGCTTCCAAAGCTTTTGTTTTTCTAGTTTGCTGGGATAAAATTTAATTTCACGGTTTGACATTGGAATTTTTTTATTGAGCTTAGATAATTATGAAATTAATCGGCCTTTCTGTTCGTTCTTTCGACTTAAGCGTCTTAATTATTTTTTAATTTTGTAGTAAAAATTGAGATATGTCAAATATTAAAGGATGTCAGTGATTTAATTTACTTATCAAGCAAATGACATTCGATTATACATATGGCGTGCGAGTTTTTGTTACATTTTCTTCAAAACATAACATAATATTTATGCTCTACCTTGGTAAAACGTCAGCACCGGTTTTTTTAACAGCAATAAGTTTTAAGTTCCGAAACGCAGAGATAACAAAGCTATTATTTTTAATCGTCAGTTGAATTTCTTGGTTTTGTTTCCAAAACAATTGAATAACTCGGACAGTGGAAGGTTAATGCCGACTTTAAAAAAAATAGTTTTTGTTTCGGAGAAAGCCTCGAAGGAAACGCAGGCGTTTTTGCGAGTAAATGAACTGTATTCTTGCGCGGTCGTGCGACCGCGTACGCAACGCATGGAATCGGAAGGGTAGAAACGAGACGTTTACTTGAAACGCCAAAGGGGTATATCTAATTCGATTGGGTTGTGCTTGTAAATAGTTGATTTTTGTAATTGGATATATTTATCTCAGTACAATCGTAGTTTTTAAGTTAGTCAAAATCTAGAAAAAGACAGTCAAAGGTATATATATATATATATCGGCTTGTTCTTAGAGCCAACCAATTGTGCAATATGATTATGCTAACTATATGAATGAATACATATATTAATAATGATATAGTGTTATGCTAGGCTCACCTAATCTCAAAATATGTAGATAATCTCCATCTTGTTATATATTTTCAATCTGATCCTGTTTTTTTTTCATTTAATTGCCATGCTAAGGCTGTCTAAATCATTCAACTAATCTTTTTATTCTGTTGTTTGCCTTAAAATTTTATCATTCAGAATTTGTTTACCAAGGGACGTGTGGAAATGAAAAACACATCTTTTGTTTCTTAAGAATTTTTCGTGCTTGGATCGATTCTGAAACTGCGAGATTTTGGTCCAAATTTTGTTTTCTTGCTTGCCACAAGAGCTTTAAAAAACATTGTCGTGGTGGTGTTGGCGATCATTTCCGACTTGAAATCTCCTTCGAAAGTGGTAATTTCTGTAATTTTTCTGTGTCGTTCGTGTATTTTTTTCCCTACTCCTGAAAGCAGAAGACGAACGAGTTATTTGGTCGTTTAGGGGAAAAATATTTCTAAAATTAGATTGGGGAATTAGATTCTTCGTTTTGTTACAAAATCTTTCAGGGATGCATTCAATTTTGGGTCGTATTTTGTCAAGTTCTGCTCCCAAAACATTCGCAAATGCATTTCGCGTCCACTGCAGTCCGTCTGCAGCTTGTTTGCATCGATCGTTGAAGCTTACGAAATTGAATAACCATTTCATTTTTCTGTAAAAATTTGCGCGACCCTGCCATGTATAGTTTGGCAGAGTTTTAATGCCGCAACGACCTCATTTCCCAGCCTGCAATGGCAGAATACATTTAGGATTGCGTAATCACTTCCGTACGGCAGCTAATTTATTCAGAACGACCGAATTTAGGAGGACGAAGAGAAGCGTGTTATTTTGATTCGATCGTAGTTAAATGAATTCCGGGGATCGAGATGCTTTCGTTTCTGGTATCGGATTGCTGACGATTTCTAAATTGGTTTATGGAACAGAACCAAGTTATAACGAGACAGCCTTTGCATTAAAAGAGTAAAAATGTTGTTTTTGAGTGATTATTATTATTATTGCTATAACTTATATCCCCCAAATTTAATTTTACCTTATTAATGTGTTGAAAAATGTATCCATTTGGTGCATAAATAAATGGCACCACTTCATGGTTTGGTGCCAAACAGTATTGTTAATTTTGGTGCTTCCTGAACGAATTGGTTTTCTAATGTATGAATTTGTATTTATCTAATCAGTTGGAATATATATATATGTATATTATTTATTTGTCCATTTGTTGTAAACAAAAGTTGATTGTTGATAAAATAACATCCATGGGTTTTCCGAAGATCTTTCTCCATACTTGTTACCGATGAAATTGAGCGTGCTTTAATGAACTTTGATGACTCGAAAAAAATGTGATTGTATGCCTTTGATCAAACAAATGACTGACTATAAAAAAGTGTTTTGTCTCGGGGAAACGTCAACCATCTTGAAAGACTGTCGCCTTGGTTACCGAACATGTACCCCATATGTAGTTCTCAAGGGTCAGATTAGTAAACCATGCATTGTTTAAACTGTTTTGTATAGTATTATAGAATGTAGATATCAGGAGGAGGTGAGTTGTGCAATAAAAAGATTTTTTCTGTGAATTCGAAGACTTTAAAAGTTTATTTAATCATCGTGTGAACCATTTTTACTTATAACAATCCTTATCCCATAAACCTGCATTATGTCCAGGGAGCGGTGATATAATATATACATATATATAGACTTAAGGAAAAGAAAAGGTAGTGATGGGGTGGCAACATGGTGTTGCAGGAAGCCCAGCGGACACCAAGTTGAGGACCAAGCTGGCAGGCTGCTGGGGGCGTCGAAGAGACATGTAAAACACACTATATATATTTATATTAACTTAAGGAAAAGAAAAGGTAGTGATGAGGGTGGCAACAAGGTGTTGTTATAAAAAATATTTTATTTTTTCCTAATTTTGAGGCTCTTATATATAATTCAGAGTAAAGCTCGTTCAACCGGCAGATCCAGCTATCGCCGGCACCCTCCTATTCCCGTAGGCGCCGGATAGCTGGGCTTTGGTGACCAGATAAATGCGCACATGAAAAAAGCCCACACGAAAATTCCGCACAGAAAAAAACCCTTATAAATGCTCACATGAAAAATACCCACATGGAAAATTGCCCACACGGACGAATGCCCACAGAAAAATTATCGCATCTGTGCAGGAATATGAGCAGGTGGAAGACAAACTGAAATATTTGAGGAGATTGGCTAACTTGCAGTAATGAAAATTATATTCAAATCCTTGACATAGAAATAAATAACTGATATATGTCTGAATTAGTTGTGTTTTTTTTTTTTTTTTAAACAAAAATTGTTGGCTGTTCACATTAGGACAAAGAAAAATAATTTATTTTTATAAATAAAATAAAAGGGTTTAGTT
Organism: Tanypteryx hageni; assembly: GCA_028673005.1. Classification (NCBI taxonomy): domain Eukaryota; kingdom Metazoa; phylum Arthropoda; class Insecta; order Odonata; family Petaluridae; genus Tanypteryx; species Tanypteryx hageni. Next base: position 369,933 of record JAJPWW010001012.1, read on the forward strand.
GCAATAAAACCAGAGCATTTTATTTCCTGTAATTTCCCTTACAAACATTTTCATCCAAACTTTCTATTTTATTTCTATTTATACTTATTAAAATATTTTATACTTAAAATAATTCAAGAAATTCTCCGACTTATTCAATTTACATAGGTGGAGAAACTCCTTAATCAGGGATCTATAAAATACAATGTTCACATTGCGGCAGACAAAATATAGGCCAAACTAAAAGGAAAATAATCACACGGTTGAAGGAGCATCTAGCAGACTACAAATACAATCGCTTCGAAAAATCGAGCGTAGCCAAACAAATAGTTGAAACAGGACACAGTATAAATGTGAACGACATCAAACTACTTATTTCGACTAACAACTCTCAACTCCTTGGAAAACTTACACATTTACTAAAACCGTCAAACAATCATGGATACAGACACGGAATTCAACAAAACCTTGTACAAACTGACAGATAATCGCAACATCGACGCCTAAAAGGTTTTTCGCGATTCTTTTGTTTTTCGTCCCCCTCAATACCTGAATCCTCCTCACTGTCGTGTGAAGCACGAACTTGAAGATGCCCACTTAGTGGGCGAAATGCATCATTAAGGAATTTCCCCACCTATGTAAATCGAGCCATAAGTTTATCAGCCACCAACCTTTACTTTAACACTTATTGAAGGTCAAAATACAAAAATAGAAGTTATATTAAAATACATCGTATACAAGTAGAAATCAGATATATAAATTCAACATTTTGTTGCGATTTGAAATATGAAATAATTTGTTTTTTTGTAAACATGGTAAATAAAGAAATAATTGTGATATAAACGACTTTCCGTTTATTATAATTTCATTTCTAAACATATTCTGCGTACATGTCAATAAGAATACTGCATGTTTGAACTTATTTTCATAGCATGCACGTAACACTTTATTAAGAGTGTATTACTTCATAGTATTGTGAATGTGATAATTTTTCTGTGCGAGCATTCGTCCGTGTGGGCAATTTTCCGTGCGGGTATTTTTCATGTGAGCATTTATAACAGCGGGGTTTTTTCTGTGTGGAATTTTCGTGTGGGCTTTTTTCTTGTGGGCTTTTGTCATGGAACCCTGGGCTTTTACTGTCGTTGTTTCTTATTACGCGGATACTCTACCCTCCTGGTCCAAACAGATCCCGCGAATGTCGAGGATTTCCTGGATCAACGCAAACAAGGTCTGCAAACCAAACTAGGAAAACGACGGACTTGAATACAAACTATTTCCAACACAAACTCTTAATAGGTTTGTGACTGTTTATTACGATTATTTGATTTAAAAAAATACACTCGCCACATTTGTCGATAAATGACGCGGGAAAATTTTTATTTATTTGGGCAAAATATGGGAAGACAAAAAATATTGCGTAAGCACTACGATAAAAATTAACCTGGTTTCATTACTTTGTTTTATTCTCAAATATTCCTCGATATTTTTTGTCCCGACTTAAAAACCCGAGCAACGCCGGGTAATTTCAGCTAGTTATAATTTAGGGTGTGGATTTTTTGGGTTAAAAAAATTCATTCGGAGGGTAAATATCGGGTTTTATTATTTTCCTTTTCGTCCGGGTTAAAATCGGGTTTAAATGAGTTACAGGTTTTTCGAGGTTTTAAAAAAAGTTAAATCTCGGGTAATTTTATGGTTTTATTATTTTGCGATTCGGATAAAACGATTTTCAAATAAAAATATTGTTTAACAATTTAAAAGTTTTATCAAAAATCAAACTTTTTACTCAACTGTGGTTTAGAGTGCGACGTCTTGTGTCATACGCCCCCGGGTGGAGAGGAACACCTCGCGGGCTGCACAAATATCATGCTTCCCGCTCAACTTCTTTTGAAAACAGATATTAGTGACGTAAATTTTCTTTCGTAATGTTTCGAACCGACAGTCACTTGGGCTCTTTTTGTCCTATCAAAGATCTAACGGCGACTAGCTGAGGCGCGTCCTCGACTATTCGTGGCGCGAGCGAACCAAGGAGATTAAGATTGCGTTACAAAGCAAGCTTAAGAATAAATTGTTTATAAAGAGAGAATAAACAAACTGATAAAGAACATCTCGAACTGCAATCAAGTGCCGAGGTGCCTACAAGCGCCAGAATAGAAATTCTGTGACCAAATCCAAAAAAAAGTATCCATACCCTAGCTATAATATAATATATAGAAGACAGCTTGATACCAATATAATATGGACTATTTTCTATAAGTTTTAATTTATGCTCTGGTCAATGTTGTCCCGCGCCTGAATGTTTTTTAAATCGACGCCTTACGGATCAAATAAGGCTTACAGAATGAAAATTGCGATCGTTATACGATTTTAACGCGGTTATAACATTTTAATAATTTTGATCTCGGAAACTGTAAGTCGCGGGTAGGTATGTGCTGCCACGGACTTTTTTGGTAACGTAAATGCGTTAATTTCCTTTCCTTTAAAATTTATCGAAAATCAGATGGGTATTTAACGAGATTCTTGCGAAGTACGTTGTAAACTACACGTAGGTCTTCGTGTAAAGTGGTCTTAATTATTGTCCGATTTGAACCAGAATTGGAATCGGTCGACAAATTTTAGCAAAACTCCCAAATACAAAATTACATCGAAGTACTTCCAGAGGTTCCAGAGTTTAAACATCCGGACGGACGGACGGACGGAAACCACCTCCCCTATATGCGTTCACTTCGTTCAAAGAACGCGTAATAAATCGGATGACACAGGTGACCCTAGCGCCACCCGAACAAGGATCGCGTTTTCCGATTTTAAATCGATATATTGTCGGTAATTAGTGGAGGAATCATCGCTGGTAAGATACGCCGAGTTGGAATCTACCCCAAAACGCCATTAATATTAGAGAGGAGGTCAAAGCTCTTAAGATGGGAAATCCGCTGAGATAAGATTGCGATTTGATCCGACTGAAACACTCGAAAGAGATTGACGCCTGAAGAGTATTTATTGCCTCCTGTCTCTGACACCGCTTGAAGTGTTTTGTTTGCAAAACGACGAATATATATATATGATGTCTCATATTAGGGCCCTCAAAGCGTACGTATATGTGTCACGGTAAATGTGCGTAGTCCGGTCAATGTGTACCCCGTTAATGTGCACATTCACCACCAACTTCGGTAAATGTAAGTATAGCATACTTTTACCGATTGGATTGGGGAAATGTGCACATTCACCTAGAGACACTGGTAAATGTGGATAAACGTCGCAACACAGGCCACGACTTGGCGACGTCGCGAACGTCTGTTGCAGTTTAGAAGTACGGTGAACGTGCGTTGTCCGGTAAATGTGTAAATTTCCTGGTAAATGTGCACAACTAAACTGAACTAAATTTGAACATGAAGGAAAATTGTACCCGGCCCCACCGGGCTGGGTAAGTTAGTCGAAGTGTTTTTGGTTCCTCCTCCATATGCGTAGTATAGGGGAGAGTATTGTATTCATGAAAAAATCGACTTCGAGATTTCAACGGAAATACACGTTTTGACCATTTTCTCGATGATGTCTGTGCTTTTTGTGGGTGCTCGAACTCAAAAACTATTAATCGGGTCAACGCGAAATTTTATATTTAACATTTTTATAAAAGTCACAAGAACTGATTAGTTTTTGGTAAAAATCGGTCAACTGAAAGTGGGTGTTTACTCTTGTCACTTAACCGTTATTTCGAGATAATTGCTTTAATATTTGATAAATGTAAAATGTCTTGGAATAAAAGTTGTACGAAATATAATTTTCTATAAACTTTGTTTGAATGTAATGCATTGTTTAAGAGATATATTATGTTTTTAGCTGCCACTATCACGCCACCTACCGACGACTATTGTTAACAATTGACGCTTAGTTACGTCTTATTGTTAGTAACGCTCCTTTTTCTTTTCTTAATTGTTGGAGCTATATCCAATACCAGAAAGGCCATGGTTTGAGTTAATTTGTGCTTTGTGAAGTCCAAAATTTTCTCGCAGTTTCTTAAAATATTTATTATTATGTAACCTATTTTGAATTTTTAGAAATATTACAGATAATGGAGAAAGTAATGCGGTGGCCACATCAGATTTTTATTTTCTTAATTGCTGGAGCTTTGTGTGGTTATATCCAATATCAGAAGGCTACGGTTTTGAGTTTATTTCTGTTCTTCGTAAAGTATAAAATCTTCTCGGGAGTTTCTTAAAATATTTTTACTTGCTCCACATACGAAGTATAGAAAAAGTATTGTTTTGATGAAAAAAATCGAACTCGAGATTTCAACGGAAATCCACGTTTTAAGGTGCCCTGAACACGTTTTGACTATTTTCTCGATTGTCTGTGGATGTGTCCGTGACCGGGATTTTGTGGGTACTATAACTCAAAATCTATTAATCGGATCAACACGAAATTTTATATTTGGGATTTTTGTTAAAGGAAGAGGAACTGATTAGTTTTTGATAAAAATCGGTGAAACGGAAGTGGTTGTTTACTCTTGTCACATCCGTTTTTTTGGAATATTTCCTTTAATTTTCGATAAATGTAAAAAAGTACCGGAATAAAAGTTGTAGGAAATTTATTTTTCTACAACCTTTGTTTGAAACATTTTCCCATATAATGCATTGTTTAAGAGATATGTTAAAAACTAAATATTTTAGCTGCCACCACCACACCACCTACTGGCGACTATTGTAAACAATTGACACTGAGTTACGTCTTAGTAACGCTCCTTTTTATTTCCTTAATTGTTGGAGATTCCTGGCTATATCCGATATCAGAAGGCTACGGTATGAGTCTATTTCTGTTCTTTGTCAAGTTTTTAAATTTTTCTAGCAGTTCCTTCAAATATTTATCATCATTTCACCTGTTTGGAATTTTTAGGATTATTACAGGTATGGAGAAAGTCATGCGGCGGCGGCCACATCAGTCTTTTTCAGTTGACAATGTTGTCGCTATTTGCGCCCCTCAAGATGCCCCAATGCCAGCAGAAGACACGCTTCGTGGATCTTCTGACAACCGAGAAGATGAGGAATTTCAACGACCTTCAAGAGATGGAGTGATCTGCGTACACGCATTCCCCGCCTTTACATCGGGTTACGCTACTGGGACGAAATGCAGACCACCATTTTCCAAAGACACAAAATTAAAATGAGGGATTTTGTTCCTGAGGAAGGACATTGGGATCAATAATTATACCTATTTTAAAGTATTATAAGATAAACGTACAAAGGAATAGACGAAACATGATTACCACAGACGCAATCATTACTCCACCTTTCAATAACACACATTCGAAAAGCATTGTGTTAAACAGAATAAAAAATTTAGATTATCATCATAATGCACTTTATTAAGATGTACGCAGCTCAAACTTATGACCTATGTGTCAGTAGTTGGCATACTATCATCACAAAGTTTTGTTATTTAACTAACAAACACAAAGGCTTTCTAGTATTTTTTGGCTAAAACGACACATTCACAATAATTTTCCTTTTTGTCTGCCGTTATATCGTATGGGTGGGGGCAACCCTCCACCCTCGTATCGTACTCACCCCATGTCGTTCAATTTTTACAACCCTCAAAATCTTGCCACTGCCATGTGTATATATAATTTCTTTTCCATAATCTTACTCAGGAAAAATATTAATCTATATCCTAAAAATTCTAATATACATAACTATCCTACTAGGAGGCAGAACGACTTGCATTTATACCAAGTACATTATAAATAAACTGCACTGGGGCCCAAAGAGCTTGGTATTCGTCTGCGCAATAAATTGCCTGTTGCCCTGAAATTGATATCAAGCACAGAGGCGTTCAAAATTAAACTAAAAAAGTTACTACTGAATAAATTGTATTGCTCTGTGTCTGAATACTTGACTGACAATACTCTATAAGTTACCCTGTTTGTGCTTTACTGTTATTCTGCCTTTATTGCGATTATGTGTCAATTATATTTATGCGATCTCTTTTGAATGCATTACCTATGTTTATATTTTATTTTATATATGACCAAATAATGTTTTATGAATATCTTTTTTGCAATGTTGATCTTATTTGTATCTTTGACTTGTGTACTTTTTCTCTTTTTGTGCTAGCCCTTGTGTTAATCTCCATATGTACATTCTTTTTTGTATTTCATTTGACCTGTCCTTTACGACAGTACAGTTGTCTCTTGGACCAATAAACTTCTATTCTATTCTATTAATAATAATCATTTATTCAGCCATCAGCCAGTACAAGACAAGAATAGGGGTAGTCAGTTGCAAACGCAATTAAAAAGATTGATTGTTACAAAGAGAGACATATTTACATAAAATACAAATATTTACATAACATGAGAAAGAAGATAATACATAATAATACATTAGGTACTATGAAAAAAATTCCAGTATCACCTTCAAAGTATTGATTTGCTGAATAAAAGACTCAATTTTATTGCATGGCCTTGTGTCATGTGAATGTATTTGTGCTTGGGTGGAAAAGCACTCTAGATTTTCTTTTACACGTAATAAGTTCACATAGATATATATAGCAGCTGTACAAGGTTGGAATTTGATGATTAGGAAACAGTGGTTTACAGTTTTCCTTCGAGGGAACACCAGGAACTATTCTTAATGTTCTTTTTTGTGGCATAAATACTGACTTTGCACTAGATGCATGGCCCCATATGTGATTTGGGAATGGAAAAATGCAAAGTATACTGACCTAGTGTATTGATCAGATATATAGGACTTGAGTTTTCTCAACGTGTACAGGACACGAGAAAGTCTATTGTAGAACATGATTATGTGGGCATTCCATGATAGTTTAGAGCAGTTCTTCCCAAACTATGGTCCGCGGACCATTTGTGGTCCACGAAGGTTTCCAGAATGTAATTTTTTAGAATGAGTCGCATATTTAGTTGAATCTGTTTTGGGAAAAGTCAATTACTTCTTACACTATCACAGGTATTCAATATTTTATTATTAGGCGTGCTGGTGTACAAAGTATGCCAACATTAATATGTACATCCATTTTTGTTCTTATAATAATGTTTTTTTTGTATATTACAACTCTTCTGTATTGCATTCATAGTTTAGAAATAAACTGTATTTTGTAATATGTTTATTATGTTGTCGTTTGTAAAACTATTTTATAATTCACGTATTTCTCCTACAGTTTTTTAAAATAATTCTTGAAATAAAACAAAAACTAGTCAGACGGCCCTCAAACAGACAGAAACCTGTGTAATACCTTTGAAAATGTTCAAATAAACTACGTACCCAATTAAACCCTTTTCTTAAACGTAGTTACGGTAAGTACGTTTGTGTGAGAAATGAGGTGGACCGTAGGGCCTGGAGGGTTGCCGTAGTGGTCCGCAGAGCTCAAAAGTTTTGGGAAGAGCACTGGTTAAGAGTCAAGCCGAACATCCAGGAATTTTTTAAGGGTGAAGATGCAAGAAAGGTATAAAATCACTGTACATATGTACTATATGCACAACAATACTTCCCAGAGCTGGTCGAAACACAAATTGGCCCTTACGAATCGACTTGTTCACAAACAGATGAGCAATTATTGCGTAATAAGTAGATCACGAGGACCGAAGGATGAATAAATGTTGTCAATTAGGAACAAACGTATGAGTAGAAAACAAAAATCGGAACCGCAAAAACGTTTCAATGTGTCAAACAAGCGGAACACAAGGACAAAACATTGAGACAATGTTGTCATTCATGAACTGATGTATGAGCGGAACGACGGAAACCTGGGATTGCCTGTATTGTCCGTAAATCAGCACTTTGCAGAGATAAAACAGAAGTGGATCCAATTAGTCCTTTGAGAGAATAATGCACGACTGTGTTAAACTGGGAAGGTTGCGCTGGGGCACTGAATACCCCATGGATTTATATTTTGCATGTGAGAGATGGTTATACACATTAACTTGTCACTTTCAGAGTTCTTTTAGGGGCACTTAAAAATGATGTTGATAATTTTTTGTATGTCATGTCACCCTTCTTTGTGCTTCCTGTAGGGTCTTTAGTGAACTTTATTATTCACTGTAATTTCCAAATCTGACGCAAACTATAACTCCACCGATCAGATTAGTACAAAATGCAACATTGAGACATGTTTTTATGCATTGCATCAATCTTAAAACTTTTTCCACGGATGCCGATATAGCTGTTTACCTCTCGGAGTGGATAAACTAGAACATGGCTTCTTGCTATCTTTTATGTGTTGTTAAATGCTGCAGCTATCAATGCATTTGTTATTTTGTCGCACAATAATGGCATTAAAGGCAAATATAAGCTGTCTATGCATTCTTTCTTGATGAACTTGGGAGAAGCTATGACCAGGCCCCAGCTCCAAGAACGCCTCCAAATTACGACTTTGAGAACTTCCCTCCGTAAGTCCATAGCTTCACAACTTAAACTGCCAGAGGTTTCAACGAGTACTGCAATAAATTTGGAGTCAAGGATTGGAAGATGCCAGCTATGCGACCACAGCAATGACTGCGAAACTACAGCACGCTGCGAGAGCTGTCAGGAGTTTACTTGCCGGAATAATTCGGATATAATTTGCAACAAATGTTTTAAATAATTTTAAAAACTGTTTCTTTTAACTTTTTTGTTTATAAGTTAAAAAATAAACATTTCTTTGCTAACAGTCAATTGCTAAATACATATTTTCTTGATGGGGTACTCAGTGCCCCAGTGTACATGAATAAGGTGACAAAACCTAGTGTACCTTTTTTCACAACAGCCTCCATAGGGTAGAAATAAGTTTAATTTCTATTCATTCTTGTAATTGCAGAGTACCACCAAGAATTTTTCATTCATAGCCTTCTTTATCGTCTTTTACGAAGATTTCTCCGATGTAGTTAGACAAACTATTTACATACTATGTGACAACCATTTTTTGTGTTGGGTTATGCAATGAATTCTTATATTAATTTGATTAGTCTAATTTGATATCGTTGAATTCCTCATATGTCTTTCAGTTAAGAAATAATTTAATACATACATATTTAGATCATTTAATTTCAATCTTGACAATTGAAACTTGCCTTTATCTATCATTCATTTAAAATTTAAACTTACGTTCATTTGAGTATTTGTCTGAATTTTTGCATTTTTGGTATTTTTAATAATAGCAATAATAATTTATTTGACATAACGAGGTTGCCCAAATTACGGGCGAAACTTCGCTTGAGCAAACGCACGGCAATAACAAGATTCGTCAGTGAAAATTATAGAAAAAGCGAAAAGCTCCAAAATCTTTAAATTACAACGCAAAAACAGCTTATAATAGAACTATGAATGTTATAACAGAAATAGCGATACGTTTTCCAATTTCAGGGTAATGAATTGTTGTCTGCTATCCCATTTCGAAATAACCCTCCATTGATGACGTCATGCGTTCGTCATTTTAGTCTTACATCGTAATAAGGTCGCAATAACGAAGTTTCGATTGATTTTTGCGGTATTAAAAGTATAAATGCATTTTAGCATAAAAATCGAAATTTTTAAAACTGCTTTGATGATATTTCCATTATAACATCCGAAGAAATAATTTGGCTGCAAGTTCATTCGATAGGGCGCTAGTACGAAAGCGAGGAATAATAGGAAGTGAGAATCCCATAATAATACGTTCCATGCAGAGCGCCCTGGCGGCTCGGGGTGAAACTATAGCGAGGGAAACTCAAACCCATTGGACGTTAAATTTGTTGTACGAAATAGTCGCGAGAATTTTATTTAGCGAATAAGAACGAATTTGACGTAATTACGTCATCTTCTGTTCGTTATTGCAAAATAAATATTAGAATTATAGCTTCTTACAAAAATTAATCAAATGTCATTAAGATAAATCTTTCCTCATTAATCGGAAATGCAATCTCATTAATTGAAAATTCAACCTAGACTTTCTTTCACGGAATAGCTAGTCACAAGGGAAAATTACAATTACGATATTGCTTCACATGTAATTACAACATATTTTCAATAGAAATATTTAAATAATTTTATTATAAGAGTTATGATCGAATGAAAAACAATCCTGTATTAGAATTTAGATGGTTACAAAGGAAATAACGCTGCCAAACAACAACATTCAAAATCAATTTATAATGAGTAATTTATTGTAAGAAAATGTACGATAAGATTCTTCTATATCGTTTACAACTGGATGCCTGAAAATACAATACAAATACATGCCCACAATTTACACATATTGAGTTAAGTAGGGTTACCATCTTCTGTACATCGAAAAGGAGGGCATTTCCGTTTTTTGGGTGAAAAAAGAGGACAAATTTATTAATGCAAACAATAAAAAGTACAATGTGAACAATATTTGCTAATGTTTTGGATTAGCCCATTCATATTTGTCTTGTGAAATAATTTCTTTCATTATCTCTGGATTTCCTCTCAAGTATGTATAAAAATCAGTGCACGAAATACGTTTGAAATTGCACTGCATAAACAATACCTTTCACAGGCTTAACATTAAACCTATTCCTTTCTTTTGTCCACTGATTTTGCATCAGTGAAAATGCTCTTTCTACATTTGCGTTGTGAGGTGGAATTGTGAAGAAAAACTGGGCAATTTTCAACAATTCTGAATGGCATTCAATATTTTTTGAATTACTAAAATATTTGGCCCACTTTTGATGTGCAAGAATGTTTGTAAAGTCTTCATTATTAATTTGACTTTCAACAAATTTCTTGAGATTGTTCAATTGGTCAAAACACTTAACGTCATCAATTGGTACCCCTTTGTCAATCAAGTAGCGAACAGAATATTCCACATCATTCCAATTTGGTTTTGCAATAAGTATCATCCACATAAAACACTAAATGGATTCCATAGGTTTAATCCACTCATCCAAATATTCTCTGCAATTACCATAAAGATTTTTTGTATCACTACAAAATTTTTCAGATTCATGATCAAGTCCTTCATAACATTTTTTAATTTGGAGTTCCTTCACTTTCAAAGACATGAAGTTGTGATCCATTCGTTCAGAGGCAAGGATATTTAATACTTCTGCAACTGAGTTACTTTCCCTTTCAATTTGTTGTTGTATGTGTGTATGGAACACAAGCATAAGTGATTGCATGAGCCAAAGATAAATTTCACTAAATTCATTTTCAAAGAATCTTTTGATCAGAATGAGAGGTTTATCTTGGGACAGAAAAAGTGCCTTTAAAGCTGGAAACATATGCATAAGTCTAGCAAGGCCTGGAAATAATGACAGCCACCTCATCTTGCTGTGGGAAAGAAGCTGTCTATATTCAATCTCAACAAACTCACAGTATTCCTTAAGCTCCTCAGTCCTGACTGTATAAATGTGAAAATACTGGTAAATTTAAAAAATAATGTTCTCTATATCAACATCCGAAATTTCCGTGGCACTGTGAAGACAATTGTTCAAAATATGTGCAGGGCAGCCCACTCCAATTAAGGTCTAATTCTGCAACAATTTCTTTAATTTTGCAAAGACATTATTTCCTTCATCATTTCGACTGAGTCCTCCAAACACTGTATTGCAGTTGTCCCCAGTGAATGCAATGCATTTTTCGTACAAACCATTTCTTGCAAGAGTTTCTTTGACATAAGTAGAAATGGTATCCGCTGTCTCATTAGGCATTTTCTGTAATTCAATTAATTTGGTTTGAAACCCTCCTGCCTTCACGTCAAAATACTGAATAATTACTGGAAATATCTTTCCAGAACCATGATTGCTTCCATCAGTTGAAACCCCACAGTACTCAATATTATTTTCTTTAAAAGTTGTTAAAGCGATATTAAGAGAATGGTTTGCGAGTACAGAGTTTACAATGGCTTCTGTCTTGGTTCTAGCACAGGATTTTTTTTTGCTATTTCTGAATCAAAAAATGCATTTTTTAACATGACAGATTTATAACTGCTACGATGTTTCACAGTATGAAAAGCAAAGGCGCCCTCTGCAGCAGCTAGATCGTATTCTGGTTTACTGACAGCTTTGGCAAAAAAATCGGTAACCTTTCCCGAAGAGGTCTCACCTCGAACTGCTTTCTTATGCTCGTCTGATTCTATGTGATGCTTTAAATCACCAGCACCTTTATTAGCCACTGAAACGTATGTCCCCATTCTGCATACTTTACACTCTCAGCTTCCCATTCATCTCGGCCAGATGAAAAACATGGAAATTTGTTTTTCATCTCTTCTGTGAACGTGCACTTCCGTTTAGGCATTTTTAAAGGAATGATAGTCTTTAATAATATTAATTTTCGTATCTGAAATAATCATAACCAATTTTATATTATAAATAATAAATCATAAAGTCGTATAAAGTCTAGAACTATAAAAGTGAATTATAAATATTTTCGTATTTACAGTGGAGACTGTGGTTTTAAACAAAGCTGAACTTCAGTACTAAATGTATTAGTGGCTGCACCATTGGTTGGTCTTCTGCTAAATATTCCGAAATTAGTCAACAGAACACAACTATGGATCAATGCTGTTCTCAGTGGCTCAAGTCCACATTTCCATGTTGTTGTACTGTTCGAGAAAACAGGGTCCTGGCAGGTTATACCACTACAAATATCTATTTATATATGACTGAATTCTGGAGTAAGCATAGGTTGACAATGCTTCGATGTAATGAAGTTAACGTCGTCAGGGTCTTCCACACCTGCTTGGCTCCCGCGAAAAATTTGAATTGACCAATCGTCTCTCTGTATCCGAAAGAGATATCGGATAACGTAATTCAGCATTCTTCGTCGTGCTTACTTATAACAAAATGTCGCAGGAAGTAAAAATCCGGACATTTCAACAATTTTATAAAAATCCGCCCGGACAGATATTTTAGACAAAAAATCCGGACAAAAGAGGACAGATGGTAACCCTAGAGTTAAGTACATAATGTATTTCTCTCATATACACCACCTTTTTGAATTTCGCGAATAATTGGTCCCGGAAAACTGCCGCGAAAAGCAAATTCGCAAAGTACAAGTCCAATTTCCCTCTAAGACGAGTGTTATATAGTGAGACCTGGGTTGTACGTAACCCAATTCTACAGCGTAGAGAACGACCTGCGCGAGAATCGGCCGCGCATCCCAAGCGAGGAGGGGTATACCCCCACTCCCCTTCCTTCCCTCCCTCCCTCCCGCATGTCTTCCGCCTTGAGCTTCAGTTGCCTGTTTGATATAGCGATGTTTCTACTGCATTTTGTGTAAACACGTGTTTTGACAATATAATTATTCAGCTGAATGAAGATGACAGTGATTAAAGCAATGAGGGCATGTCAACGTCAGCAGAGAGTGACGTATTAAATATTACAATAATGGAATATCAGAAAAAATAAATGATTTTAATAAACTAGGCAGCAGAAGTTTCTCGCGCTCAAATGTAAAATTCCATATCTCGAAAACCAATGAAGATATTGAGTTCATTCTTCTTTCAAAAATAACTTTAATCTTTTCTGACCATTTCATCCACGTATATTACCCACCTATTCCTAATATTACGTAAGTTAGCAAGAGAGTGAAAATTTCGTGCGCTAATGCAGAATGTGAGTCTCTGTCGGTTTTATTTAATTTTTAACAACAATGAATTGCATTACATGTTTCTTTTAATGATACGTGTGGCTTAAGGAACACTTTCAAAAGCTACAGAAAAATCAGAAAAACGTTTGCGTGATTTCAGCGAATAGACTGCGAGATTTGGCCGTTCAAATATGAATGCGGCGGAAAAAAACTCGGAAGTTTCGATGAAAACGCGGGAACTATTGTTTAACCATGCAAAAACGGGGATTTTTCGGTTCAAAAAAGTATTTAGTTTATTTTATTACTCATTTTGTTAATTTCCCATCCTTCGTTAGGTGTTTAGGTGAGTAATTATGCCAAAAACGACGAAAATCTGTATTTTTCACGAATAGGTAACGCGGAGAATTAGCAGTATAGGGAAATAACGCGGGATAGCGATTCTCCCATAAGAACACGTCGTCCACGGACGACGTGAAACGCACAATACTGAAGGGAAGGTATAGGAGGGGAAGTGGGCCGCAGAGTGGGGGAAGGTTATTGCAACCTGAGCTCCGCCCACTGGTCGCCTAAAAGGTCGTTCTCAACGCGGTAGAGCTATTATACGTAATACTCCTTTATACGTATTTTATGGCTGGTCCCGGCGAAACACCATATGGTTACACGTATTAAAATACTGAGTTATGCGTAACTGACTTATACGTAAACTTCATTTATACGTAGCGTTCATCCGATCCCGCCAGCTACTTTTATCTCGATTGTTCGTATTTACGTGCTGTACATACATATTATTAGTTTGCATCATTATAGAATTATGTCATGTTAAAATAACGCGACGTAATCTGCTGGTATCCGATAACAATTTAAGATTCTACCCTGCGGAAAAAATAACGAAACATTATGCGTTTTCTTTGCGACGCTTTTATTCTGCCTGAGATTCGGACACAAAGTAATCAGTGCTGCTTTTTAAAGGCCCTCAGCTAAGGAGGGGGAGTTAGGGGAAGGCCCTCAGCTAAGGAGGGGGAGTCAGAAGAAAAATCGGCCAAGCTGACTTTGGGCTCAGAAAGGGGATAGTCGTGCACTGGAATCCACAGCGTTTTATCAGTCGTGAACATTCTCCTCAGTGTTTCGCCAGCCTTTGTATCACTTCAGTCGTTCACACACTCGCGACATGTCTCAAAAAAGAAAAGGAATTACAGTAGAGAATAAAATGAAAATTATAAATGAGGCTGAAGAAAATCCGCACCTGTTGAAGAAAGAACTGGCTAACAGACTGAAAATTCCGTATACAACGCTGCGCACTATTCTGGCCAAATCCGATCAAGTGAGAGAAAACTATGCAAGTGCTGGCCAGAATGCACATAAAAGAAGACGGGTCCAGGAAGGAAGATATGCTGATCTAGAAAAATCTCTGTTTATGTGGTTTAAAGAGATGGGGTAAAAAAATATCCCTATAAGCGGCACCACACTGCAAGGAAAGGCCAAGAGTTTTGCAGCCAAGATGAATGTGAGGAATTTCAGGCTTCAACAAGGTTGGCTGCAAGGGTTTAAAGTAGGGATGGGACATTCGATTCCTCGAAACCCGCGAATCTTGAAAAAGATTCGAAAACTCGAATCTTGGCGCTTTTTTCGTCATTCGAATCTTTCGAATCCTAACCTAAAAAACCGTTAAACATTTTAACTCTAAACTTTGGAAAGATTAGTTTTATTGACGTCCAATTGAAGCGTCCATTAAAAAAGAACGCGATTGTTGCAATTTCAGCGGTACCCGGATCACCAACATCACCTCGTGGCGACCCAGAGCGAGTTCGAGAACTAGTTTTCTTAAATAAGAATCTCCATCGAAGATTTCTGCTCTTTTAGATTGTCCTAAAAGTGTTCAGTACTTTTATGAACTCTTAAAATAAACAAGTTTTTGATTTTTCTTAATTTTCTGGAGAGAATTTAGTGTTCCATGTTTAGTGTTCATCTATGTTAACTCTCGAAATAATCCTCCCCCCTCTACACTTGCTTTGATTTAAAAAGGTTTTGGAAAAATGTAAGAAATTTGAAGTGATACTCAAATATTTTTGATGGAATAAAGCGATCTAAAGATCCTATGCAGTCAGGCATAAGCTGTAATGTTGGGAATAATATTCAAACGAGAAAAAAGTCAGCTATGACCGGGAATCGAACCCGGGTCTTCCACTAGCCGGGCGGATATTCTACCACTGGACTATCGTAGCAGATCAATTTTCTCGTTTCTTAACGCGGATGTTTTCTTGGTTGGGACGGAACTAGCCAAGCTAGTATCGAACTGCCCCAACGGATGTCCTCGAAGAGATACACCGAAGAAAACTCCTCCCTCTCAAATAGTGAGAATGCCAAGCAAGAAATTGGTGGAATAAAGTGATCCGAAGATCCTATGGAGACAGGCATAAGCTGTAATGTTGGGAATAATTTTGTCAAATTATGTTGAGAAAATGAAGCAAGATTCAAGAGTTTTAATTACGTACTTCATTAACAAAATTTCATTTGTATCTTCTTAATAAATATAGGTGTATTTTTAAAAACTGTATTCTTAGATTTATTTTTCATTAAACGCAGATTTCAAATTTTGCTTTAATTAAAAACTGTTAATTTTAAGTAAACGCTTTTTCTTTTTTCTTCTTATTATTATTCTTATGTGAAGTACTCGAGAGATTCGAGAACCTTTTCGGATTCGAGAAAATTTTGGATTCGTCCCACCTCTTATTTAAAGAAAGGCATGACATCACTGGACGCATGATTTCGGGGGAGTCAAGTTCGGTTGACTATGTTTGTGCAGCCTTTTGGAAGGAAAAACAGTTGGGCATGCTGATTGCGGGATACAGGCCATCCGATATTTACAACATAGATGAAACAGGACTTTTCTACAATCTCCTTCCAAGTCGCACATTGGCAGAAAAGATGGATACTTGTCATGGGGGGAAGAAGAGAACGTTTGACAGTTTTACTTGCTAGCAATGCGGATGGAACAGACAAGTGCCGGCCGCTTATTATCGGCAAATCTACTAAGCCTCGATGTTTCAAAAACGTGAGGACATTTCCTACGGATTACACCGCAAATAGCAAGGCTTGGATGACGAGCAGTGTGATGAAAAAGTGGCTGATGGATTTAAATGACAGAATGCGCAAAGAAAAACGAAAAATTCTACTTTTCTGTGACAACTGTACTGCTCACGATTTTCAAGATTTCTCCCATATCCGCCTCGGGTCCCCCCCCCTAACACCACTAGCAAGCTGCAACCACTTGACTTGGGCATAATTGCCAATCTAAAGGCACATTACCGCAAAATTTTGGTTCAATATACTGTCTCCCTGCTAGAAGCGAGCCAGGAGAAAAAACGCCCACAACTCAGTGTCCTTCAGGTAAGACAAATTGCTGCAGTGATCAGTAACTTCCTCACTTCATGAACTTTGGTTTATAAATTGTCTGAAATTGTGATTTTCTTATTCAGGCAATGCACTTCATTGCCTCCGCTTGGAATGCAGTCCAGCCTTCTACGATAAAGATGTGCTTCCGTAATGCAGGATTTGTTTTTGATGGGCTGCATGAACCCGATGA
The DNA here is from genome assembly GCA_028673005.1 of Tanypteryx hageni. Lineage (NCBI taxonomy): Eukaryota > Metazoa > Arthropoda > Insecta > Odonata > Petaluridae > Tanypteryx > Tanypteryx hageni. The sequence continues at coordinate 387,006 of JAJPWW010001012.1, forward strand.
CGATGATGTGGAGCCATCTGAGAGTTGGTCAACAGAATGATCGTTTGAGGACTTCATTCATTTCGATGGTGATGTCGCTGTTTGCGCCAGCCTTGCTGAATATATTTCAGACCAGTGTTATGCTCTAGATAATTTTTTCCTGAACAAAGTGCCTTTTTACCATCATACTTTACAGATGATGACGAAATCACAGCAAGCGTGGTGACTCAAGAAGAAGATAGTGCCGAATCAGATGACGAAAAGAGCGAATTTTTTTGAAACATCACCTCATTTTCAGAGGCATTGGCTAGTATGGAAGTGGCGAAGCGCTTCATTTCCTCTTTTGAGAGTCAAGAGGAGATTATGTCCGTAGCAAATCAACTTGAAAGTTCTCTGTACCTTTTTTCCACGAAAAGAAGGAAACAAAAGACAATAACTGACTATTTCATTTCAAATAAAATGTAATTTGTTGAAAGAGTATTTTTTTTAAATCACGTGCTGATTGTGAGTGCTACATCAGCGTGTGCGAGTTTGCGGTTGTGAGATATTTTGTTTATTTTTGCTCTATAAATATGTGCCTTTCACGAAATCACCAAATGTCTGGTTTAATCTTCATATGTCGATCTTATTTAACCATCTATTGAGTTATACGTATTTTTTGTTCGGCCCCTTGAACTACGCATAACCAAGGTTTCACTGAATATGCGACTACGGCCCTCAGTCAACCTAAAAACTTAATTTTTTAACGTAAATAACGCAGTTTAACAGAAAATAAAGGATGGCGTTACAGCAAATGAAAACATAGCATCATAAAGTTAAAAATATTCTTTTAATTATCTTCAAAACGCGTAATAGCAAGTGAAAACGCTTCGTTGGCATCGCTAACGCATGACGTATGCAAATTCGCGAACCGCAAGCTCGTGAAGTTAAAAAAGGTGGAGCATTTTATAAAACAAATAGACCAAATACACATGTTCTTCTTCATAGTAATGATGAAACACTAAGTACCCCCACATTTAAAAATACAACCAGACCAATTACATTTTGGCACATTCTATTAGTCTTTTGACATTATAATACTTGCAACTTTCTGACTGCGGTCCACTTTACAAACCAAAATATGATTTCAAGCTGGCTTGTCACCCACCACTCAAACATGTAATCTATTTCAAGTGCAAGTTGAAGAAGCACACAAGAGTGGAAATTTACAGAAAGATATACCTTATGTTAGTATAATGCACGATTTGCGTTTACTGAAGGCTGCAAAGATGTGAGATTGTATGCTCATAAGTGTATATGAGAGAAAGAAAACTACGGTGAAAAATTGAAAATTTACAGCAAAAGAAATTTTTAAAACAAACTCCTACACTGTACAAATCACAAAAGACTTTTTTAGAGATAATCAGTTAAAATATACCAAATTTACAGAATAAATTTGTTTCACGCCAGGGACTTGATATCTCAAACAAATGTCTGTTGGTTTGTGTATCTCATGACAACGACGGGGACCAAACAGACTAAATTCAAACACACACAAACTCAATCACACAGATCTAAAAAAATTCAAGTGAGGAAAGGAAGCTCTCATCATCAGCAGATGATAGTGAATGAAGGGGGAAGAATCTCATGTGAGGTATTTAACGGCGTGAATGTGAAGGGGGGAATGGGAGGTCGATGGGTAGACTGTAGAGAGAGGAATGGTAGAGACAGTCTGTTGGTGTTTGCATATGTATAATGTTTCACGTCTAATTTGTATACATTATGTTAACAGGGCTAAGTATTTGATAGCGATGGGATGACTGGTTTCTAGTATGTGTGCGACCATGCTTGAGATGTTAAATCTATTGTTTAAAATGCAAACTAGTGTGATTGCCAGTCTAATATGACGTTATGTGTGGATTAAGTATTAAATTTAAGGCATCTCCCATTCTTCCTCCTTATCTCTCTCTCACCATCCTCCTTCCCATTCTCTTCTCAATCTCACCATAATAAAGAACAGTATCTATCTATCTCTTCCTCTCTCCTTCCTTCTCTGTCTCCCTCCCTTTCTCGCTCCCTCCCTCTCCTCTGGAAAATTGCGCATCTCACGAAGTCTGTTCAGTACAGGGGTACAGGCTCTTATGGGAGTTCTTCCCTCTCTCTCTCTCTTTTCCGTGTATTCTTCCCTATACATCTATCTCTCTCTAAAGCTAGCCTCGCCGCAGCCCCTCTCAATTCGTCGATCCGAGTATTAAGATTAAAAATCACATTAAAATACTAAATATTGCTCTGTTTTCGTTCTTTTTAAGATTATTTTTTTATTTCGCAGAGAAAACATATTGTTTTATCGTACTAAACAATAATCACAATCTTAAACTGAAAGGATATCACTCAAAGCTCGTAAAAACAAAATAATCTTCGCTGTTTCGGCAGTGAAAACTTCCAAAATACTAAAACTGCGATATCTCTTCCCCTTTATGTCCAATGTTAACCAAGTTTTTCGTGTTACTTGTCATATGGTTCTAATGGCAGAAAGTTGTTTTATAAGTGATATATGTTTCAATTTGACACTTTTAAAAATTAAAAATCATCGCCATCACTCGAATATTTCGAAATATGACACGATATTTTCAGTCTCTGGCTAACTTACGTTCTACGATATTAAGATGGTACAATGAGCGAATGAAATGATCAGCGATGTTGAAATATTTATTCGGTTTTTATTTTGAGACGATATGTTGTGCGGTTTGCCTGAAAATGGCTTTAATATCCAAGAAAATCTCGCGAGAAATACGCGATAAAACTACTATGCCAGGGAGTTAATTCAGCGTTGATAAAAACACGGAGGAAAGTGTATTCCCTTGTCGGGCTGTTTTAAAACAATAGCTCCAGATCTTAATGCTGCAAATTATGAGTCAGGCTATCATTCCCAATGATGTTTCTGTAAACCTAAAGCAACTTAATATTTTAAAACTTTATGAACATTTCAAAGACGAGATGTTTAATTTCTTCTTTTTTTAACTTTTCTTCTGAATGTTGCTCGTACGAGCGTGGAATATCTATACCTACCCGCAAATGAGTGATTTATCTCGCTACATTCGCATTTATAATAGTAGCAATTTCACACTTTACCTCTCATTATCTCAAATAATTCAACGGTTATTGAGGTGAATAAAAAAATTTCAGATGTGGTCTGTTTGCGTTGCGCCGCCCGCCGGGTTCTCGCGAGATTTTCTTGGATATTAAAGTAATTTTCAGGCAACCCGCACAACATATCGTCTCAAAATAAAAACCGAATAAATATTTCAACATCGCTGATCATTTCATTCGCTCATTGTACCACCTTAATATCATAGAACGTAAGTTAGCCAGAGACTGAAAATATCGTGTCATATTTCGAAATTTTCGAGTGATGGCTATGATTTTTAAATTTTAAAAGTGTAAAATTGAAACATATATCACTTATAAAACAACTTTCTGCCATTAGAACCATATGACAAGTAACACGAAAAACTTGGTTGACGTTGGACATAAAGGGGAAGAGATATCGCAGTTTTAGTATTTTGGAAGTTTTCACTGCCGAAACAGCGAAGATTATTTTGTTTTTACGAACTTTGAGTGATTTCCTTTCAGTTTAAAATTGTGATTATTGTTTAGTACGATAAAACAATATGTTTTCTTTGCGAAATAAAAAAATAATCTTAAAAAGAACGAAAACAGAGCAATATTTAGTATTTTAATGTGATTTTTAATCTTAATACTCGGATCGACGAATTGAGAGGGGCTGCGGCGAGGCTAGCTTTAGAGAGAGATAGATGTATAGGGGAAAATACACGGGAAAGAGAGAGAGAGAGAGAGATCTCCCATAATAGCCTGTACTGAACAGACTTCGTGAGACGCGCTTTTGTCTCATTCTCGCCCTAATAAAGAACATTATCTTTCTATCTCACCCTTTTTCTTTGTCATCCTCCTCTCGTTCCTTCTCCCTGTAAAGGTTAAATATAAGAGTGGACCTTATGTTCCACATTTTGCCCGAATAAAGACATCTATCTATCCTCTCCAACATCTCTCTCCTTCTCTTGAGATGGCAATACAATTTCGAGGTTTAACAATGACATGGTCGGCAAGGCAACATCGCTAACAAGCTTAAATCTTTCCAATGAATGTGATTCAAAAGCAGAACTTGAGCGACTTAGAATCAAAGGCAAAATGTGACAATAAAGAAACGTTATTTTTCTTTAAAACGATTCAGGTCTGAAAATTGCAGGCCAATTATTCCTAATTTTGACTTGCAAAAGAGTAAAACCTTTTAAATCGAAAAATCGATTTTTACATGTTATCCTACGGGAAATAGAAATTATCTACTGGAGTTGAAGACGGGTCTTTTTTGAGGATTTTTTCCATGAATGGCTTCTGCTGTAAGAATCAAGAATTCCTAACAAATTTCTATTTTCTTGGTCTAGTTGTGTTTTCATGCCTTCAATCGTTTTTCTCAATCATTATCTGAAATTCATAAATGACTAACCTTTCTAAGTTTATGGGAAGGATTGTTTAATTTTAGAAAACAACAACAACAACCGTTGGAGATATTGAGTTCAAAAATAACTTTAATCTTTTCTCTGCAATTCATCTGGATATAATACCCACCTATTCCTAATAATATGTAAGTTAGCGAGAGAGTGAAAATTTCAAGCACTGATGCAGAATGTGAGAGCCTCGGTCGTTTGTAATTTATTATTGTTTCCTGGTTCATTTTTATATTTTTTATCTATTAATGAGCCAGAAGAAGTCTACTTCAATGGATTAAGCAATTCAGAGGTGATTAAATATCAATTTTTAACTGTGAGAAATTTTTGCTGCCATGGCAACTTGGATTTTTACCTTGTTTGCAAGTCTGACACCTATATTTATTCATTGTAATTTTATTTTTAAGTGCTCTACATGCTTTTGTTTCATTTGCAAATACTGTAAATACCCACGTATAATGCACACTTTTTTCGAAATGTTTTAGTTAAAAATTAGGATGCGTGTTATACGAGGGTACATAATCCTCCTATTTTCATTTGAACCCATATTTCCACAATTTCGGCACGGTAATTACTGCCCGGGTATCCTCATATTTTTATTGGTGATTTTTACGAAAAGTATGATAGATAATAGTAAAGATTTATTAACTAATTCTATAAGCATACATTAATTAGATACGAAAAGAATGAATTCAGTATTTATTCATTTTAAAAGCCAAGAAATTCTTCGTCACTGGACTATTCTTCTTCGATGTTGTTATCGGAATCGCCATCTTACGAATGACGTCACCCTACACCGGCGCCCGGCCTGGTGGTGAGGTACTGGTACTACTTGCAATTAGAAACAATGGCAGCTGATGCCTTTGAGTACGCTGGCAGTTGATGCTTCTTGTAGAACTAACATCAAGTTATCGTTCCCCATCTTTCTCTCAGCATTCATACGTGATTTATTCTTGATTCTTAGAGTCTGTAGTTAATTATGGTTATTTGCTATTGAGTTTACGTGCTCCAGTGTGTTCTAATAAGGGTAAAACTGAAGGTTGGGCGAACCCATCCACCTCAGGCGTGACAAAAACGTATGTAAAAAACTTCGACATAGGATTATCATCATTCCTTCATTTTATTAGCTCAAACAATGTCATATGCCCTACTATGAAATTAATCTAATTCGATTTATTGTGTATAGCCTAATATCACCTTGTAAGTAAACAAAGTATGTAATAATTGAGTTAGCTGACGTTCTTTTGGAACGTTATTCGAAAATTTCATTTCGCACTTTGTTACCAATAATTCGATCATTGCTTTAGACCACGTTACACCATCCACTTTATTCTGGAACGATAATGCTAAAAAAAATCTGTTCGTGTTATACGGGGGTATATAGAAAAATCATAGAATATGAGGCTGAAAACCCCCCTGCGCGTTATACGAGGTGCGCATTATATGCGGGTATTTATGGTAACCCTCATCTGCCCTTTGCCTATTGAGGAAGTTAATAGCCCAAAAAATTTTTGTTTTTACGTACAAGGAGAGAAAAATGTCCTTACTTTTAGCGCAAGGGAGAGTCAGGTTTTTGAAATTTTCTCTCTCACTAAGTAAAAGCCCTATTTTCTTGGCAAGGCATGGAAGAAAAATGTTATCGCATTCCTTCCCCAGCTCACCATAACTTTTCGAGTAACTAAGTATCTGGTAATCTTCAGCAAAGAAATTCTCGGCACTGAGAAGAAACGTCTTGCGCTTAGCACAGTTGTGGATTTCATTGAATTTTGCGCAAAGGTAGCCACAAGCGTAGTATATAACATTCCTTTCTTCCAATTCAAAATCAATTGCCTCGCTATTTGTTACCTCATTTTCAGAAACATGAACCTCACTGCCAACATTATGATCATGATTTAACGAGTTACTGCTGTCAACGAAATCGTTAATTTTAATTAAAATGGCATTGATGTCTGCCTCACAATTGCTCTCATCAGACAATTTAGAAATGGATGCAAGTAGTGTGTGTTTAAATCCCTTCCCAATTGGTACACAGTTGGATTGTCATTACATCCATGCCATTGCCTAACAATTGCAAACATATTTTCTAGGACATCCTGATTTAATACTCGTGTGGTTAGTTCTTTGATACTGAAATTATCTTTTAGACGAATATATATATATATACTAGTAGTTGGTGCTTGCATACTGCAAGCGTTTCATATCACCTTGAAAAAACATTCATTTTCAGACAGAGATTTCATCATTACAAATATTCTTTTAATTCTAAAGATTTCAACTCCGCAGCGATTTTCGTTTTTCCCACAGGTAAAAACAATAGTTTAAAAAAATCCCCTTATGTTGCAATTTTAAAAATTTTATACTTTCTCCATTATACTAATGCAACACATTTTAGCCAAATTTTAAAGTTGTAGCATTTCTAGAAGTAAAATAATATTTTTCTAAGTGTTTAAAATTAAATAATTTTTAACAGCCGCCGCAATTCATATATGGTAAAATTGAAATGCTTATTTGTGCAAATTCACTACTCTGTAAATAATTTCAAAATTTCAGCTTCCTAGCTCATTTCTTAGTACCTAAACAGTTATCCATTTGTTTAAACTTTAAGAATTTTTAACTGCCAAACAAATTAAAGTATCAAATTTTGTATAATCCCTATTTCGTTTTTTTATGAATTCTACTAATAAAAAAATTCAACTCTGTAGCGCATGCGGAAATACATAAACTATGAAAATTTGTTTAAACAATTGCGAATTTTTAGCGGCCGCATTGTTGCACTTTTTCAAGATTTTCGTTTTTTCTAGTCGGTTTTGCACAAAATCCTACTTATGAAAAAATTTCGAATCTCCAGCACATCTGGAAGTGCCTAAACATTAGTATCCTCCTATATGTTATATATATGTTAGATGTTATATCCTCCACTGTAAGAGTCGTCGATATATAATGATATTCATTAAGCTCCTAATGCTGATTAACCAGCCATTTAAGCAAGGATGTTGCCTTTTGCAGCCCAGAAACTTACTTCTGCTCAACTTATCGAAAGCTTCTTCCAAAAACGACATATGAGGACTCACATCTGACATGGCAAACTGATACTTGTCTGAATTTACCTTTTTTTGTATGCTGTTAAAAGAATCAAAAAATTTATCAATAAATTCAAATAATTCAGCGGTATGGATAGCACTACTGCTTATTCTTCCCATCATGGCATAAACGGAAAGGCCAGTGCTGATACTTCTACTAAAAACTCGTGAAGCTAGTTTAACTTTCATTTTTTTAAATGCTCGGGTATCTACGTGAAATTGTGTTATTTTCGGGATAATTTTTAACTTGAATGGATCTTGAAGCTCATATAACTCTTTCAAATGACTTCATTTAGATACATTGCCAACAAAGTCACAGTCATATTTCACCAAATTGTTTCCAAGGCATTTTTTAATATTTTTTTTATTTACTGAAATAGGCTCACATACCGCGTTATCGCCAACTTACAGTGAACATGGTAACAATAAAATATAATATTTAAAATATAAATAGGTACAAACAATCAGGACAATGAACACCAATTAATTACAAGTAATGTACAAAAAAAATTATAAAGACATTAATTACATCTATTTACAAAAACATTACTCAGGGCTGCTTTTAAAAAGGAGTTAAAAGAGAGAAAGGATCGATGTTTGGCGGCAACGTTATGTTATCTCGGTTACATGATACTTCCTGCCTCGGATCGGTTAACACCGGGAGCCGCAAGTGTGGGAATTGCTGCCGTAGCCATGCCAATGAAGCCACTCGAGGCAGCCAATGGGAAGGGCTGTCGGCGGTCATGTGATGACGCTGAAGATCGGTGAGAAGCAGTTTGCGAGTGGCAGTGGAAACGCGGGCGGAAAGACGTAAGGTTGTATTGAGAGGATGTGTGGAAGTCTTGGGGACGAGTTTAGATCATGAGTGGAAATAAAGCCTTTTTGGAAGATAACCTGTGTGTTCACTGACTCCGTTCCCTTTCCCTGCCGCGTGGGACCCGGCGGAGTTTACAGTGGGTAGATCTAGTAACTTTTGATGGAACTCGGAAATTAAGTAAGGTGACTTATTCAGGACTGTCAGTAATAGAGTTTAAAGTATTATAGATAAGAGAGAGATCGAATTTAATCAGGGTAGCTTTAAGGTGATTAAGGGAGAGGGAGGAGAGTATAGCGTCAGTAGAGGCATGGCGAAGAGAGGGCACACGGGTGTTTACAACTTTTAAAGAGAAATTAAAAACTTGATTACGAGAAGAAACATTGGAAAAGGCAGACATGGACCATATTGGAGAGGAAATAGGAAATAACTGGAAGGACAATTGTGGTAAAATAGTTTGAGCGATGCAGGATCTCTAATGTCAGTAAAGCGGTATATAATGCCTAGGAGAGACATAGCCTTCTTTTTAATCTTAATAATATGCTATCCATAATTCAATTTACTGTCAGTATTAACGCCAAGATCTTTTTGCGAAGAAACTCTTGTCAATGGGAAAGAATTAATTGTATAATTGTAAATAACAGGAAATTTGCGGAGAGGAACAGACATCACATTACACTTAGAAAGATTTAGTTTTAACTTCCAAAGATTACACCATTTCGTGATCTGATTTATAGCCTGCTAGAAAACGAAGCAGTCATTTATTGTGTCAATTTGTGTAAATAATTTGCAGTCATCAGCAAAGAGTAGAGAATGGATAGGAGAAGAGTGAAAGAGAGCAGCCAAGTCATCAAAATAGAGCGTAAAAAGGTAAGGACCAAGAACACTACCTTGGGGAACACCAGATAGAACAGCAGACCATTTGGTATACGACCCAGATAAAACAACACGTTGGATCCGATTTTTAAGATAACTATCAAGTAGTTTAAGGAAATTACCATGGATACCAAACCGATGTTTAAGCTTATGGAGAAGAAGGGTATGGTCTATGGAGTCGAATGCTTTTGAAAAATCTAAGAATACCGAATCTAATTGTGATTTGTTAATTAGAGCATTTACTGAATGGTTTTGGAAAATGGCTAAGTTAGTTGAACAAGAACGATTTGGTAAGAATCCATGTTGGTTAGTGGACAAGTACGGGGAAGAAAAATAATACAAACGGTTTAAGATTATCTCCTTCCAAGACTTTCGGGATTCTACCGCGTGTTGTTTCTTCTAGTGACGACTGTTTCGCCTCCATTCCAGGTGGCATCTTCAGGTCCAGACAACACGCGGTAGAATCCCGAAAGTCTTGGAAGGAGTACGAAAACACCGCGGAAGCCTTCGTATTTATTGGTTTAAGATTATTTTCTCACAAACCGAAGAAAATATGGGAATAGATGGGACGGTAGTTGCAGACATCAGACTTAGAACCAGATTTATGTATTGGAGTTACATTTGCAGATTTCCATTGAGATGGGAAAATGCCTAGTGAGAAACAACGGTTAAATACGATTTCTAAAGGAATACAAAGAGAAGGAGCACAACTTTTAATGAAAATAGGACTTATACCATCAGGACCGGACGATCGATGAGGGGATATCTCACACAAAAACTCGAAGACTTCATTGGGGGTAGTTTGAAGATAAGAAAGGGAAAAATTACTGATTGGAGAGAGACAAAAATTCTTAGTTAAATTGGCAGAAATAGTACCAATAGATTGCGTCATGGATTCAGAGAAAAAATTAAGGAATAAATTTGGTCTTTCCGATCCCGTTCCTTCGATATTTTCATAGGAAATGACATCGGGAGTTTGCGAGTGTTTACGGCGTTTATTAACCAAGGACCAAAACTTTCTAGGATTAGTAGGTAAAGAAGAAGACATAGATTGAACATAATCACGACGAATTAATGCCTTTGAATGTCACCTTAAATTAATAAATGATTGACGAGATTCAGCACTGGGATAAGATTTCCACAAATACCATGCGCAATTTTTGTTGCCCAAGGCATATATTGGGTCAGCCTTAAACCATGGGGGGAACTTGCTTGCTCTAGGCTTTTTAAAAGGAATATATTGTTTGACTGTGGAATCTATAACATCGTAGAAAAAATCAATTGCGTCATCTGGAGGGAGGGAATTTAGCACACACCAAGGACACAGTTAACGTCCTCCCAACACACTTTTAACAAATGTGGGGGATCAAACAAAAAAAATTCTCTTCACGAAACATGAAATAAGATTTTGCAGGAGAAATCCCAAGCTTCCTACAAAGACCTTGATTATGAGGCCCTTGGTCACATATCAAAGCAACAACCCTGAAACCAGTGCAATAAATACTTTCAATACACTGCATCACTATTTCTTGCAGTGTATCAACAGATGTACTTTCATGGGTGACCCAGTATCCAAGGCATTTTTTCCAATTTCTGTTAATACCTTTCACCATAGCTACTAAGCACCGAGTTCCTTGTTTAGGCTTGGGAAATTGTCCAGAATTGCAAAACCCTAATATTGTGTCAGTGCTGCAATCATATTGGAGATGCTCTTTAATGGAAATTTCATCCACAACTAATGCAACGGCTAAATCAGCTATATCTAGGTTGTCAGTTTTAACCTTTAAAGGAGCCAAAACATTGCTGCTGTCAATGCCAGGCTTTACTGTAACCTATTTTGCCACCTAAACAACGACCTTACAGAAGGCAGACATAAGCTTTTTCGCAAATATCTATAAGATCGGGGACCATAGTAATATAAAGATAAAGCAAAGTCTTTCATTGATGATGACCACCTTCTTCCAAACTTATTAACTTGCCCTAATTTCAATTGAGCAATAAACAACTTATGGTTCCTCTCTGTTAGATACCTCCTTAAAATTTTAATGATATCCTGCATTTCTTGGGATTTTGAGGTACCCATGCGAAACAGTCTTGCTCGAAGACCAGTGATGCAGCTGCGATACCTTTGAATTCTTCCAAGCGTTCTAGGTGTATAATGGCTCCTTCCTGTAAATGGTCTCCTTGGTGTGGCAGAAACAGCTGCTAGACCTGGTGGCAACTGAAGGCCATGACTTCCTTCTTCATGGTGTCTCCCTGCCATTTGCTGTTCACCTATTTTAAGGAGATATGCAACTCATGTATTTATTTGTTATTCAGAAATTGTCGTACTAATTGTTTAATAGACACAAGTACATTGGGTTACGGAGAAAGAAAAATGTAAAACCTTACCAGAACATGAAGGGAGATCATTACGTTGAAATCTCTCAACAACATGACTCCTTTCACCTAAGGATAGCACATGAAAATTGTAAACTATTAAGAACTTATTATATGAAGGAATTCAAGATTATGAATGTATTCTAGTTGCAAATATTAGTTTCCTTGCATATTTTCAGTAAAGAATTTCGCAAACTTACCTATACTAACACTTGGTACGGCATCAGGTTTCAGTAGCGGTCTAGAATATTTGGAATTAAAGTCACTTTCCCTGAAATGCTCACTGCACAACTTTAAATTTTTCAAGGAGTCCACATCACAACCAATGAGTTCCTCTCGTATGCAGAATTTCACCCACTCTTCCACTCTAAGTTTATAAAGTATGAACCGGCGAGTCGTAAATAATATAGAGAGACTTGGCAAATTTTAAAGCAAATGGAGAAAATTACTAGAGCCTATATATTAACCACGATTTCCAAGTTTTGAAGCAGCGAGTTAAATAATCAAACGGGTCAACCTAATAATAGCAAATAACATAACGAACATACCTGGTAACCTGTTTAGGAAAACGGAAAAGCGAAATTTTTTTATCAACTCGGCAACCATTAAAATTGGTACACCAAACTGCAGCACAATACTTTGCTCCTGATAAGCTTAGCTTTAATCGCCATCTTTCCAGATTCAGAATTCTATGGCCATAACAAGCAGGGTCGCGACACCCATAACAGGAATTGCCATAATGTGAACCCCGTGACACCAAGGAATACGTTAAAAACACTATAAATATGTAGACTATAACTATATTAAATTTATATTATATTATTATTATTTAAATTATTAAAGCTGAAATGTAGACATTTTAGTGGTAGTTATGAAAAGTTTACAATAAAACCCGAGATACGGAGGCCGCTACAATCGGCGATGCTACTACCCTCTATAGGTATTCGCAAAAACGTACAAGTGTCATAGGGGTACGAAAGTTTATAAAACGATTCGAGAACAATCGACATTAGAATTTCATCCATCATCATGGCCGGTGCAACGTTGGTTGAGAGGAAAATTGACATTGCCCACGCTGACGAAAGCGTTGGTCGCAATGCATTGGAGGAAATTAGTAAGTAATACTGTGTTAATTTCCAGTCTAGTAGAATATCCTGATTATTTGATTTTTTGGAAATAATGTTCGACATCCAAAATCGCAGAGTCATAGCGATTGTCAAATTTTTTAAACTACTTATTTACGAATTTGGTCAGCAGATATGTGTGACGGTTCGTACTCAATTTCATTTAGTGCGTTGAAAATGATAGAAATATTTCAAAACTACGAATTTTCACGAAAAATTTTTACTCTTTTATTTTTAAATTGCTTTGTAGTCCAAAATATTGTGCATTTGTTGTAGGTCCGTAAGCAGTTTTAACTGATAAGTTTTCTGTTTATTTGAAACCATTAGAGCGTTGTGAAGAAGATGCAGACGAGGACACCATACTTCACAAAGAACAAGAGATATTACAGTTGGCCCAGAACTACAAGAAGGAAAAGAAAGCTAAAGGTAATATTCATCAAGTTACGGTGAGCTGTCATAAGAAACATGGAATTGATTGTATTTTACGTCATTCTCAGCATCTTATTATTTGCCTTTTGGTTTGGATTTCACCCTTCCAAAGTAATTGTTATTGGTATCACAATTAATAGAGAAACTAGCTATGAAATGTTTTTGTGCTTTGGAGGACTGTTTCTCCAATTTCAACACGATTTTTGTTGTTTTGCCCCAGAAAATATTGTTATTGAAATCACTATAGTTCATGTGAACAGACAGTTGGACATGTGCAATTTAGTTCATATGAACAGCGAATATTGACGAGTGAGTCATAACTATAAAATTGTTAAAATCTTTATTAATGATGAATTTTATACGTGAATTATCGGGAACTTCGTGTGATGTGATTATCTCGGAAACTCTTCTTAAGTGCCTGAGTAAGTTTTTGTCTAACAGTATGATTAATATTGGCCATTGTCAAATTTTTACCATAGGTCTTACATTACAAATGTTTTCATTGAGTAGGAAAAATTTTTAAGATTTTAGTTCATCTCATAGTAAAGCTATTGTTTTGAAACATTTTGAATGCACAGATGGCTGTTTAAAATGCCTGTTTGGAGCAGTTATGCTTTTTTCTCCTCTAATAACCATCTTGATGTGTGTAAAAGTGTTAGAAAAGTGTTTTCATTGCTAAAATGCCTCCAGGTGAATGGGCAATCACTTAAGTTGTATGCAGTGAAACAATAAATTCACCGAATGCTAACTTTAGTTGATCACTGCGCCTATGTTTTGTGTTCTGGCTGATGTTTAGTTTAGGTGACTGAAGTTGGTTGTGCAGTCAACAGGACTTTTTTATCTGTGAGACATTTTGCTGGAGTTTTTCCTTGCAAGTCATCTTTTATATATAATTATTCAATGTGTCTGTCCGTCCCCTTTTATCTCTTGAACAGTTTGTTATAGAGAAATGCTGTAAATGCCATTTTGTTTCTGCCAACTAGGGGACCCCGGGAAAAATATTTTCATCTACAGAAGTGCCCCAGGTTCGACTTAAGGGGATGATTTCCATTTCCCATTTGATAGCACGTAAAAATCGACTTTTCGACATGCTGGCTTTGCTTCTTTTGGAAATTAAAATTGGAAAAAATTGACCTACGACATTTGGAATTGGGCCATTCTAAAGTCTTCCCGAAGATGAGCATATTATTTACATACTAGGGAGATGCCTGTTGAAATTTTATGGGAGTTTTTCGTGAAGTAAAAAATGAACAAATATTCCTCGACTTTCTTTTGGATGGCAAGAAAACAAACTTTCGTTCTCATAGGGATTTGTTGTTTCATGTTTCGAACTCCTACGGTGATCCTAAGTAGTACCTAATTTTAATATGCGAATGATTAATGTTCTACATTCAAATGTATTCCTTCTTGTAAATAATGCAATGAATGTTGTTTACATTGGTTGCTATGAAAGGAATTTCTCTCTCCTTTCTCTCTCGTCCTAATTGTAAGAGCATTCAAAGCATGCTTTCACCCATGAGGATTGAAATAACAATAGGATTTCGAGTTTTAACAATGTAATTTGTAGGCAAAGCAACATCCCAATTAAATGCCAAGGTTTCCCCAAAATATGTGAATTAAACATTTAACGTGGGAAATTTCGAACTGCAGGCAGGAAAAGAACAGAATATGAAACTTCATAGTTTTTTCTTTAAAATGGGCTAGATCCGAAGATCATGGGTGAATTATTTCTAATTTAGATCTCAAAAAGAATAAAAGCCTGCTAGTCAAAAAGTCGATTTTTACGTGTTAACATATGGGAAATGGAAATGCCTCCCTCGGGATCGAACCTAGGACTTTTTTCGTGATTTCTTTTCGTCATCATCTTACAATATGTGGATCGATCATTCCTGCCAAATATAAAAAATGTATCCCGTTCCATTATCGAGTTATTCGCATTTTTATAGCGTGACAGAGGGAGCCACAAAGGGACAGAAGTAGCCTTTTATTATTGTGAGATGCTCTGCGTTTTTTATTTGCATTTCTCTTTTTTTCATGGATATTTATTTATTTAATAAAATAAGCTGCAAGTTGGTCGGTTGACCAGGTGGCAACGTAAATAAATGCACAAACGAGTCACTCAATTTAATACAAAACATGCAATTTCAAAACAGTTACTGCTAACATGTGTTTACATAAAGAATTCATTATTTCTCGAATTATATTAAATTTTATACAGAAAATACATTTCGGGCATACATACCAAATCTTTCATCATCCAATTGTTAAAACTTTTTCCATCAAGTAAGGGCAGAGTATAATTATTATTACATTTACAATAATATTATCATCGTCGATATGTTTCATGATCATCAATATGTTTCCCAAGTGGAAATTCAGCTGAAAATGATGGAATACTATTGCATGTGGTCTATTGGGTAAGTAGGTCATTGCCATTGGGGAGTTGCCAAGGTTAGTCACTTGCGATTACAAGGCATATTTAGTGTTACTATGCAGTACACATTTATTGTCAATCAACCATTTTAACTTGTGATTAGAGTTTTGAAGTTTTATCCAAAATATTTCTTTCTGAATTATTAAATAAATTTGCATTTTTAGCGGCTTTTGATACTAAAACGTTGATTAGACTAGGAATAGCTCAAATTAAGTGCAAGTTGCATTTTCATGACCTCTTTGGATGTGAATTCTTTTATAGAAATGATAAAGATAAAATTTTGAATATATTTGTGACATCTGCTGGAGTTATTTCAAGTCGTTCTACTTGTAAGATTTGCTAGATAATTCATTTTTGCAAATAACAGCATTGTGATTCAATTTTTTAAAACAAATTGTAAATCGTAAAATTATTTTGTTCCATAGTATCGATAATCAGAATTTGTTATTAAATGAAAAGTTTTAGTACGAAGGCTTCCACGGCGTGCTGTTGATATGGTGGTGATTTCCGGGAATCTGCCGTGTTGATCCATTTTGGATGGATCAACACGGCAGATTCCCGGAAATCACCACCATATCAATGAAAAGTTTTGTTATAAAGAAGTTACTGTTTGATGCTCAAGTCGAATCCTATCTGTTATATAAATATATTATAGACGCTTCTTACTTACAATAAACCATCAGGAGGATACTAATGTTTAGGCACTCCCAGATGAGCTGGAGACTAAATTTTTTATGTGGGTAGGATTATGTGCAAAACCGTCTAGAAAAAACTAAAATCTTGAAAAAGTGCAACAATGCGGCCGCTAAAAATTCGCAATTGTTTAAACAAAATGTCAATTTTTATGTATTTAAAAATGTGCTACGAAGCTGACATTTTTTTAAAACCTAGAATTAGTAAAAAACGAAATATGGATTATAGAAATTTTGATATTTTAATTTGTTTGGCTGTTAAAAAAATCTTAAAGTTTAAACAAATAGGCAAATGATTATATACTTAGAGATGAGCTAGGGAGCTGAAATTTTAAAGTTATTTAGCGCTTAGTGCAAATGCACAAATAAACATTTGAATATCTCCCTGAAGTTGTTATTGCAGCTGGTAAAAGAATTTAAAATTTAAACAAGCAGACAAATATTATTTCACTTCTAGATGTGCTGCAACTTTAAAATTTGGCCGAATTGTGTGGCATTAGTACCCCACAATGGAAAAAGTATAATATTGTAAAAAATTGCATATTTTAGGTATTGTTTTACTCCAATATTGTTCTTTAAGGAAAGAACGAAAATCCATGCATAGGGGAAATCTTTTGAATTAAAAAATATATCTAATAACGAAATATCTCTGAAAAATTGATGTATTTTCCAAGTTAACATGAAATGCTTGCAGTATTCAGGCACCGACTACTTGTAATATAATGTAATTCATTGGAAGAATTAATCAGCTCTTTCCTCATTCATCTATTGAAAAATTTTGTTGCAACTGTTTGGGAACATGTTTTTTCATATTTCATATTAACCCCTCAAAAATGGACGATTACATATGTCGTCCTGTCCAGCATCCACTTTTACAGTTATTTTTTGTTTGCTGAGTTTCTGCCAAAAACAATATATCTAGGCTCGTTGGATTAGTGAACCTTCCCAAACTAATATATTCTCAATTTAATGGACAAGGTAGAGACTTGGTGGAATTCCATAATCAAAGGATGATAAAAATACAGGTATTTTATTTGTAGCAAACAACTGCTAATTTCCACATAAAATATAAAAATCTACTTGGTGATTTTACTACAAAAACAAGATAATAACATTGTATGTAAGCACTTGACGAAGTACATGGCAATCACCAACTAGCAGATGGATAAATATTCCTCACTGTAAGGATAGCTCGTTTAGTGTTAGCAATTGTTTGTTACAAATAATCCTGTATTTCTTTACGCCCTTTAATATATTCTCTCTGCTTTGATTAAAATAACACAAGTTGCATTCTGTAGCATTTGAATCACCAAGGAAACCCTTTTTTAAACCACGCTGGAGAGGTTAAAGGTTTCTAGAAATAAAGAATTGTCGGTGCTTGCATACCGCAAGTGTTTAAAAAAATCACCATACACCAAGATCTAACCTCGTAAATGAACCAACGTGATCTCCAAGGCAACAACACATGTGGAGCCTATATGTATTGGATATTAAATTCCATGAGTTCTCGCAAAACATGCATAATTTTCCCCTATAATAAGGCAACTATCCAAATTCTTGGCTTGTGTCCAAGTTTTTGCATCCCAAGTTTCGTGACTCGGATTGCCCTGTATGAGCACTAAGAATAATCATCATTAAGACAAAACCCTATACACTAAAATTATGGAAAAATTAGGATGTTTTGTGTTGAGGTTATGACATCATCATCGGTGCCTTTATCACATATTTGGATAAAAAAAATAAAACGATTTAACAATTGAAAAGGGTTAAAATGATAATGATGTCATCATAAGTTTACTTCGTAGTTTAAAATCAATGCCATAATAGTATAGTTCTAGAAATAAATGGAATATTTTGTGTGTTAGGATTAAGAAGTCACCATATGTTTTTTCTCGTTGGTTCACATAACACTGTTATGTAATATAGTCCATTAATTTCCATTGAAAGCATTAAATCATTGCTCTTGAAATTGGGAAATCAATTCCCGTTGAAAGGCGTCGGAGTCGTTGCTGTGGCAGCAAATTTTTTTCATTGTCGAAACCCAAAAAAACTTTTCATAATTTTATGAAAATAAAATTTGGATGCAAATTCAGCGTGGATTCGAATTTTGTCTTCGAGAAAAATAAACTTCGTTCTTTCATCCGCAGTATGGTGCATGCCCTGACTTTGTATCTTAATTGTAAATAATTTAAAAAAGCAATTTTATTAAGCCCTGTGCTGTTTTCAATGCCTTTCTCATGGGTGTTTAAATTTGGACATTGGAGTCAAAAATACCCCTTAAATATTATAACTTTTGCCAGAATTTCGGATTTTTTCCAAAGGTTGTAGTACCCGGTGACTTATCTTCATTCCAAATTTCAGCTCTGTAGCACTTCTAGAACTACCTTAGGTTTCACATGACATATCCTATATATGTAAGAAGTATCTGTTTATAATGATGCACGTATATTGAAATATATGGAAGACATTGTCGTTTTTGATATTCTGATTAAAGGTATCAGCAATGCATTTACTTGATCTCGTTTTGTTTCATTATGAAAAGGATTGCCTCCGTGTCAACCTGAATGTTTCCGACTTTGACCAGAAAATTGCCCAAAAAATTCGCTTCGTATTTATTTTATTGTTATTTATTAGTAGAAATGTTGCGTTGATTTTGACATTCATGAATTTTTCTGAAATGTCAGAACCGCAAAATTTCAATTTTGTTGAGTCGAAAAAATTTCTCTCTCGTGGCAAGCCAATTGTTATTGATTTAATACAATAGCCTAATCCAAAATACGTAAAGGAGAAGGAGGGTATGCTTATTAATTGTCGGAGTACTCAAAATATGGCGTGAAATGCTATACTATTTTGAGTTTTGACCATTTAAAGGCAAATCAAGTCAGAATTATAGATACGATTGATATTTATATCGCCGATGTAAAAGAAAATTGGACCGAGGGCTTTTAGACCACGTATCCCTATTATTCCTAGTGTCTATCCTTCTGTATTCAAACCTCTTTAATTTCCAGCTAAGGTTTCTCCTGCAAAGACTAAAGGCCCATGGTCATTTGCTAAGAGTTGCTTTTCTCACGATCACTTTTACATAGCATTTTCTAGAGTAAGTAACCAAAATGAGGAAGTATTGCAAAAGAGTTTTTGGTACTTTTTTCTTAAGTTATGGAGGCCGAAGAAGATAAACTTTTGACTTCGGAGTTGTGAAAGATCAAGCTTTTTAAGGCAAAAATCATAAATACCAAGGCAAAGAATGGGTTTTTGTGCTAGTCCTCTGCATGTATGAAGAAGTCATTTCAATAAGAAAAATTACAGTTTAATAATTCCATGGAGCTAAATGGATTGGGGCTGAAAATTCCCTAAATGTTTTACAGATCGCCATTTTTAAAAGCTTGTATTCTATTGTTTTTAGTTATTTTTATTGGTAGCGGGCAAAATTGGATGTTTTTAATCTATGTTTTCCTTTTTTTCCGCAGAATTGGGAGAATTAATCCGAGCCACCAGACCGTTCCTCGCGTACATAAGCAAAGCGAAGGCAGCGAAGCTCGTAAGGGCGTTGGTTGATATGTTCTTGGACCTTGAGGCAGGAATCGGCATCGAAGTAGAGTTGTGTCAGGTGAGATGGAAATCCCTTGGTGCAGAAAGCATTCTTCCGTCCTCGATCCCACGTTTCAGCCTCAAATTAAGGAGCTCGACTCCAAAATAGGTTTTCGATTTGTCTCCATTTAATATAATGGCAATGGATGCCGATTTTTCATGATTACGTGTGTTAAAAATCTCGTGTGGCCATCACATGACTTTCTCCGTACCTGTAATATTTCTAAAAATTCCAAATAGGTCAAGTGACGATAAATATTTTAAGGCCCAAACTTTTCTAATGGCAGGGCACGTCAATGGTTGCGAATCCCTTCTGCGTTGGAAGTTGTCAATTCTTCGGCGGGCCGGATTAGAGTTTAAATCGGAAAATTTCTATATGTTCTGAGATGCCATTAAGTAAAAATCGTGTCTAAATAAGGTTTTCATGGCTAACATTTCAATATTTAAAGTTTTATTACGAAAATTTTCGAAAAATGTATGAATTTGCGTGTTAAATTTTTCGAATTGATTTTTCGCCTTAGCTTCGCGGGCCAAACAAAAACCCTTCGTGGGCCGCATTTGGCCCGCGGGCCGTAGTTTGGGCACCGCTGTTTCAAGGGATTGCGGGACAAATTTAAAAACCTCAAAACGTGTATTTCCGTTGAAATCTCGAAGTCGATTTTTTTCATGAATACAATACTTTCCCCTATACTACGTGTGTGGAGAAAGTAAAAAATCGGAATTTGAGATTTCAATGTAAATAGAGGTTTCCCTCTCTTTAACCCATATTTACATGTAAGACATAGGGATACGTTCCACAAGCAATCATAACTCTCCTCCAAGACGCTCATCTTTCGCTCCGTAATGACTTTTTATGCGCTAAATTCAAACATAAAACAACACTGTAAATTATACTTGCCAATAAAAGGAAGCAGACAAGCACAAGTGGAGGCTGTTGTGAGTGACATAATAGTGGAGCTTTAAAGCGCTGGAGGGTTGTTTTGGCCCAACGCAAGTTCTGCGGGCAAGGAGACAAAACTTCTCAATCTCCACTCTCTTCACCAAAGACCCATAAAAAGAATTTCCGGTAGCAATAAGTTTGTCGCCTAATAGCAAATTCGCATAAGCGAACCCGCATAAAGACAGAGGAACGTGTACATGTTTTAAGGTCTCCTGAACACGTTTTGACCATTTTCTCGATGATGTCGGTCTGTGACCGGAATTTTGCAGGCGCTCTAACTCAAAAACTAATTATCCGATCAGCATAAAATATCATATTTAGCATTTGTATTATAAAGTCAAGAACTGATTAGATTTTAGCTAAAATTGGTCGACCGGAAGTGAGTGTTTACTCTTGTCATTTTTCCATTTGTATCAAATATCTCCTGCAATTCTTCATTAACATATTCGTATTTGATAACGTAAGTTATGGATAATTTTATTATCTACAACTTTTGTTTTTAATAATTTTTTGTAGAGCCAATTATTAAGGATATATTTCAGTTCAATACTGACAGCAATTCCAGCACCGCCAACACGTAAATTACCGACTACATGTGGAGAAAGTCATGTGTTGGCCACATCAGATTTTTTATTACTGATATTATGTAAGCAAATGATAAAAATCCAAGTCTTTGTATTTTCTATTATAATACCATGAATTAAATCCGTCTGTTAGCCTCGACAGATTGGATTTAACAGCAGTACTGTAAAAGTTAAACAACCTTGGATTTGATTGGGCCATATTGTTTATTTTCTTTGTTCTGCGTTGATTGCAGGAGTGCATAGATTGGGCGAAGCAGGAGAGGAGAACATTCTTGCGGCAGTCGTTGGAAGCGAGGCTAGTCTCCCTGTACTTCGACACCGGAATGTTCCCACAAGCCCTCCAGTTGGGATCTGCGCTGCTCAAAGAACTCAAGAAGTTGGACGACAAGAATTTGCTCGTAGAGGTAAATGGTTGTTAACCCCCCTCGGTGTCATGCAGCGATGTGACATTGTTTGTTTATTAGGGGGGAAGTTCTTCGTAACGAACCCATCAAATTTCATCAACTTCAACATCTCGTCATGAGTGCACCGATATACGGGGATATACGCCTCCAGTACTCGTGCTGAGTGTTGCGTACACCCCAAGCATACGTTTTATGACAGGGTTCCTTTCCTTTGGTCTTTTAAGTAACTTGAATGACATGCGTTTGGAACCTATTCCGCTTAAGATTTTCAGATTTCTGTGGTATTCCTTTGAGTTTGGATATATTTTCTAAGAGAGTGTGCTGCACTGTATGTTACGGAAGTTGGTGCTTTTTTCTTGGTGCGGACGTTGTTCATATTTTATTCTGCAATTATTGTCACTATCTATAGAACTTTTGTTATTTTGCATACCGTATCTGCCCGAATATAAGCCGACCCTGAATTTAAGCCAAGCCCCCAAAAATTTCCACCATTTTTTGACAAAAAAGTAAATTTTGTAGATTTTATGCTCAAGTGTGCCAGGCATGCACGCATGGCCTAGAATACATTATTGGAGATCGAAGAATAGAGTGGGAAATGGTTTAGTTGTTGACATTTGAAATATTACTCCAATTACTGATTTTGCGATAATTTCATTCATCTTCATTTTCACACAATGACATTAGCATTTACATTGCCTTAAGAAATTGAATTTTTTTAGTTCAAACAATTGAGCATCAAAAGTCATCATCGGGTTTTGCATAATCATCTGCGTAGTCAATGTATGTAATTTTAATAGATGTCATGAATGGGGTTTTAACATGGGAGGATGTAACATATAGGAGGATACTGATGTTTAGGCCCTTCCAGATGAGCTGGAGATTCGAAATCTTTTTCCTAGGTAGGATTTTGTGCAAAACCGACTAGAAAAAACGAAAATCTTGAGAAAGTGCAACAATGCGGACGCTGAAAATTCGCAATTGTTTAAACAAATTTTCAAGGTTTATGTATTTCCGAATTTGCTACGTAGCTGAAATTTTTTTTAGAGGTAGGATTTGTAAATAAAACGAAACAGGGATTATAGAAATTTTGATGTTTTAATTTGTTTGGCCGTTAAAAATTCTTAAAGTTGAAACAAATAGGTAAATGTTCAGATACTACGGAGCGAGTTAGAGAGCTGAAATTTTTAGGTTATTTAGAGTTTAGTCTATATAAACGAATAAACATTTCAATGTATCCAAGAAATTCTTATTGCAGCTGTTAAAAATTAATTAAATTTAAACAATTAGATAAATGTTATTTCACTTCTATTTGTGCTACAAATTTAAAATTTGTGGCATTATTAACCCAATGTGGAAAAAGTATAATATTCCTAAAATTGCAAAAATTAGTGATTGTTCAACTCCATTACTGTTCCATAAGGACAAAATGAAAATCTGTGCAGAGGAGAAATATTTGTAATGACGAAATATCTCTCTGAAAAATTGATTTTTCAAGGTGAGATGAAATGCTTGCAGTATGCAAGCACCTTCTACTAGTGCAATATACATACAATAACAACTAATTAATCTGTAAACAAATTTAAAAATACGTAATGTAGCACTTTTTCATTTCAATTATTACCTATTTTTATGGAGTTTTCTAAATGCAAGATAGTCCTTCATGGCTACTATAACAGTTGAGCCTTTCCGGTCGATGTCGACATATAATCGACATTTCTATTTTGCTCCCACGGTCATATGTCGACCTATGATCGACAAAACTTTCTTCAGATGTCGACTATATGTCGCTGCATGTTAGCTAGGCACCCTGAGCATGTCCCCAGCAGGTGCTGCCATCTCTAGAATTCTGATGGAACTCTTTGAACCTGGCGACAGTCATTATTTAAATCGCTCCGACCAGAAAGGGTTATGGGACTTGCAAATTAAGAGATATTTAAAAGACGTTTATTCGGTGTAATATCGTCATTTATGTTTTTAATTTGTTCTATTCCTTTAGGTCCAACTTTTGGAAAGTAAGACGTATCACGCTCTGAGCAACTTGCCGAAAGCTAGAGCTGCGTTGACGTCTGCAAGAACGACAGCCAATGCGATATATTGCCCTCCAAAGCTGCAGGCGGCCCTTGATTTACAGTCAGGTAATGCAAAAAATGTTTATTGCTAAATAAACATTCGCAGAAATGATTTATTATTATTTTTACCCCCTCCATATAGTTTTTTTTGTGAAAAAATCAAACCCGAGATTACAACGGAAGTAATTAATGTTAATGTTTAATGTCCCTGAAATGTTTTTTGTTGTTTAAAATTATCGTTTTACAAATCTTATAAATAACATCTGGTAAATAAACGGTAAACAGTTGAATAGCTGAGTCAAAATGACAATATGGTATCTACATTGAAAAATACCCTGTAGTTTATGGATCACATTTTATACCTGGTCTGTAAGGCAACCCCAAGATTTTAGAGGATTTTTTTCAAGCTTCAAAGATGGACTTGTAGAGCCGCATACATGTTAATTTCAATTTCTGCCAGATATACGTGCAGTGGCATGCAGAGGTTTGGTGATGCCCGGGGCCAACTCCTTGATTGTATGCAATTGCATTACATGCTTCAAATTGTCTGTGAAATGTTAACAAATTACTTATGCTTTTATATGACATTACTTGGTGACGGGATTTATAACTAACGGAGGCCACTCATGTTTCATAAATACAATATGTAAATGTTACGCACCCCTGCGTAGATTGTATATTTAAATCACCAAATACCTGTAAGCTTGGGAGTTTGGCACTTGTTTACGTTTACAGTTGTAGGAACTTGTTTGCAATTCAAGAGAGGAAGTAAAAATAACGTGGGACGATATTGTTTGACTTACATTTGTAATAATCCCTCGTTTCCAATATGACACATCGATACACGCATTGATACTAGAATCGTTTTATGCGCACGAATATTTGATACAGATTAAAATATAGCGAACACTTTGATTTCATGCTACGAAGCAAAGTAAAACCATAAACAAATATAACTAAATATGCTCCTTTCAACACCTTTACCACACGAAGAGGCCGCACGAGGACAAAAAAAATGTTAACAGAGACGATTTCATATTTCAAACACTACATTTTTATTTCACTCTTTGATTGGATGCCCCCGATATGGAGATCCCCGGGCCTGTCGCATCCTCGGCCTCCCCCTCTTCTGCATGCTACTGTATGCGTGAAATTAAACAAATGTTCCCTACATCCAATTGCACTGTATTTATGCTCAGCTTGTCTTAAGTAATACCTAGTCCCTCAAATATATCCTTTAATCCCTCAAGCCCGTAGTATTTTTTTTTAACCCCTGCTCCTCCCTGGAAGTGGCCGTTTAAATTTATTCCTCCATTCTTGTCATTTATTTATGTTTACTTTTAAACGTTGAAAAAGGGTAAATAGATGGCACAGATATTTACATTTAAGTGAAGAGAATCCAGGGTTCGTACGCGTGTATAGACGACAGCTGCTGAGGCAAGATTGCAAGGTCTGCACACATGCACGTCGAACGGGCTTGAGTGATTAATGGAACTTCTGTTATTTTTTAATGATATTAGTGATTGATATTTTAAATTTTGTGTTCTTAAAAGAACTGCGTGGTTTTTATAACAAAATTCGAAGATGTTTATTTGGGAAAATTTAATAGCCATGCAGGAATTGTTAAATCAATTAAATTATAAAAAGTTTTGAAAATCTGGAATGATAATGCATCCACCAAGATTTGTTTTTCTGGATGCTGGGATGCTTTATAATTTGGAGGTGTGGTAACACTGAGATTGTGGAGATGAATGATCCGTCATCACGTTTATAATGAATCGTTCTCTTTTCAGGAATATTGCACGCAGCGGATGAGCGAGACTTCAAGACTGCTTATTCTTACTTCTACGAAGCTTTTGAAGGTTACGACAGCGTAGAAAGTTCAAGAGCGCTCACGGCTTTAAAGTACATGCTTCTCTCGAAGATAATGCTCAGTTTGTAAGTGCGGAGGACCTTTTATTATTGTTTGTTTTGGGCATTTTCCATTTCAGAGGGAGTCCGACGAATTTTATGGCGGAATTTTTCACTGTGCATCTTAATTCAGTTATACACTTAGGAATATTAACATTGATGAAAATTAATGCTATTTCTTTCTTATTGTGTGAAGATTATTGATATATTTTAATTTTTTTGTGACAGTTCGGTTGCAGTATTTACTCGTATGCCATACGCACCCTTATTTATGAGCCAGTTCATAGGGGAAAAAGAGACATTCATTCCAGAATTTGAAGTTGACATTTAGGATTTAAAAATGAAATATTAAAAAAAATGTTTTTCAGTATACACACTTTTGTGTGCACTCAAAAGTAGAAAATAGATTTTTCTGCCCTCGAATTAAATTTGGTGTCCAGAATAAAAGTGGGTGGTAAAAATCGCCACCCGCTCTTATTCTGCACACCAAATTTAATTCACGTAGAGGGCAGAAAAATTTATTTTCTACTTTTGAGTGCACACAAAAGTGTGTATACTGAAAAACATTTTTTAAATATTTTATTCTCTGCTTTTTAGTCTTATATTTTAAAGTTGAGTTTTTGTATTATGGAAAATCGCAAAGATTATCAATTGAATTTTCAAAGTTTATTTCAATATAGGAAAATTCTTAAAATATTTGGAAGTTCCGCTGTAGTTCATTATGGTGGCATTAATTTCCCTTAAAAGCATTAAAAAGTCTTTGATTTCCATTAAGAGCGTTAAAGGTCCCTTTAAAAGCAATGTCATGGTTTTTAAACATTTCCATTGTTAAAGAGAGGAAAAATTCACACCTTTTTCTGATTCAAAGCAGATATTTACGCTAATTTGGTACGTATTTGACTTCTGCCGTAAAAAATTGAGAACTCTGTGCTTTCAGCTTGACAACTGTTCTTCTGTCGAATTCTTATCCCAATTTAAAGTAATTTAAAAATGCATTTTTAGCAAGCCTTGCACTGAATCCCATGCTTTTCTTATGGGGCAGTGAAATGGAACATTGGGGTTAAAAAGACCCCTTAAATATTAACTTTTTTGTGACTTTCGATTTTTCTCGTTGATTGTCATCTGAAATAAGAATATGCCTGAAATTTTAGCCCTGTTGCATTTATAGGGGCAGAGATATCAAGTGAAAAGGATTTGAAAGAAACATATATATATATATATACACTGTTAGAAGGTGCTTGCATACCGCAAGCCTTTCATCTCACCTTGAAAAAACATTAATTTTTCAGAGAGATATTTCATCATGAGAAATATTTCTTTAATTCAAAATATTTCTCCTCTTCACCGATTTTCATTTTTTCCTTATGGAACAATAATGGAGTAAAACAATCACTAATTTTTGCAATTTTAGGAATATTGTAAATTTTCCACATTGGGTTAATAATGCCACACATTTCTGCCAAATTTTAAATTTGTAGCACATTTAGAAGTGAAATAACATTTATCTAATTGTTTCAAATTAATTAATTTTTAACGGCCACAGTGACAACTTCATGGATACTTCATCTTCTGCGAGTATTTAACCTGTTTGGAATTTTTAGAAATGTAATGTTACCTTTCTGGTATTATTTCCATTTTGATGCTAAAATATTAATTTACTGTCATGTATTTTTTCTTGGCGTATTTGATTTCGTAGGCAACAATTAATTGTTGTTGTATGAAGTATTCTTTGTGTATATTTGAAATATTTTTTAATTTCAGTATATTAGAAGTTTTTATATAATCTTGATTGATTCCTTGGTGATTCTTTTTAATGTTGGTTATCTCGTTCTCAGGCCTGAGGATGTTCAGCATATAGTTAGTGGCAAGTTAGCGCTGAAATACGCAGGCAGTGCAATAGAGGCGATGAAAGAAGTCGCCCAGGCTAGCCACAAGAGATCTCTGGCAGATTTCCAGGAGGTAAGCAGACTTCGTCTTTTGATTCTAGCTTGCGAAATTGGAGATGCCCTTGAATGTCACATGTATAGCTTTTGTGGTTTTGCCCTTACACGGACCACCTCTTGGTATTCCAATTTTATTATTGTCAGTGGTACTTATGGCCTTTTGCGTCATGTAGGTGCAGTACAGGTAGTTCCTGCTTAACATGAGTTTGCTTAGCACGAAATTTGGTTGAGCATGATTTAGCAACTGGAGAATCTGTTCATTTTACACAAAGAATTCCTGTTTTTAAATGAGTTGCAACACAATCCATTACATAAAAAATAAAATAAAAAATGTTGCCATTAAGGCAACGTGTATATTAATTTACCGTAAATACCTGCGTATAATGCGCACCCTCGTATAATGCGCAGGGGGTTTTCAGCCTCGTAATCTATGATTTTTGTATATACCCGCGTATAGCACAAACAGATTTTTTTTAGCGTTACCATTCCAGGATAAAGTAGATGGTGTAACGCGGTCTAAAGCAATGGTTGAATTATTGGTATTATGAATTGATTGATTGATTGATCTTTATTTGGAGCGAGATTGAGACTAAAAATTCCCATGGTAACATAACGAAAGTGCGAAATGAAATTTTCGAATAACGTTCCAAAAGAACGTCAACTAACTCAATCATTACATACTCTGTTTACTTACAAGGTGATATTATGATATACACAATAAATCCAATTATATTAATTTCATAGTAGGGCATATGACATTGTTTGAGCTAATAAAATGAAGGAATGACGATAATCCTATGTCTAAGTTTTTTACATACGTTTTAGTCATACCTGAGGTGGACGGGTTCACCCAACCTTCAGTTTTTCCCTTAGTAGAACACTCAGGAGCATGTAAAAACGATAGCAAATAACCATAATTAACTACAGACTCGAAGAATCGAGAATAAATCACGTATGAATGCTGAAAGAAGAGTAGGGAACAATAACTTGATTTAGTTCTACAAGAAGCATCAACTGCCAGCGTACACAAAGACATCAGCTGCCATTGTTTCTAATTGTAAGTAGTACCAGTACCTCACCATCAGGCCGGGCGCCGGTGTAGGGTGACGTCATGCGTAAGGTGACGATTCCGATAACAACATCAAAGAAGAATGGTCCAGTGACGAAGAATTTCTTGGCTTTTAAAATGAATAAATACTGAATTCATTCTTTTCGTATCTAATTAATGTATGTTTATAGAATTAGTTAATAAATGTTTACTATTATCTATCTTACTTTTCGTAAAAATCACCAATAAAAATATGAGGATACCCGTGCAGTAATTAATGTGCCGAAATTGTGGAAATATGGGGTCAAATGAAAATAGGAAGATTATGTACCCTCGTATAACACGCATCCTAATTCTTAACTCAAATATTTCAAAAAAAGGTGCGCATAATTCGCGGGTATTACGGTATATTTATTCATAATAAATACTAGATAATATATAATTTGCGGTCTAAAGCCTAATTAAAACTTTGCATAAGTCATTTTTGTGTTATTTACCGTGAAAGATGAAAAAGAGAAACTTTGCACAAATTAGGGAACATTAAACTAAAACATGTGAATAAGCTTTGGAAGATGAAAAAAGCACGTTCGTTGTAGATGTAAAACCAAAAACGGTATCAAAACATAAGAAATATCATGATCACGACGGATATCAAATCCCAAGGAAGTGATCCTTGAGTTGTTTTATTGTCCTAACGAAGTTACAAGACACTGCTTCCCCCAATCTGAGGGGGAGAATCGACTTTTGTGAATTCTATTTCGTTTCTCTTTCCTCCTGTCCTTGGCTTTTTCTAGACCTCCCTTGCTCTCTGTGTACCTTCCATTCTATATCCTCTCAATCTCGCCCCAAATAAAGCCCCAATCAATCAATCAATCTATCTTTTTCTCCGTCTCCCCCTCTATCTCTTTCCTCCTATCCCTTTCTAATTCTATACCTCCCTTACTCTCTATGTGTGTACCTTCCATTCTGTATCCTATCCTTCCTATCTCCCTCCTCACATCCCCCCCTCTCTTGCTCTACATCTATATTGTCATTTATATGTATAGGCAAAATAATCCAAACTAAATCCCAGTCCCATTAGGATTACATATTTTTGTGAAAAATCCTACTATAATTTAAGGCAATCTATGCACTCGTATATATTACACGTAAGCGAGTTAACACTACAATTGGTTCTCGAAGTTCAACAATGTCAGCAAAGCAACATCCCGTTTAAAAACCGATATTTTCCCAGTATATGTGATTTAAATGTTTAATATGAGAGATTTCGAAAGCTACGCAGAAAAAGATGAATAGAATAAGAAACTTCATTAATTTTCTGAAACAGTTTAAATTCGGAGATCGTACGTCAATTTTTTCTAATTTTAATTTCCAAAATAATAAAAGCCTACACTTTAAAAGGTAGATTTTTACGTGTTATCTTACGGGAAACGAACCCGGATCTTTTTTCGTGTTTTTTTTTTCGTCATTTAATTTCTATATCCGAGTCAAACATTTCTGCAAAATTTCAACCTTCCACCTAATCGGGAAGTTTGTTAAAAATGCGTTAAAAAGCTCCATTGATGACATCGGCATTACACACAAACCCCACCATCGAGCCTTTTCTTATAATAATTATTAATGGTTTATGTGGTTTCTTGTCAGTTTTCAGTGCAGCATTTTCCTACTTTTGACAGTTTTTCGAGTTCCCCATAAGTTTTTCGTGTTCGCCAGAAGTTTTTGTGTTCAAACTCTTTCCAATGGCGAACTCCAGCAAATGACGCGACGCACCCTTTTTCGTGGGAAGCCTTCTTTTATAGCAACAGACATTAGCCCGGAAGAGGACACTAGTAGATCGAGGGTAGAACCAATTAGTGTTAGCGAGTGCAGCGCAATCTACCGGCACCTCACTGCAAACGGCATTAGTTGCGAGCCGACAACGTCGCCATGAGCGGAAGCAGTGAAGGAGAGGGGAAGAGCGAGATAAGACGTGGAGAGAGAGCGAAGACGGCGGAGCGAACGCAGCTGTGGGAAAGGTTATCTGCGAGTCGAACCCTTTTCCATATCATTTGTGATTCCTCAAGTGGACATTTCTACTAAGTATTGTACTATATTTGTGCTTTGTATTATGTCACTGCAATATAATTGTTAGTACATTTCGTGACATTTATCCAGTGTATGCTATTTGATTTGTGGTCGGCAGCAGCAGTGTCACCGAGGGTATCATATCGTTTAACTATTTTAAAATACTTTTAGTATTACGAGAGAATAATGTAAAATGAGACAGTTTCGTCTCATCAGGAACACATTAATCGCGTAAACCGTGGTAGTGGTGTATTATATAAAAAGGAAGTAACTAAACGATGGGTCATTTTTGACCCTTCCGAGCGTTAAAGGTGTTAATCGGTCATTTTTTGTCTTTTCAGGCAGTGAAGACGTACAAAGCAGATTTGGAGGAGGATCCTATAGTACGAGCCCACCTCGACACACTGTACGACACCATGCTGGAACAAAACCTTTGCAGAATCATCGAACCCTACTCAAGAGTCCAGGTCTGTGGAAGTGCAGAGGAATGACCTGTTTCTATGGAGCGCTGTTTTAATCGCTTGACTGATTTGTTTATCAAATTCTGATGAGCCCGAATGTATCGTGTCTGCCCGAATAGAAGCCGACCCCCAAAAATTTCCGCTATTTTTGACAAAAAAGTAACTTAAATAGATTTTATGCTGAAGTGTGCCGGCACGGCCTAGAAAACATTGAGATCGAAGAATAGAGTGGGAAATGGTTTAGTTGTTGACATTTTGAAATATTACTCCAATTAATAATTTTGCGTTTTTGGATAATGCTCCACATTCAGTGACGATAATTTCGTCTTCATTTTCACATAAGGTCAAATAAAGCAATAGCGACCTCGCGAAGATTATTTTTAATCCAAGTCTATTTCCAAAGAAATTAGCATTTACATTGCCTTTTTTTAATTATACACGTTCCATGTAAAGTTTTGCCGAAATTCAAACAGTTGAGCATCAAAAGCCGTCATTGCATTTTGCGTAATCGTCTGCGTAGTCAATGTACGCAATTTTAATAGATTCCATTAATGAGGTTTTAACATGCATATAAACATTACATTGGCTATAGCAGTAAATACAATAGCCAAGTAAAACTAATAGGAACTTCTTTTAATGGATAATGAAAACTAATACAAATTGCTAACTACCCTTACGATACATGTGCATAGCCTTGAGAAACAAAAGAAAATATCCAATAGCATTAAGAAACAAAAGAACAGTTAACATCGGCAACAAAACACAGTTACTGCTAAATTCAATATTCTAGCTTTATTATTTATTCATTAATATTAATCGTAGGTCAAATATTTACTTTACGAAAAATATAGTACTATCATTTGAACGCGACAGCAATGAGAGACGTTCTGCCATCTATGGGAGACTACGAGACTTAACCATAACCTCAAATTTTTTCCTTGGACTCGCATATAAGCCGAGGGGTGATTTTTTTCTTGATAGATTTTTGCAAAACACATTGGCTTGTATTCGGGCCGATACGGTACTCGGGCTGCTGTGTTTTTTAGACGAGTTTCGTTCCGCACATAAGCGCCTATTTCCTTCTGTCTGTCCATCCGTACACACATTCGTTCTCGGCTTCTCCCATACGGATTTTCATGGAATTTGCTATTTAGGACTTGCGTCGTAAGACACTAAGAAAATGGAATAAATGAATTGCGTAACCCAATCAGGGATACCACTTGACTGGCGACAAAAAAAGACTTCCTCATATTTCGTAAAATATTAATCATGCAATAAAGTCTTCAAGTAAAATATATAAAACTAGCTAAATAAGATATCTTTTGTAGAGTACATTTTTACCATGGGAGTTGCCGTTTTCAAGAAAATCAAAACAAGGAAATCGTAATTCACTTTGAAAAATTCAGGCATGGATACATAATTGTTGTCAACATAAACAGTCTTCGCAATAAGTGAAGTAAATAAGATCTGCTGTAATTACGAAAATAAGTTTAATACCATTACATGTGCAGCATTTTGCAAGCAGAAGGATGTGCATTTCTGATATATTATTTTGCAGTATGTACAGTGAAATGTCAGTGTAACGAATGGCAGAGTAACAAAATATTCAGTAAAACAAAATTATTTTCCATATTTCCGCTTTTAAAGATGTTCTTTCTAGGATATACAAACAAAAACAGCATCGTAAGATTGGGCGGTTCTTCAATTTTTCTGCCCGAAATTAAAGTCATAATTGTGTGGTCTCGCAGACTGTTTTGCGACAGATGTTCTCCTGTATCCAAATAATTTTTACTTTCTCCATATATGTAGTATGGGGAATGGTATTGTAGTCATGAAAAAAATCGACTTCGAGATTTCAACAGAAATACACGTTTTGAGGTCCCCTGAACACGTTTTGACCATTTTCTCGATGATGTGTGTATGTGATTGCTTTTTGTGGGTGCTCTAACTCAAAAATGATTAATCAGGTCAACGCAAAATTTTATATTTACCATTTTTATAAAAGTCAGAAGAACTGATTACTTTTTGGTAAAAATCGGTCGACCGGAAGTGGGTGTTTACTCTTGTCACATCCGTTATTTTGAAATATTTGCTTTAATATTTGATTAATGTAAAATTGTGCTGGAATAAAAGTTGTAGGAAATTTCATTTTCTACAACCTTTGTTAGATACATTTTTCCATATAATGCATCATTTAAGAGATATCTTATATTTTTAGCTGCCACCACCATGCCACCTACCGGCAACTTTTGTAAACACTTTTGTTTACACACTTAGTTATGTCTTAGTAACGCTTCTTTTTATTTACATAATTGTTGGAGCTTTGTGTGGCTATATCCAATATAAGAAGGCTATGGTTTGAGTTTGTTTTTTATCAAGTCTAAAATTTTCTCGCAGTTTCTTCAATTATTTATTATTATCTAACCTATTTGGAATTTTGAGAAATATTACAGATATGGAGAAAGTCATGTTGTGGCCACATCAGATTTTTAAAATTTATTTTTAAAATTAATATTCTACTAGTGGTACTCAGAAAAATTTTTGCAAAGTCAGTCAGAAATGTGCATTTAAAAAAGTGATAATAGGCCATTTCTCCTTATAAAATTAGTTAACTGACATTTTGAATTTCGTATTTGTTTTTGTAATTTGTGTGTGCAATTTTAATTGCTTCTCCCTTACGGAGAAGGTATCATTACAGTATTGAATTGAAGTTTTTTTTCTGTTGATCAATCGTTAAAAATACCCACATTCCACAGGCAGTTTACTGAATAATAATAACCTGTAATTATCAACGTTGCAATCTATTAAGTTTGGCATTACTACAACTATAATTTCGATGCTTCATAAAAAGTGTGAAGTAATAACGCATTTCTTTCAACTATTTGAAGGCTTAATAGATGCTGATTCAATCGGAGGCAACAATATGGGTTGCCTTGGCAACACCCGGGAAGAGTTCAACAAACCCGAAATTTATAAAAGAAATGCGTATTTCTGAAAAATGTCTAAATATTGCAAGAATAAGATATTTTAAGTTTTAGCTGTCGAATAAAGCGAAAATGGAGAAAATTGGTCCATATTTACGTATTTTAATGCAGTGGTTGTCAAACCTTCATTTGTCGCAACCCCCTTGAATATCATGCAGCCCCCTTTGAAACGAAAATAGTAAAAATAAGACACTTCATCGCAAATTTCTTCAATTTATGTAACTATTAATAATTTTTATCACATTTTCCAAAAATTCTCTGATAAAATTTTGTTTGTGAAAACGTTATTGTTCAACGTTTCACCTTGCATCCGAAATAATTTCGCAACCCCCTGCGGTCCACGGCCCACAGTTTGAGAAACGCTGATTTAATGAATGAAGGAAAAAGACCTTGCACCTTGAAAAATGGAAACTCCTGTGTAAACATATGGAAAGATATAATTGTCTCCTGGAGTCAAACCTGGGACATTTGTGTAAACGAAAATACTTTTTTCGAGGTCTCCTAGTTAGAAGAAGCAAAATGGCATTATCTTATATTTCATTTGTTTAAAAAACATTGATTAAATGCATAACCTTACTTCATATAACTCGTAACAGTCAGTTTGTTGTGTATCAATGCATTACACGTCAATGCATCACACGACAAACTCATCGCGTGTCAATACATCTCTTGACATTCTTCGTAAAACAAAGGGGAATGCGACACACCATGATTTAGCGTACATCAAATGGGGAGACATCCATAACAAGATTTTTCTTTATATTTCGATAATACCAGAATGAATTGCAATTCTCTTTGCGAATTACGCAAGGCGAGACACGTTAGATACAGTAATCAAAAGGACAATTTTTTGTTTGTTTTAGTTTTAGGTGGTTAGAATTAATGACCTCACTAGAACGCAATGCAGATCACCCTGCTAAAAGTTTGGTTTTATTTGAATCGTTAATTCTGTAAAAATTGTCCCTGTTAGGGGGATATCCGGACAGACACATGATTATTATCTAATTTTGATTTTAAAAGGCCAATAAAACATCAATTTAAACATGTTTATCAGTGGAATATACCTGATGAAGTATAAAACTAATCCTTAAACCATCATTTTCAACGAGAATATCATTTTCAGTGAATGTTTTCACATAACGAGACAATTTTACTGCAATGCAACTCTTGGGTAAATTGTGAGAGCTTGGTGTTTGAATTTAACGTTGCATTTTGTTTTTCGTTTGTTTTTCAGGTTGATTATATCTCTCAGTCCATACGTCTGCCCGTGGCTCAGGTTGAAATGAAGCTGTCGCAGATGATATTGGACCGAAAGTTCCACGGGATACTGGACCAGGGGGATGGCGTGCTGGTGGTGTTCGAAGAGACGCCCGTCGACAAGACTTACGAGAAAGCGTTGGAGACGATACACAACATGGGGAAGGTCGTCGACACCTTATACCAGAAAGCGAAGAAGCTGTCTTAATGATGAGGTTTTAATCTCCGGTTATTTGAATTTTTTTAATAAAAAACAGTTAGGTTATTTTGTCAGTGTCTTTTCCCCTTTAGCGATAGCGTCACGGGGGTCGGAGGGATGTTTTATTTATTATCGTTAGGTTTTTTTTTCAGAAGTTTCGGATTGTTGGGCAAATGAGTCTTCTTCCAAATTTATCTTATAGTATTTTGAAGTTTCGAAACGAACGATGTTTACTAAAAGTAGTAATTTTGTCAGTTTAACTGTCCCAAATAAATTTATCATTTGGTTATAAATATTGCAACGAATTTCTGTCCGGCTTGGTTGTGTTTACTCGAATCCAAGACAAGGTTTTTTCCAAATTTCAGCTTTTGAAAATCAAGGCTCATCTTAAATTCAAGCATGAAGTGGCGTACCATCAGTATATTGTGGTCAATTCGTTGTGCATCAGTTCTGCACTCATCAATTCGGTGCTCGTCAATTCATCATGCACCAGTTCGTCATGCGTCAATTTGTCACATGGGAAACTTGTCGCATATTGATAAATTACACAGCAAACTTGTTGTGTCGATATATTGCACAAAATAATTAATCCCGTGTCAATTCATCGCTCGACAAATTCGTCGGGAGACACTGTGACTAGTCTATGGCAGGGAGCAATGCATTGACGCTCGACGAATTGTCACGCGACCAATTGCTGTAGAATCATAGGAAGCGTGGTTACATGTTTAATTGATGTTTATTTAAACAAATGAAACAAGATAAAAATAATGATATCTACTAAAAAAAATTTCATTTCAAACTTACGATCCAAATTTCAATTAATACAGTATTAATTTTCTAAATTACATTTTTTTTAATTTGTTTTTTCTCAAACCAAAATTTGAAACCAACCGTTTCAATTAATGAACGAACTAGTAAACTTATTACGGAATAGATGTTTGAAATATGAACCAAATACATTCAGGGAGAAATTTGGTCATAAAATCTTTTTTATTGTTTTGACAGTCTGCTAAAAGGATTCAGGGTCGTGTTGATTTCGGGGTTGTCTTGGATTCCGGTAAATACGGTCATTTCGTACAATTTGAATTTTTCGCAAGGATTGGTGGTCAGTATATTCAATTGCAGTTTTAGTTTCTTAAATTTGTGGTTTAATATTTACGGAGCTCTGTTTTCTTACTGTTTAAACGGCTGAATTTGTGAGGTATAATGTTTTAAGTATTTAAGTACAATTTATTATTAGAATTTCAGTATCAAAAATCAATCCGTCATCTTCATTTGGATTAATTATGGGACGTTTTACCGTATTAAGATGTTTTTTTTTTTTAAGAGTTTAAAAAGTTCAACGTTTTGAACAACCTGCGTTATTGTTCGCAAGCGGGTTTTTGTAAAAGTTGTTGCAAATCTTTGAAAGTAAAGTTATGGTTTCAAAATGAATTCGGTAACAACAAATAGGTTTTTTTTGCCAAGCGCACAGCAATTTGCGAAACTTGGGAAATTGGATGTCTTAACAGGCATCCCTTCGGTTACGGGAAAGTTTGCGCTTTCGAACAAGCGTTATTTTTATTTTTCTCTTTCATCTGCTCGCATAAACTAGTTAAGGCATTGTTTTTTTTCATGCAATTTCTTCCGGCCTTTACGTCAAACCTGTTGAAAGGGGGAAAAGAATTCTGTGAACGTTTCTCTTTTACGAAAGAAATTGTTTGGCTCATGTAAAACATCTTCGATTTAAAAAATGCGTTTTTCTTCATGTAACTTTGGATTATATAAATATATATATATATATCTTTGAATCGTTTTGGATTAATAAAAACTTGAAGGTCTTCGAGTGTTTTGTTTCTGTTTGCGTTTGAATACAGCATCTAATCTACTGTTGCATGTTTAAAATGAACTGCGAAAGTACCCTCGGGTACTTGCGCTATAAATTATGGCGTGAGTACTCGGGCTGGGTCGAATCGACCCATGCACTTTAAAGCTAAAGAAAGAATGCTTTTTAGGCCAGGATATTTTTTAAAATTATTTGTAAATCTAAAAATGTCTCGATACGCAAACAGCTTAATTAATTTTAAATAACTCATCAACAATGTATTTGGAAATATTTAATTTCAAACCAATATTGGGCTCAAGAAAAACAAATATAACTGTAAACATTGGTCTAAAATGAGATGTTGTTTTAACTTTTTCTGGGTTGAATTGGGCCGTCTTACGGAGGTTCCCAGGCTTCCCCCGCCATTGCTAGGTTGATATTTTTCAGTTAACGTGCGAATTTTTATTGCGTCTAGCGTGTACTTTCCAAGTTATTTGCTCTTCTACATCTTTAAATTTTCGATTCGGGACCCATGAAAGCAGTTAGCACATTTAAAGCGTCATCAAACCCAGCTACTAGAAGAATGAAACTAGACACATGTATCATACTTTATATAAAAATAAACTGATTTGGGCAACACATGACTCGCTCAATATTTATATGGCAAATTACATGTTGTTAGCTCGGGGATCGTTGTCAATATTTACTTCCGGTTGACGATTAAGAAAAGTAAAATGAGCGTTACTAAGATGTAACTAAGCGTCAATTGTTAACAATAGTCTTCGGTAGGTGGCGTGGTGGTGGCAGCTAATAACATAAGATATCTCTTAAACAATGCATTATATGGAAAAATGTATCAAACAAAGGTTGTAGTAAATGCTATTTCCTACAACTTTTATTTCAATACATTTTTACATTTATCAAATATTAAAGTAAATATTTCAAAATAACGGATGTGACTAGAGTAAACACCCACTTCCGATTGACCAATTTTTACCAAAAACTAATCAGATCTTTTAACTTTTATAAAAATGTTAAATATAAAATTTTGCGTAGATCTGATTAATATTTTTTGAGTTAGACCGCCCACAAAAATCTTTCACGCAGACATCATTGAGAAGATAGTCAAAACCTGTTCAGGAGACCTTAAAACGTGAATTTCCGTTGAAATCTCGAATTCGATTTTTTTCATAAAAACAATACTTTCTCTATACTTCGTATATGGAGAAAGTAATTTAGTGTATGAGGTTTCCAATCAAGTATAAGTATGTATCTATAACTCAACAAGTAAGGATGCACGCGGGTTTCCTGTGGTACAGAAGTGCATTTCGTCAAATTTGCCCTAGTATAATTGTATACTAATGTATTTGCTTTAAAATCAAAATTATTTAATTATTTTTCCTTATATTGTGGTATCCCCGATTTTTATAATTTTTTAAATTCCAAAAGTTAAAAACTTTTTTATTCCAAATTTTTTTTAAGAATTTCAATAATTTCAAAAATTTTCAAATAAAAAAATACTAAAATTTCAAGAATTTTAAAAATGTTAAGAATTTCAAAAACAAAAAAAAATTTAAAATTACAAAAAAAATTTAAAATCCAAAAATTTTTAAGATTCCAGAACAAAATTAGTTATAATTCAGATAGAAACTCGGGATGTTAACAATTCTATAGCTGTAAGAATGAGGTTTCTTATTTTGGAAGACTAAATTCAAATCAATGCCGAATTGACAAAGAAATTTGTTTTTAATCGGAAAGTAGCAGCTGCTCAACAATAAAGAACTGCAGCTACCATAGCAACCAGGACAATGCTTTTCAATGGGAATTGGCAATCCGTATTATAATAGCATCGCTTCAATGCTTTTTAATAGGGAAATTCTTATTGTCCCATTTAGTGTGGGGAAGTCAGTTTTCAGGGCTAATTGTGGAAGTAATTAGTATAGAAATGATTTTTGCGTAGAAATGTCGGTACTATCACCCTAAACAACATACTAAAAGTCCCCAACGGTAGGTGGTGTGCTAGTGCCACCATCTTGGGAAAATGGCCGACGTACAACGCTGAAAATGCATTTTTCACAAGTAACTCCAAAACGGCTAATTCTATGGCAATGTTTAATAGGAATGAAAGAAAAGAGGAGATAATTTTCTATAAGATACGTCAAACTTCTTTATGTCAATTTATAATTGACTAAAAAAGCCGAGGACTTGAAAAGTGCTAACAATCGACAATTATGAGCATTCAATTGTTTATTTGTGCCTTGAATAGTGTATTTTTAGTTTACCCCTTTCCATGTCACCCCAGAGGTAGAGTAATAGGTGCGGGGTTTTTATAGTATCCCCGGTAGGCCTAATCCAGTCATTTTCAAATCATTCACAAGAATTTCATATTTCTAGAAGCACCCTTACTTCTTCTCCTTTTAACGTAAAAAGTGCTGTGCTCAATAATAACTGGCAAAACTTCTTCAGAATTTAAGCGATCTTCAGAGAAATAAACATGCGCATATGACTGCATATGCGCGTATTTCCGAGTTTCCACCTTTATAGGCAACACATTAGCCCGGAAGAGAATGCTACAATCATGCCAATTAACCAATCAACTTCCGAGAGAGGTACGCCCTCATCTCGAGACGAGATCAAACGAAGGGAGTTTGAATGTGGCAACCTCAGGGAGCAGAACCAGCAGGCTGCGAGGCTAATAGTGAGAAAACAGCAGAGGCTTGAAAAGAGACCATGTGGCGAGGGTCGAGAGAGAATGGCAGACCACTGGCGAGGAAGCCGAGACAAGGCACCACAGCCGGTGAGATTTCCTTCTTCATCCAAGCGCAATTTTTGTATTGTTTATCATCCCTCCAAAATGAACTATTCTATTGGGTATTTCTTTTGTATATTTCTGTATAATATTTGATTCTAATATATTTGTAAGCATTTTGCCTGCCACGTTGCCATTGTGTTAAATTCGACTGTCTTGTGTCAGCACCAGTATTATTTTAAAAGGGTCGTATCGTTTGTTTAAATCTGTAGTATCTTGTGAATTACGAGAGAGTAACGTGAATGGGACAGTCTGCCTCTGGGTCTTTTAATTTTTCTCTCGGTTCTTTTAAATAATTATCATCATTTAAACCCATTTGGAATATTTAGAAGTGTTCAAGGTATTGATAAAGTTATGTGGCGGCCACATCAGATTTTCTCTGATCTTTTCGAGCTGGTTGGAGTTGGCGCTTGGTCGTCATTCCGAGCTGTTTCGTTTTCTCTTTGTGCTCCTTTGGTTGGGATCTGGTTTGTGTTTATCTCTATTATATAGAGAGTCGGCCGATATGCAGTGCGTTGGATGTCGGCCTTAAATCCCTCAGCCCCTAAGCCATCGCCTACTTGGGCCTTATTTCAAATCCGCTACCGATTATATATCATGATATCATTGATTGTAACCAAGATAAACATATTATGCAGTCGTAATGATAACACAAAATATCCTATTTGTAGTAATTTATTGGTCCAAAGATCAAAGTACATTGATATACGACAAGTCCAAAAAAAATCCATAATTTTAAATCACTATCAGTATATTATTGCACCGAAAATGGCTTCTTGTTATAGTATATATAGTGGCTATAATAAAGTTTGTTTTGCAGGAAAATCCTTAACTTTCGCTCGATAGCAGACATTTCTTGGATGATTTTCAGTCCATGAGGGAGGTGATTGTATAAATGCAATACAAACACTTGAGGGAAAAGAGCAGTCACTCAAGTACGGACACAGGGAACGTGTAAATCACTGTCTAGTATTACAGTAGTATTCTCCTTTCCTTTATTTCGTAAGAGTACATTTATTTATTTACACACTGGTCATGGGCCCATTTAAAATTATCTTTAACTCAAGATGGTTGGCATTCAAAAAAATTATGTGCGTACATAGGTAACCATTGAGAGACAGGCACACAAAATACAATTCACACTAGTAAATAAATCAGTCGCAAAAAGGTACATCAGCACAATAAAAATAACCAATGAAACTTGCAATTGATCATAGATTCCTCAAACACAATCTGAACCTATGAACAGAAGCGGAGAACAGATCAATATCAGCTGGCAATCTGTTCGCACTTCTCATCATCCTTGCAATTGGAGAGTTATACGAGTAATTATTATTGTAAAAGTCAATGTTAAACAAAGATTCATTTCGAGTATTGAAAACTGGAACATTAATCATTTTCAACTAGTGAGGCCAATCTATAGAAGGGTTAACAAGAATAAAGAAAGAATAAATCAAATGAATTATGAAAGAGACAGAAGCGAGAGTTCTATCATGATATCAAAA
Source organism: Tanypteryx hageni (assembly GCA_028673005.1). Lineage (NCBI taxonomy): Eukaryota > Metazoa > Arthropoda > Insecta > Odonata > Petaluridae > Tanypteryx > Tanypteryx hageni. The sequence goes on from JAJPWW010001012.1 coordinate 428,891, forward strand.
TATGGAATATTTTCTTGAGGGTACCCAAGCTGAGTAGCAACTAAGCGAATAAATGTTTTCTGTACTCGATCCAATTTAGATTTGTAAGTTGTTTGGTATGGTGACCACACGCGCAAGATGCATTCCCATGAACTGACCGTATTAATGCACAATAAAGAAATTTAAATGTATGAACATCAGAAAAACAGTGAAATCTATATGAGGCGAGAATGTCAGTTTATGATCAAAATAAACACCCAAATCCTTAAATTCAGACACTTTTTCCAGATGAGAGGAACGAATATGATAGTCATAAACTATGGGTTCATGGATCCTGAAAAAAGTGAAAGATTTACGTTTTTCAATATTTGGTTATCTAGACAATTTGGGAAGCCGAGATAGAGCAGCTTGTAGAGAGAAAGTCATCTGCACAGTTTGAGGTCATCACCAAAAAGTACTGTTATTTGTGTAAATCAGGAATGAAGGTGCATTTTATATTTCACACATCTTAAAAATACCCGATTTGTTAAGAAGAATGCCTTGGGAGTTTGAATGCTTCATCTTTTAACGATTGATCATTACAGAACTTCAAAGGGTAAGTACAATAAATCGTTTGGCTAATGTATCAATCATCTTGTATCTTGTTAAAATGTTGGCTCAGCCTAACTACTGCCCTAAGGACTCGAGGAAATATGGTAATATTAATTGTATATTAAAGAAGTAAATCTCAAATCGACCTAATTTTTATTTATGGCTATCAATCGTGTTCTTTTCTCTACAGAAATCACAATGCTCAGAATTTAATAAAAAAAACATGATCTCCAGCTTTATTCTAAAATGTCTACTTCAATTCATTCAGCTTGAAGTGTTAAATTTTGTTGAACCATCTTTGTTTCCAATTACTGGTCTTGATACTTGCTCACGATAATTTATATAACTTATGTCAGTTTATAATTCCAAATCAACCATGTGATAAAATAATTAGATGGGTTATTTATTCAAAGGGGTCATTGCTCAGATTTACAATTTTCCTCAAAATGAATTTCCAAATGTAGAACGAGCTAATTTTTTAATTTGTAAATTACCTGCTCGGGTATATCCTCGAGATAAAATAAATGACAAAATATTTAAAATTATCCTGATACCGTGTACACGCAGTTTTGGTAAATACAGCAAAATGCATCGAAATTCCGATGAAAAAAGTCTTACTTTGTCATTGAAAAGGGCGTCATTATATGTTCGGCCAGGTGAGCTCCAATCTTGGTGCAGATTACGAGTAAATTTTGTTTCAACTATCGTCTACATTTCTAAAATTTCTCTCTTTATTGGTTTAAATTAAGAACGTATACTTTCATTTGCAAACGTTGCGAGGAAACCTTGTGTTCGTTCCGAATACGGTATGAAGGACGTGGCATACTTCTGCCCTATTTCTAGAAAAAGCAGCTTTTTGAGATATTTCGCGAAAAACGTGTTACCGTGGCATCTTCTGATAAAACTCTATGCAGTAATTGTTCTTCCAAATGTCACCACAAGAATAAAACAGCAGGTATTCAACCCTGATGCGCATTGTAGCAAATTAAAAACAAAAGAAAGTACAGCTGCGGGGAGAATACATATATGTTTCTAGTCCTAATCCTAACATTTGAATAATATTGTGATATAGAAAGCGAAGGTTCTTTCAAATAATATATCCCTTCTCTTCCCAAAAGAGGAATGCTTGGGTTTGCTAAATATGAATTGTAAATAAAATTCAAGGCGTATAATCCATTTGTACTCATTATAATAAATATTTTTATAACAGCAAAAACTATTTTTTTAGATTAAACATTTTGTCATGAAAAAGTCAGATCGAGAAAAATGTTTTTATTTATCCATAAATTCACAATAATAGTCAATAAGAAATTTTCGGAGAATAAGCCCAACCAACTTATATTGACTTTTACATACTGTTTATATTGACCGACCTTCGTACTGCAGCCCGTTAAGTAAAGAGGGCAATACTTGCGCCAGAATAAAGATACTAAGTATATCTGCTAGCTGCTGTTTCACCAAAACGTGAGTAATTGTTAATATTGATGTTTTATTGACCTTATGTTAATTTGTATGTTATAGTTTTATATGTCAAATTCAACCTTGTTTGGATGATCATGACAATATAGTTAAAATTCAAGCCCAGAATTTGAAATTGGTGTAAGTATGTCATCTCGGACAAGTTTGCATTAGCTTCATTCTTTGTCTTTTATTTTCTTAATGGTAATCATTGACACGTATTGATTTAAATTTCATAATGTAACTTTATGATCGTGTACCTACCAGCTGACAAAACTAGAGCATTTTTAATTTGCTCAATAACATCGTACAACAACTTTTCATAGCACTTAAAAACATCGAAAATGGCACTGCTTCTTTGATCAATGTATTCTAAATTAATAAAGAACTTAATCATTTTTAGTATGATTACTTCCCACCGCTGAAATACAAGTTGTATGCGAATGTTTAAAGTTTAATGATTGTCGCTCACGGCGTTCCAAGGATTGGGTTCAAGAAGATGGCTCGGTACATTTCATGTTGACTGAGTAGGACTTTTTATTTTCAAGAAATCAATATTGTATTGATACTTGGAATTGGAAGTTTATGCAAAATGGAACTTTGCGTTATGGATAGAATTAATTTAATTTGTAGCGCGTAAAAATGCTTCTTGTTATTGAATTTTCAAAACCGGTCTAAGCCCAAGGTAATTTTTGGATGAAATTTAATAAATACGATTAACGGACTAAAGCCGTGTAGTAGATAAATCCAACAAATTTTTCTCCAGTCCGACGAATGCTGCTATATATTCGCGTGAAATTACTACATTCATTACTTACTGCTGGAGTATTCTTTGCTTAAAACTTATTTAATCTTTATTACGCAGGATTAACGTAATCGAAACATTTCTTTATAAATTCTTGAGCTCGTGTATGCATTTTATGGCATCTGACTTGCCGAGTATCCTCGTTGGTAATGCGAATAAATTGATGTAGAAAGGGTTTCGGTAATTTTTGATTTAATTTGTGTATGTAATTATGAAGCGGTACGTCGAGTGACAGCGTTGCGGTATTCAAGCACGACGGGTTCGAATCCTGTCGCGGGCCTGACCGCCACTAGCGTTGCGGACAGCTATTGGTAATGGGAATTGGAATGATTGATCTTGCGATAAGGAATGCACGCTAAAATGCGTGTTTTAATTACGGCGTGTGTAACTATAATTTTTATTACGCGTTCACATTCGGTTAAATTTCAGTGTATATACGTGAGGGGCAGAGAAGGAATTAAGTTTTATGACTATGATTGCTGCGTTTGTGTCCAAAATGACAGGTTATCGGTGCTCATTGGCTAGAATTGTTTTCATTTATTGTTTTGGAAATACTGAGGTAAATAAGAAAATGACCCGCAGAGTCTGCTGTCATATACCATAAATAGCCAATAGTAAATAAGAACCATTTCTTTTAAAAAATTTAGAATATTTTTTGGAGAGTTTTTTGATGGATAGCGGGAAGGTGTCGCTGTTCATGCGGGCCCGATACAATGTATTAAACTTATAAAACCGAAAGCAGTAGGAACATCAAAATATACCTCGAAGAAGTTTTAAAAATTGAATTATTTGACTGGTTATTTATTAAATATTGAAAAGGTAATATGTGATTGATTTTTTTACTTCAATATAATACATCGATTACCCATAAGGCACCGGATCGCGGGATTTACGCCATGAAAATGCACCCTTATTTAAGTAATATTTTGTACTCCGATTTGATGATGCCTAAATTCACAGGTTTGTGATGAAATCTTTACATATTAACCATTTAGAATATGTTTATTTCCGTGTAATGAAACCACAAGTTTTGATTCAATGTCCATTAACTAAATTGTTGAAAAATACATTGTTTTATCGTATCTTTGTTTGTTTTTAGTTTTTGTAAACAGCAGTTCTTCGAGGAAGTCAGTTTATTTCACTGTTGCGAAATTTTGGAGACAAAGATATTATTATTTAGTCAATTTAACTCTTGGATGCATGCCTGAAAAAACTTACACATTTACATAGATGGGATGAAAAAGACCCGCTGTGAAATAAAAATGCTTGCTGATGATTTGGTGTTGTTTATTTCACTATTTTGTTTTTAAAATAATTCCTACAAGCTTTAACTTTTGTAAAATATTTTTTTTTTAATTTTAAATAATTATTCACATTTACTGCAAATGTGTATTGTATCTTCTTTACATATTTTTATGCGACACTTTGAACTTCTCCTTTCACATTTCATATCCTTCTCTGATGGGCAAAGTGAACGTCACCTTTTTCCTGCTCCAGGTGTGTCATTTTCAACATTTTCAGCAACTGGAATGAATTTTTTTATATCCTCCATTGTAGCTTTCGACAATGGAGGATTTTTTTATCTCCTTGCCATGTATGGTAGCATCAACTCCTTGGACAGCTTTTCTAGAAATAGCCTTCCTAGATTTTTCCACGCTCAAACTGTGGTTGTTTGTCTAAAATCACTTGCGTTCCATTGATTGCTGCGACATTCATAATGTGTCACCATACTGCAAAAGGCCATCTCTTCGTCAGTCGCTTGCATGTATAGTTGGGTACTTATTTTCCAATTCAAAAGCTCAATGCTAACTTTTGTTTTGTTATAAAAATGAATTACTTCTGGCTTTTTCTCCCGAGTTCCGTCAATCACACTATCATAATGTTGTGCACTCGATAATATTACGGAATAGTTCTTTTTTTTGGTAAACAACTATGCTCATATGTAGGGTCAGTCATTTTTCCAATGTATACCAATGGCATAAAATGTTATTACTCCGAAATAAATGGCACAAAGGCATTTCTTAAGACATTCCTAAAATATTATTTTCATATCTTAAAAATTGTTTAAATTATAGCAAATACCCCCCCTATGCATCCTACGGTTAAAATAACTAAAAGTGTACAAGTAATAAATAGGCAGGGTGGCCATACCCCATTTTTAGAAATGCCCCTTCTCGTCTTATTTGCGTACTACCCCAATTCTAAATTTATGATTTGGCCACCCTATAAATATGCGAAGACCGAATTCACTTGAATCTCTATTCGAATACATACTCTATCATTTTTCCTACTGCTTTATGGCCGCACAATTAATTCGAGGTCATAGGAGATGGTAATATTATAATACAAATCGGCTTCTTATTTAGCAATTGCATTTGTTTTGTTGCAGTGGCATAAGACAAATTAAAATCGCAGAAAGTTGTAGATGAAATCGTTCAAATTCTTCACAGCCGATGGAAATTGATTGTGAAATATTTTGTTCTACTTATGCCGAAGAATTTTGACTTTTGCGGATCTCATGAAAGCATTTTAGTTTAAAAGCGAATGAAATTTATGAATTTATTCTTTGTAATTATCCATTTCCACTTCGTTATAGTATGGTTGCTGTTAAAACTTCTCAAGCTATGTAAATTTTCATCTTTATTTATGGGCAGTCATGCTAGTACATAATTATTTATTTGAACTGCTTTGGATTTATTAATTTGATTATTGAAATTAGTGACACTATTGAAGAATTCCACCCGTTAACCCTTTAACTGCTGTACGGTTTAGGAATTGGTTGTAAATTGTCAATTTTTTGCCCTAGTTCCTTTCTCTCATGTATCACTATTTGTACTGATTTTCTTACTCACAGCAGTTGATTGCCTAGATAAACAAATTTTTGAGGTAGAGGAGGAGAAGAGAGATATTTTTATTGTCACAGTTGAAGACATATTATGCAGACTCAAACCCATTACTATGAACTAGTGTATTGCCCGTCATATGGCGGATAAATAATAATATTCTCTCCCTCCCTCTCTCCCTCCCTCTGTCTCCCTCCCTTCCCCTCTCTGCCTCTTTTCTCCCAGCTCCCCTCTCTCTCTCATTCCCTCCTGTCGCAATCCGTAGCTCTCCCTCTTTTTCTCCGTCTCCCTCTTTATCTCTTTCCTCCTGCCCTTTTTTCATTATATTCCTCCCTTACCCTCTGTGTATGTACCTTCCATTCTATATCCCTTCCTTCCATGGGCGGATTCAGACTTCATCCAAGGGGGGGGTAATGTAGGAATGAAAAAGCATTTGATACATTTTTGTTTAAAATATATTTTAATCAGAAAAAGCAAATATGGAACTTATTAGTAAAAAGCGAACACATTAAGACTGCACACGCAATACATCGATTAATACTGAAAAAAGAATTAAATAGAATTTTATTCAACAAAATTAATACCACTTAACAATGTCTTTATGATTTTAAATTAAAGATTATACATAACATATATTATGAGGTTATATATTTATATTGTATTAATGGCGAATGAATGCAGTTAGTAAGTATAAATATGCAATTAATTAGACATATTTTACATTTTAAAATCAACATCTTAACATGAAGAAATGGAGTTGAATGGTAATTTTTTCGACTGTTCAGAAATTCTAGGGGGGGGGGATTAACCCCCTTCACCCCCCCTTGAATCCACCCATGCTTCCTTCCTATCTCCCTCCCCACACCCCCCTCTCTCTTACTCTACATCTATGTAGTCGTGTAGATAAACAACAGAATCCAAACTAAATCCCAGTCCCGTCAGGATTACGTATTTTTGCACAAAATCCTTCGATAATTTAAGGCAATCTATGCACTTGTGTATATTACACGTATGCGGGTTGAGACTACAATTGATTCTCGAAGTTCAACAATGACGTGTTCGGCAAGGCAACATCCCGCTTAAAAGCTGATATTTTCTCAAAATATGTGATTTAAATGTTTAATATGAGAGATTTAGAATGGTAGGTGGTAAAAGATTAATAGAATGAGAAACTTCATTAATTTTTCTAAAACATAGTTCAAATTCGAAGATTGTACATCAATTCTTTCTAATTTGAATTTCCAAAAGAATAAAAGCCCGCACTTTAAATTCAGTGCTATACCCAAACAAACACATGTAGACTTTTATTATAATAATGATACAAAACAAACAACCATCATTTACATAAAAGTTATTTATAAGAATTCATTTTTATATCGTCACTTGTTTTTCGTCAACCCTCAGGACGTGCTCCTCGGAGGCGTTCCCATGGACACCAACCGGATGTCTTGCCTTTACCAGAAATTCAACCTCCGTAACAATAGCAACAACAGTGCAGGGTCGGGGAAAAAGGAATCGGAACACCTCGCGACTGGTTTCAAGAGGAGACACATGGAGTTAGGGACGGACTCTTCGTTGGAATGCAGCAGCAGTAGCAGTGACACGGATGGCGAACTGTCGAAGCTCAGGGAAGAGAACCGGAGGCTGCGGAGGACGGCGAAACATTACAGGTTCTGTGATACCCACGTGACATTTTAGTGAATGAAATTTATGAATAATTGCCCGTCAAATATGATGATTATGCATGAATCAAGTATTAAGTTTAAATAAAACTGAAATAAAAATTAATGAAACCAACTTATATATGCACTAAAAAGTAAACAATAAATATAAAAGTCACATTCCAGAGATTAAAAACAGTTGGTTCTTCGGTCAGGCATATCTTCCTTTTATATTTTTAAATTTTTACAGGCATCCCTCGTATAATGATGCTTCACACAATGACGTTTCGCGTTAGGACGCCATAACATTGTGACCCTTTTCTGCACTTAGAACATGTCTGCTTCCCGGTTATGATTCTGGAGAACAACTTCACACCTATCATTCCCGATAAAAACTCTCTCACAGGGGGCAATTCTAAACATAGCAGTAAAAAAATCCAGGGAGATTTTCCCCATTCTTCCTATTACAGTGGGTGCTTACATATTGACTCTTGAAAAGCACAAACGTTTGGGGGAAAAATGCCAAGTGGTCAGTGACACATGGAGACCACAGCTCGAAATTGGATTGTAAGTCCTGGGAAGATCACTCGTCATTAGAGGCGATTGGTTCAAAATAAGATTTGGGGTAATTTTGGTCGCATTTCATTTTTTTACTCATCTTTCATCGGACGTGTGCCTTTAGTTTATTATCGCTTTTCACCATTTATAGTGCAAATTGTGAATATGTCTGTTATATTTTTTTTACTTTCTCCATACGTAGTATAGGGGAAGGTATTGTTGTCACGAAAAAAATCGATGTCAAGTTTGACGGTAAGGTCCATAACTCAGCACGTTAAAGCAACAGGTATTTGACGATTGTAATTTATTGGCACCATGAAACACGTTTTAAAATTTATATGCGCAGTTATGTTTTGCCGGTAATGCATCCTAATTATTCGTCTATTCTTATGGGAAATTCGTTTTCGTCTTTCATGTGTTTGACCTTTAAATGCCGATTGCTCCCGTACGGGCACACAAAATGCAATAGCTCACGGACGTATATCTTTCATAGTATTTTTTCGATCTGTTTCTTTCCCCTGCACAACAGAAGCAATTCTTCATTGTTTTTTACAATAAATTGCTTTTTATTTGAACATTTTAGTACAAATGATTCATGGGATACGGCTTTTTCCATAAAATGAACAAAAAATTGTCCGAAATAAATCCGGCCATTAACCCCTTTAGTACCTCGCCAATTTTAGCGGCCATGTCCAAAATTGACAGCAATTTTGCATCAATCTCGAAGAAAAATCACATACACTCGATTTATTCATATTCTTGCCCGATTCTTTCAGTAATTGCACAGATGATTACAAATATTAATTATATTAAGGGAATGTTACAGTTAATCTTGTGATTTTTTTGTTTTAAAAAATGTTGTTTTTAATTTTTTTATAAAAAAATGAAAAGTCAATTTTATATCGATCAAGAGTATGGTATTTCATTATTTTCGCTAGTATATTTAACTTGTTTTCATAAAGGCAAGACATCCAGGTAAAACATTGCAAAAACTCGCAAAAAATATTTAAAAATGAAATTACAGAAAAATATTATTTTGCATAACTGCAATTTCAGCACTTTTTCATCAGTCTCTATGAAAAATCACACACACGCTATTTATTCATATTTTTACGCGTTTCTTTCAGTAATTGCAGAAATGATGTGCAAAACATTACATTCTATGAAACTATATACTCATAACATATTTATTTATAAAATTAAAATATTTTTTGCTAAGATTTTACATTTGAAACAAATATCTTCTAAAACCTTGAAATATTCCTTCTCTAAATAACATTCGTCATCACTTAATCAGTTTATATAAACAAAGCAATTCATCATTCTCAATTCTAACAGTGAAATTATCATTGCCTATAGAAGCCATTTTGAAAGAATTTGAGTTCATATTTCGCGAAATAGAAAAATTCATAACTCGACAATCAATCAACTAAAACCAAAACGAATGGAAGGTACGTGAACTAAGTAGTCTCCTCTTTCGATTGATACCATAATCTCCTGCCATCTGTCATTTGCATGTGGAACTATTACGAGTTTACGCTTACTCGGCACGGTCGACGATTTATCGTTTTGGCACTTAGGAATCAAACGACGATATATCGCCGCATGGCTCTGAAAGGGTTAAAGGCTAAGTAACGGGGTATTTTTCAGGAACGCATCAAACGAAGGATTCCTGTAGTGTACGTCTACTGCAAGTACTATTACTATTAGTATTTCCTGAACTTTAGATTTTCCTTTTTGTTTGTGAATTTAGAGTCCAATAACCTTCGGCCAGGTACCAGTTAATCCAATATAACGTTGTTCATAAAGGTCCGATTCGCATCTTAAGAGAAAATGATGAATTTTCATTAGATGATGAAATCCGACATTTTAGTTCATTTGACTACGGTCGTGTAATAAGCAATGGTAATAAGCATCTCCCGAGACATAAAAGTAGAAAAACGCTGTTGTAATACGTGAAGATTTTCTATATGGATGGCAGGGCCCAATGTTGTTACTAGAGCGAACCAACTGCCTCTAATCCATTTGAAGACTGGTCCGCGATCGACATCAGAAGCTGTAAGTATATATATATATATAAATAAATAAATAATTCAAAATTTGTTTGCATGTTTTCTTCATTGAAATATAGGCTCGTATTCAGAAATCGTAAGTCGTGGGCCTCGCTAACTCCAATCCCCTAGGGGCCTCTGCATGCTCTAAGTCCGCCTCTGCCTATTCGTATAAAAATGAAACTTTGTTCCATAGTGAAGGTGCTACGAACTTCTGTTTATCTTAAAAGGGTGCCACGTTTATAAAAGTTGAGCACCACTGCGCTAGTTGCTCAGCCAAGCCGATGCTTAACAACAATTCTACATTCAATCAATAATATTAATAACCTTTCTTATATTTGGATAACGACGTCTGATGGAATGAATTAATGTCGTTATGCGAGGGATCGCTGTATACATATTGTTTTATATTTTATATTAATATTTTTAGTTTGTATGTTGTTTTTGTCTCGATGTAATTTGGCCCTTTTGCTGTTTTTGTGGCTCTTCCTAAATAGATATACCTCTTGATACCTACTCTTTTGATTAACCTTTTCGCTGCTATCGATGCATATATGCGTCGAGGTAGCGCCCAGCCGCTACTGCTATCGACGCATATATGCGGGCAGGCAGAGCGGTGCCTTGACTGCTAACGACGCATATATGCATTTCTAGCTTTTCTGTTCGCTGCATTCAGTCCTATCGATGCTAACGAAGTGCCGTGGATTTTTGTGGTACTAACAGATATTTCAGGCACTCTGTAGATGGCGTAGACATATATTTTCAAGCTGTTTTTAGTCTAACCTTGGACGATGAAAAAGGCTGCTTCTACTTCGTTTCCCCGGGCTTTTTGCACTCGCATAAAACTTTTTTCGTCCCTTGACCATCACTTTTCTCACCCCCTATGCCCTAAAAGGCCTAAAACAGACGGAAAAAAAGCCAGAAATATATTCAGTTCTGTGTCAACTTTCATACGTAATACATCCCATTCTCAAACCAAGTTTTTTTCAGTCGCGTTTAGATTCTTTCGTTTTCTTTTGCTATTAATAAAAAGAATCAACAAAAAAGATGAAATTATTTTTTCGAGATGGTTAATAATCAATATGAATGTAAATGATTGACAAAATAACTTGTAAAATATAAAGAGACTAAAAGACGAACGAATGAACATAGACGCGGAGCTCCTAGAGAAAGTATTCAGCACAGGGGTGCCTTCAAGGTCACTGGACTCGGCGCACGCGGCTGACGGAGAAGCTTAACGTCCATAGCAGCGAAAAGGTTTAGGAAAAGGCAAAGTCATTGCGTCAACATATTAGCAAACTATATCTAATTTACAATAATAAAAGCCTATATGTGTTTGTGTCTAATGCTCATTGACAAGGGAAACCCATAACATCACTGCCATTTATCGCAGGAGGAAGTATCTCAACGCTAAGGAGAGATACAAGGACGTCACGGCGCTCAACATCGAGCTTCAAAAGAGGCTGTTCGAAGCGACCACGATGCAGGCGACGTACGAGACGCCACCGCCGTCCTCGGTGGCATACTCGATGACCCAGCAACAGGCACACCAAGCCCCCGCACCGCAGCAGCACCACTACGTGATGGGACAGAGTCCTGAGGAGATAATGCAGCAGTCACAGCAGTCGGTGCTGGACGAATCGGACCCCTGCGCCTCTCCGGCGATGTACAGCAACCACGGCAACGACTCGAGTCCGGAGGAGCTAGAGGTCAAAGGTCACAACATGTTCGTGGAGTGCGTCCCTGCCCAAGAGCCTGTGAGTGGGAATTCAAGCGTATGTCTCTCAGAATTATTATAACATTAGATTAATCGCCCGGATTTACAGTTTCAAATTTTTCATGCCCATTTTACTTGCTAATGTATTTTTATTCGAGATGAGTGACCAATATTTCCCCTTAATTGGTGTAAACAAATTATATATATAGATTAAATCTTCTAACAGTAATAAAAGGCTACTTCTGTCCCTTTGTCTCTCCCTCATACTATTTTATACTGACTTATATCATTTTGTATTGTTTTATACTATTTCGTATTACTTAATTTTATCATGTATTGTTTTATATCATATGTGTAATTTTATGTCATTTCCTTCTTTCTTATGTTATGCATGATCCAACAACAATCTCTATATTCATATTATATACTTCAAGTATATTTCATCTTATTCTGCCTAATTATTGTATTATATTTCTTGGTTTGCATTACGTTATTACCTATATACGTATTTTTTACGACGGTATACAACGACGTATACAACCTTCTCAGTGGGTGTTTTCCTGCGTGGGTTTTACTAGGGAGGACACGACTGTTTTTACCTAGGTTTTCCCCACAAACGCAAATCTGTATTCAATTTTATATTTTTCTTTTTACTCTGTAAGATTTAGGTATATACTGTTTATGTTATGCGTATTGTAATATCTTACATTACCATTTTTTATATTTATTATATTGACGAAGGGTTAAATGTAAGAATGGACCTTATGGTCTAAATTTCGCCCGAATAAAGACGATTATGTATCTATCTATCTGTCACGCTATAAAAATATATCGAATAACTCGATAATGAAACGAAATTCATTTTTTATATTTGGCAGGAATGATCGATTCCCATATTGTAAAATGATGACGAAAAGAAATCTCGAAAAAAGTCCCAGGTTCGACTCCGAGGTAGGCCTTTTTCCATTTCCCATATGATAACACGTAAAAATCGATTTTTTGACTTGCAGTCTTTTATTATTTTTGCGATCTAAATTAGAAAGAATGCACCCATGATCTTTGAATCTGGCCCATTTTAAAGAAAAGATCTATGAAGTTTCTTATTCCGTTCATCTATTCCCGCCTACAGTTTGAAATTCCTCATGTTAAACGTTTAATTAACATATTTTGGGGAAATCTTGTCATTTTAACGGGATGTTGCTATGCCGACCCATTACATTGTTAAACCTCGAAATCCTATTGTTATTTCAATCCTCATGGGTGAAAGCGTGCTTTGAATGCTGTTACAATTGGTACGAGAGAGAGAGAAGGAGAGAGAAATTCATTTCATAGCAACCAATGTAAACAATATTCGTTGTGTTATTTACGAGAAGGAATACCTTTGAATGTAGAACATTAATCATTCGCATATTAAAATTAGTTATTTAGAATCGTCGTAGGAGTTTGAAACAACGAATGCCTAAAAGAGCAAAAGTTTTTTTTCTTGCAATCCAAAGAAAGTCAACGTATATTTATGTTCATTTTTTATTTCACACAAAGCTTTCCCGTCGAATTTCAACTGTCATCTCCCTAGTATTTGATATTTTGCTAAGAATATTCAAAATAAAGTTTTGTAATTTTACAAAAAATTAACACAGGCCTCTAGTCAAGGTGTGGTTTGTATGCCATCCCTCTCTCTCCCCCCCCCCTCCCCCCCTCTCTTCCCCCCCTCCCCCTAAAAAAAATCAAAATTCTTATCCCTTAACTGCCGACACTTATATTTGTCACCCTAAACCGACACCTCGTCTCACATACTACTCCATCACCTCACCCATATATCTCGGTGATAAAGCTTGCTGAGGGCCCTAAAACTGTTTTAATTTACTTAACGTCTAATTGCCAAGCAATTTACTTTTTTGTACAAAAAATGACCATAGCGAAGCATTTAAATTGGCAATGTATGGTCGCAGTACCACAAGAAAAGAAAGAAAATAGTTCATCCAGTATTTTTTTTAATACAAATTTATTGTCTTAAAAATACAAAAATTATTGCAATTGTGTGTTTTCAAGGGTATATAAATACATTATAGCTAAAAAGAACAAGAAAACCAAAAACCGATAAAAATAATCTCACCGACGTGTTGTCTGTGAGACGAACGCAACGACTTTGACAACTGCTGCCACTCCACTGATTGTTTTGAAACACTACAAGCTGTAACTCCATCTATAGCCATTTGAAGGTACTAGGACGCAGGAGGCTCCAAGATTAGATAATAGAGAGCAACGGTGATTACAAAAAATGCGCTCGCCTCACAGACGAGTGGTCGGTAGTTAAGGGTTAAGAGTTTCTCGGTATTAGAGATACGTGAATGGCTTTACTCTCCTCCCGAAATCTAAATTCTGGCCTCAAGATCTTGTCTGTACCAAGTTTTAAGTCTCTTATTTTCTAGGTTTTCAGGAAACGCTGTAGGATATGATTTGTATGGCGCCCCCATCCCCTTCCCCAATAAATCAAACTTCCGTCCTGAGGTGCACATCCTCAAGGTCTTATTATAGCATTAATCCATGCAGTACGTGTTCTTATGGGAGAATCACTATCCCATGTTATTTCAATATACTGCTAATTCTCAGCGTTGCCAATTTGTGCACAATGCAGATTTTCGTATAGATACTAAACAGAAGATGTGAATGAGTAATTTTTAGCGTCCCTTTGGCCTACATTTCGTGGCATGTGAAAAAGTTCCAACGAGGTCGGCAGAAGTTTCTTGCGCTCAAACGTAAAATTCCATATCTCGAAAACCGTTGAAGATATTGAGTTCACTCCACCTTCAAAAATAACTTTAATCTTTTCTCTGCAATTCATCTGGATATAATACCCACCTATTCTAATAATATGTAAATACCCACGTATAATGCGCTTTTTTTCGAAATATTTGAGTTAAAAAATTAGGATGCATGTTATACGAGGGTACATAATCTTCCTATTTTCATTTGACCCCATATTTCCACAATTTCGGCACATTAATTACTGCTTGGGTATCCTCATATTTTTATTGGTGATTTTTACGAAAAGTAAGATAGATAATAGTAAAAATTTATTAACTAATTCTATAAACATACATTAATTAGATATGAAAAGAATCATTTCAGTATTTATTCATTTTAAAAGCCAAGAAATTCTTCGTCACTGGACCATTTTTCTTTGATGTTGTTATCGGAATCGTCACCTTCTGTATCTTTTGTATCCTCCGTTACCGTGGCGCTGACATCCTCGTCCTCCCAGACCATATCATCTTCACTACCATCTAAACTATTACTGATGCAACATTTCTTAAAACCTTTTATAACAACATCCGTGGACAATTCATTCCACGTATTCTTGCATTTCACTGTATATGATTTGCTACATTGTAACTCACCTTTCCTTTTGTCAGCAAAATGATGAGCTATTTTACGCATGACGTCACCCTACACCGGCGCCTGGCCTGATGGTGAGGTACTGGTACTACTTACAATTAGAAGCAATGGCAGCTGATGCCTTTGAGTACGCTGGGAGTTGATGCTTCTTGTAGAACTAAATCAAGTTATTGTTCCCTACTCTTCTCTCAGCATTCATACGTGATTTATTCTCGATTCTTCGAGTCTGTAGTTAATTATGGTTATTTGCTATCGTTTTTACGTGCTCCAGAGTGTTCTAATAAGGGTAAAACTGAAGGTTGGGCGAACCGGTCCACCTCAGGCATGAAAAAAATCGAATTCGAGATTTCAACGGAAGTACATGTTTTAAGGTCCCCTGAACACGTTTTGACTGTTTTCTCAATGATGTCTGTCTGTCTGTATGTGATAGATTTTTTTGGGCGCTCTAACTCAAAAACAATTAATCAGATCAATGCAAAATTTTATATTTAACATTTTTTTAAAAGTTAGAAGATCTGTTCAGTTTTTTGTAAAACTCGGTAGACCGGAAGTGGATGTTTACTCTTGTCACTTATCCATTATTTTGAAATATTTGCTATAATATTTGATAAGTGTAAAAATGTATTGGAATAAAAGTTGTAGGAAATGGCATTTTCTATAACTTTTGTTTGATACATTTTCCCATATAATGCACTGCTTAGGAGATATCTTGTATTTTTAGCTGCCACCACCACGCCACCTACCGACGACTATTGTTAACAATTGACGCTTAGTTACGTGTTAGTAACGCTCCTTTTTCTTTTCTTAATTGTCAACTGGAAGTAAATATTGACAACGATCCCAGAGCTAACAACATGTAATTTGCCATATAAATATGGAGAAAGTCATGTGTTGCCCACATCGGTTTATTTTAAATTTGCATTTGAATGGATATACCAGCTTTTTACGGAATTATTAATTTGTAATTTCAAGAAAATTTCCAACAATGAAATTTTTTTATTGGAATGGCAATTAATTGCAGTGCTTTTATATGGGAAAATATGTATCCCAATCATTTTTTGTGTATCCGAACTTAACATGTAAGATTTATCAAAACTTTGAATACGTGATTTTCATGTAATTATAAGTGCACAATAATTGTAAGGATGAATTATAATAAATATCCGAGTGCACCAAAATTACGTTATGCATGCATTCATTTTTCTTACTTGTTAAACGTACATGAACGTATGTGTAAGAGTAATTTCTGACTTAGGTAATTTTCAACTTACGTTTTGTGAAATGAATTAAATGTGTAAGTCGGGGACTGTGTATTATTTGGACATTTTCTAATCATTTTTCATCCATTACTTCTTCCAAGGTTTGCGAGCTGTCCCAGAATGAAGACGATGGGAACACGCAGCAGATATTATCCGACGAGAAGCTGCAGGCCGCGTCGTGCGTGAGGTGCGGGCAGGCTGGCGACTCGCTGTTCGTGAAGAACCTTGCGTTGGCCATTTGGGGTGCGAAGACGCTGGCAGGGAGGAGCGTCACGGGAAAGAGGTGCATGGCCATCAAGGACTCGATACCCAAGCCGCCACTGTCTCCGAGGAAGGTGGATTACATTAAAGGTAATAGCGCATCTGAAAAACAATACAGCATCGCTGGTTAACTTGCTAGCAGTTCTTCACTATAAGAATGCAGGGATGCCATCATTGCCCAAACATGGGGCGGCCAGAATTTCCAAGCAATGTTGCCAACATTTGCAATCAATAGTGCCACCTTTACACGATCAATAGTGACACCTTTACCCAATCAAGGGTGCCAACATTTCCGAGCATGTGTAATTTTTACATGGTCAGGGGTATCACCTTTACATGATGAGATTTGCCACCTTTACATGATCAGTGGTGCCACATTTACACGATCAGTGGTGCCACCTGTACATGATTGGGGGAGCCACCTTTGCATGATCAGGAATGCCACATTTACATGATCAGGGGTGCCACCTTTACAGGATTAGGTGTGTCACTTTTACATGATCAGAGATGCCACATTTACATGATCAGAAATGCCACATCTACATGATCAGAAATGCCACATTTACATGATCAGGGATGCCACATTTACATGATCAGAAATGCCACATTTACATGATCAGGGGTGCCAACTTTACATGACCAAAAGTGCCACTATTACATGATAATTCGTCACACTTTTACATGATTAGTGGTCACCTTCACATAGCCCCAAATCTTCAACAATTAAAAAAATGAACTGATGTGGGCAACACATGACTTTCTCCATATTTATATGGAAAATTACATGTTATTAGCTCTGGGATCGTTGTCAATATTTACTCCCGGTTGACAATTTAGAAAAGAAAAAGGAGTGTTACTAACACGTAACTAAGCGTCAATTGTTAACAATAGTCCTCGGTAGGTGGCGTGGTGGTGGCAGCTAAAAATAAACGATATCTCTTAAACAATGCATTATATGGGGAAATGTTTCAAACAAAGGTTGCAGAAAATTAAATTTCCTACAATGTTTATTCCAATACATTTTTACATTTATCGAATATTAAAGTAAATATTTCAAAATAACATGTGACAAGAGTAAACACCCACTTCCGGTAGACCGATTTTTACCAAAAACTAATCAGCCTGTCTTCCTTTAACAAAAATGTCACACATAAAATTTCATGCTGATCTGATGAATAGTTTTTGAGTTAGAGCACCCACAAAATCCCGGTCACAGACGCACACACAGACATCACCGAGAAAATAGTCAAAACGTGTAAAGGGGACCTTAAAACCTGTATTTCCGTTGAAATCTCTAATTGGTTTTTTTCGTGGAAACAATACTCTCTCTATACTTTGTATATGGAGAAAGTAAACAATGGGTGTGACAAGAGTCACTTCCGCTTGACCAGTTTTTACCAATAAACTAATCAGTTCTATTCTCTTTAACAGAAATGTCAAATATAAAATTTTGCATTGACCTGATTGATAGTTTTTGAGTTAGAGCACCTACAATATTCCTATCACGCGCACAGACATCATCGAGAAAATAATAAAAAACGTGTTCAGGGGACCTCAAAATGTGTACTTCTGTTGAAATCTCGAATTTGATTTGTTTTCATGAATACAATACTTTCCAATGTACTAAGTAAAAGTGAACATCCTTTTCCATCTTCATTCCAAAGTCTAGTGGGTGTCCGTGAAGTTTGGCGCTGAGGACGTTTTGGCAAATGGCAATAAGAAAATTTATACTATTGCAAAATCTTATATGTATATTTTTATTTCCTCTTAACTCCTCATACTATTTGACCAATTCTGCCAAACTTGGCATGGTGATTCCTATCAGAGCCGTCTCTAAGAACAGTGGGGCCCCGGGCAAGAAAGATGGAGTGGGAGGTAGAAGAGTGGGGGAGGGAGGAAAGACATTGTACAGGCTAGGTGATTGGTTGGTAACTCTCGGTGGAGGGGAAATGACGGTTACGGTTTTGCGAAGGGAAGGGAGAGCAGGGGCGAGTGGGTTGGGAATAATTGCTCATTAAGGAGTAACACTTTGTTGCCAATATGTTGCAATATCTCTAGCTGCTCCAAGGCGTCCGGGCGAGGTCCTTTGTGTTCGAAATGGAGGAAATCTGGGTTGAAATGACAGGCGTGTGAAGTCTCGAAGAGTTGTTTGGCCAATAGTGAAGAAGCATCTCTCGTCCGTAGACACCTCATATGTTCCTTAATCCTTGTGTGGAAACTCCTCCTGGTCTGCATGATGTACATCGCCTCACAACTGTCGCACTTAACCCTATATACCCCACTCAATTTGATCCTTACATTTACACAAGAGTTTGGCTAGTGTTAGGGGGGGGATAAAAGGAGAGGTACGGTATTTATCTTGGGGTAAAAATTTGCTAGTCTATAAGAGATTTTGCCTTCGCCATAGTCTTCATGTCCAACTTGAGCATCTTGGATTCAGGCAAATGCGGCAATTAGGCTTTCGAGGTGCACCACACGCGTGTCGCACATAAAGACATCCCTTACCAATAGCATTACCTTCAACTTAAGTGGAACATGAGATTTTAATTCCGAATGAATGGAATGCGTATGTAATAATGATATGTATTCCCAACTAGTCCTTTTTCTTCTGCAATCCTATTTGCCTCGTACGTAACGATTTTGATCGATACAGCAATACCAAACTTTTTCTGTCCTGCTATCCGTCACTTACTCCCTTAGTCATGACCATTTAAGACCTACCTTACGAAGACTACGTTTCTCTCATCCCATCAGCTTCAATTTGTCCTCGCTTCCTTCGTTCACGGATAGTGTTTTTCTGTCGGATACGCACCAAAATGATGTTTTGCTGCTTGGTTTGGATCATCTGACGCATATAGGTAATAATGTAGGCATATCTCTTTACTCTAGTAGCCATTGCAATCTCAATACACAAAACAGTATTTATCCTAGATATTAATGAAGTTTTGGATGTCTGTGGGATTTCTAATGTTACGTGGCATTAAATGCGCTATTCGACCAGCTCTTTAGGGATTAAACATGGCAACAATCATCGCAAACGCATCAAAATTGTAATTGCTGTGAGCGGACAGTAATGTAGTGCAATAATGACAATGCGCCATCGGAATTCATGTTGCATAAGGATTTACTGTATACGGTTGGCAATTTTTTTGCTATTATTTATTGATGGAATAAAGCGATCTGATGATCCTATGCAGACAGTCATAAGCTGTAATGTTGGGGACAATTTCGAAACGAGAAAAAAGTCTGCTATGACCGGGAATCGAACCCGGGTCTTCCACTTGCCGGGCGGATATTCTACCACTGGACTATCGTAGCAGATCAATTTTCTCGATTCTGAACGCAGATGTTTTCTTGGTTGGGACGGAACTAGCCAAGTGTGCCGGGCATGCATGCACGTCCTAGAATACATTATTGGAGATCGAAGAATGGATTGGGATACGGCTTAGTTGTTAACATTTGAAATATTGCTCCAATTAATAATTTTGCATTGTTGGATAATGGTCCACATTTAATTACGATAATTTCATTCATCTTCATTTTCACACAAGGTCAAATAAAGCAATAGCGACCTCGCAAAGATAATTTTTAATACAAGTCTATTTCCAATGAAATTGGCATTTACATTGCCTTAAAAAATTGCATTTTATAATTATACATGTTCATATCGATACATCGTATATGGTATATTGTATATATCTTCACACATGCACAAGTTTTACCGTAATTCAAACAGTTGAGCATCAAAAGCCGTCATCGCATTTTGCGTAATCGTCTGCGTAGTCAATGTATGCAATTTTAATAGATTCCATGAATGAGGTTTTAACATGCATATAAATATTACATTGGCTATAGCAGTAACTACAATAGCCAAGTAAAACTAATAGGAACTTCTTTTAATGGATAATGAAAAATAATACAAACTGCTAACTATTCTTAATGATACATATGCATAGCCGTGAGAAACGAAAGAAATTATCCAATAGGATTTGGAAATGAAAGACCAGGTAACAACAGCAACAAAACACTGGTCCTGTTAAATTAAATATTCTAGCTTTATTATTTATTCATTAATATTCATCGTAGGTCAAATATTTACTTTACTAAAAATATAGTGCTATAATTTGAATGTGGTGGCAATGAGAGACATGCTGCCATCTATGGTTGACTATTAGACTTAACCCTAACCCCAAATTTTTTCCTTGGACTCGCATTTAAGCCAAAGGATGATTTTTTCATGATCGATTTTGAAAAAAACTTCGGTTTATATTCGGGCAGATACAGTAATTGGAAAATCTCTTTTGATTGCAATTAAGAAGTTGAATTTGCACTCTTGTTGATTTTATTGTTTATTTATTCATTTATATGTAACATTAGGTATATAAATGCATTCAATATGTATTATTCTATCAAAATGTCAAATTGCTCGCTTCGTAAGTTTTCCAGAAATAAATAATTTTCCATTTACCAATTTTAAAAATATAAATCGCGACTCTGTAAAAAATAAATCAATGGGTTTCTTTTTTATATCGTTACCTGTTCTTTTTTTTCCAGAAAAATTCATCCAGCGGATCCAGCATAACGAGCCCGGCGTATCTGCTGAAGAAGTGGCGAAGAGGGTGCAGAAGATCAGGTCTTACATAGCGGACAAGATAGCCACCTTGAACAGGAGGTCGACGTGAACGCCAACTCTTCTTGCGTTGCGGCATTGCAGCCGGCTTTCGCCTCTCCCTAACAGATGGCGCATTGATATTTTTTCAACGAGGATTTTTACGTGCGGCGTGTGGATGTTTGCGACAGTGGTCTTTACTTGGAATAGGTGATAGGTTGGTGCTTTTTGTGGTTTTCTTAACGTAGACGTTGTAATTTCTGAGGAGGTTGATAGGGTTTTTATGAGGATTTGGCTCGAATAAGTATTTCGTCGAATTTCTTTTTAAAAATATGAAAAATGAGGGTTTTTTTAAATAGACATTTAAAAATCCGATGAGGTCAAGAGGGTTTTTACGAGGATCGGTCGTTTTTGGCTCGAATAAGTCATTTCTTTTTAAAAATGTGAATAAGAAGGGTTTTTTTAATCGATCTAAGCTAGCGTAGTTTAGGAGAACAGCGTGTGACTAGCCTTAAGGTACGTTCGCCCTGCGTACGTGCATACAACAAATCCAAATACAAGTATGAGACTTGTCCTAGATTTGTATAAGGTTTAGTATTCACAAGTATAATACAAGGGTAAATTTTTTAAGCGTTCACATTTGGTTAGTAGACAAAATGTCTTCGAACGAGGAATAACTGTTCGTCTGTGCTGCTGCAAATTGTGTAATTAACAGCAAAGTAGCAAAAAAGAAGAAACGTGTGGATGATAAATTTTTTGCGTAAAGGAAGTGGCCACGGTGCGTATAAGTCAATAGTGAATGATTTAACAATCGAAGGCACTATTTCAAGTCGCACATGAACTCAACACTACCACACGTAAACAGTGTAGTGTGACAAATGACAGATGATTTAGATCAGGGGTCGGCAACCTTTTCTGCGTGGCGGGCCACATTTGCAATGCTTCGGAGGGCCACATTGGGAGTCAAGAAAGCCTCGGCGGGCCAGATGAGCGAATAAATCAGAAGTTTTCTAGAGATTCTGTGATTTCATTTGAACGAAATCAAGTCTACGTAATTTACCAGCATTAAAACTTCACCCGAAAAGGCTTTGAGACCATAATTTTGCTCAAAAAATATAAAATTGCCCATGAGAATTTTTCCTGATCACTTTTTCACTACAGCTTTGCGGGCCGCATAAAGCGTTCTCGAGGGCCACACGTGGCCCGCGGGCCGTAGGTTGCCGACCCCTGATTTAGATCCATTTCCCATTCTGCGCGGTAGCTTCAGATTTGTGTAATAATTGTCTCATAAGGTACAGGACATGAAGGAACCTTACACTTGTCTTATACAAATGCTATACTTTTCTAGATTTCTATCTATGCACGTATAAGATTTGTATTTATCATACATGTATATAGTGTGAACGCATCTTGAGTAATAGAGCAAGGGATTTAGTATATAAAATGGAAAATATCCTGGACAAAGAAGTGTTTTTTCAAGTGAGGCACCGTGACTGGTGTATGGCAGGGGTAGACGCTTTTCCAAAACAAAATTTTTCCTTATATTTCCATAATAGCGGAATGAATCGCAATTCACTTTGCGAATTAGGCAAAGCGAGACACATTGGGTGGTGTACGGCAAGGGGAGACTCCTGACTCAACAAGTGTGTCCCCCTGCTTGTATAGCTAAAACGATTTAACTTGGCAGTGTGCAGTAGGCACATTTACGGCAGTACGAGTCTGTCCTCGAGGCAGGACCACCTATAGGGGAGGTGGTGTTTAGTTGTGGGCATTTGATGCGCGACCTTGGACCCTTGCGAACCAAAATTGCGCATAAGGCTCTGATGTCGGTTCCCCCTTAAAGTTTCTCTTTCTTATTCCTTTCCTTCCCCTCTCACGCGTCTCCAACTGCCGCCTTAGGGCATGCAAGCTATGCATCAGTCATTGCGTCTCGCCTTCCAATTCGTCTTGCGAGGAATATGTCTCATGAGGAAAATGCCCCACGATTAAAATTGCCTCGCGATGAATTTGTCGAGCGTATCGATGCACGACCAGTTTGTCTCATGACGGATTGACGTGCGATGGATTGACTTTATACCACTCGAATTTTAGATGACTCTTGAGTTTCGCAAGCTGAAATTCGGAAAAAACTCTCGTCTTGGATTCGGATAAATACAGTATTTGGGACATTTAAATGTTTCATTTATATTTCTGGGTAAATTGTCATATCTCAGGAACTATCAATGATTATACCGTAGGATAAAAAGCATTTTATAGGAAAAATAGTGACGAGTTAATGTAGTCACGGTTACTAGCTCTGTTATTTGCTACCATGCCAACGACTGAATGAGATTGATCAAGGAACGTGCCGACAGAATAAGAAGAGAAGAAAATGTATGCTATTGAACAGTGTTTTTCAACCAGTATTCCGCAGAACGCTGGTGTTCTGCTGGCATTGCCTAAGTGGTCCGTGAAATATTCCACCGAAAATAATTTTTCTTAACGAATTTCTAAATGAAAAGTATTTTAATTTTCCCCTTGTACAATAAGTCCATCTATCGGGGAGGCAGAAAGTAGCAGGTTGTAACTTGTAGCCTGCTCCAGAACGCATGCGCATTCCCGCTGCCATGGTTAATGTATATATGCGTACGTATATTGGTGTTCCGCCGATTTTTTATCCATCCCATAGTGTGTTCCGTCACTCGAAAAAAGGTCGAAGAACACTTCTATGGAAGAGCACGAGTGAAGCGTGGGTCTGAGAGGATGAACCGCGTAATTGAGAAGCTCCGCATCGCGTAATGAGGACGGAGAAACGTGGCAGAGGACTTTTATGCCAATGCCAGGCCATCAAGCGCCTACATTTTGCGGATGTCTTTAAGTGTGCAGACGGCCGATAAAGGTTAAAATGTGAGAAATTGGGGTTTTTTTTAATTGGTCGTGGCGTAGTTTAGGAGAATGGCGTGAGATTAAGATTAATAATAGGAAAAAAAAGGATTGAATTTTTGAGATGCGAAATTTTCGCAGAAATGTTTTTTAAGCATCGGATAGGATGCGTTTTTTATTAACTAAATTGATCGCGGTATAGAACTGTAGTGATGTTTTTAAAAAAAAGTCGTATAGGCTTTTCATTTAGTCATAAAACTTTTAATCCATTGCAGTTGGATTGCGATGTGTAATATTTTTTAAAGAATTCTTTAGATGGCTGTACGAAGTAAGTTTTCTTACCTTTTATTAAATATTAATATGGATGACCGTTTGAGGATAACTATCGTTTTGGATATTTTTGGGAAGAAACAAGATCATCATCTCATATGTTCAGCCAATGGAAACCCATTAAAAAAAGAACATTTTAAATTGTTCTTTAGCAATGTGACAAAGAATGGCGTCAAGTTAACTGAGGTCCTTTTAAAAAAATGATTTCCAGGCTTGTATTTGGACGCTTGAATGCCGTCACTGGAGCGTTGTTAGTAGTCAGTCAGCGCTCGCCCAAAACGATCTTAAAAATTTCAAGAATTTTTGTTTTTTTCTACTATATTTATGTCTTTGTATGTTTTCTAATGTGTGGTTGTATATAGGTATATATATATATATATATATAGAGGCACAGGAAGCTTTAAGTTCTTGGATTTGAAAAAATTTTGATCTTTTTTCCTGTACAGAACATGCCGCAATTGTGAGAGATTTTATATGGCGGGCACTTGTTTTATTCCCAGCTTAATTTGATATTTTTTATCGATTTCGAAACCATTTTTTCATTCTCCCGACTCTTCCATTATTTATTTATTTAAAAAAAAATGGTTGCTATATCTTTTGGGAAGGTTTCTATGGAGTGAGAGAGTAATTTTAGAACATCGGATTGATTCTGTGTTTCCGCTGTGATGGTTTGAGGTGTGAAGTTGCAGAATTTGTGGTGCATATTGGAACTTGATGCACCAGCCAGGCCGACACCTGTCAACCTTTGCGTGTTTTACTAAGCCGTGACAAGAAATTGTGTTTTATGTTGGCCATTCTGATATTCAGCGAGGGTTTTAAAAAATATTTTAAATTTGGCTATTCTGGAATAAAGTTTGGATTTCTAAATGTATTTTTTCAAGTTGGCCATTCTGGAATCGGTCGTGGATTTTTTTTTTGGATCAGTAGGTTGGTGTTTCTGATATTTTGTGAAGAACTTGATCATCCTGCCTGTTTTTCATTATTTCTGGCGAATTCGAAGAATGATGGACTGTAATTTTATCACTAGTTTGTCAATTGTTATTGCGTTTTTTGTCATATTATTATATATACATGCTGTTTAAGGTACGTTTAATTTTCCTGTGTTTTTTAAAGAAAAAAAAGGTTTTCAGATTCCTGTGGTTCGATTGGGTGTCAAATCTCGATAATACATCGACGTCTCATTCGATTTTTTTCGAAAGATCGACGAGTTTTGCCGCTTCAGTATTTTTTGGTGTGCGCGTCGATGTTCGATTGTTTTCGGCGGCTAAACTGGCCGATGAACTCGGAAAAACTGGCATTGTGTTCCGCATGATGTTTGCTGGAGCGCAAATTGCCCAGGGAATCGTGTAAAACGACGAAAAGAAATTTTCACAGTTTTATCCTCAAAGTCTGAGCAATAACAGTGTTTGTAGTGCAATGTTTTGATTGTGTCAACTTCGTTGAGTGGAACCAGTCGCTGTGGATGCAGTGTTTGTTTTGTTTGTACATAATTTACAATTTTTTGTTTTTATCTTGTCGAAGAGTTGGTCAACTTTTGCGAGAAGTGGATGATTTACAACAGACCTATGACTATATATATATACACACACACAAACATCCCTTGCTTTGCGCAATGCCTGCATTTCCGGAAGACGGCGTAAAGCGGATCTGTGCCGTTTGAAACCAAATGAATTGAATTCGAGGAAATCGAATCCTTACAATACGAAATTGTATATATGAAATCTGCGCAATGTCAAAACGCATAAAGCAGATTTGCGCCGTGACAAACTGCGTAAATAGAGCACGCATGAAGCAAGGGGTGGATGTGTTTTTTTCTTCATTATGGAACGAGAAGTTCGTAATTCTTTTCTGTGAAAACATTCGTTCATCATTTTATTGGCGCAACTAACTTCAACAATGCAATCGAATAATTTTCATTTTTTACGGAAAGCCAAGACGTTCTTCTATTTCTTTCCTTCTTCTTTTTTGCTGTGTGTTCCTGTTTTCCGTGCGAGTGTCTGTAATGTATGTATGTATTGAGCACATATGTAATTGTGCGTGTGTATACACACAGATTTTTGTGTGTGTGTGGGGCGTGTATTTTACAATTGTAAGTTTGGCTGTGTAATATTTGGGCGTGTGAGTTTAAGTTTTATTAAAAATAGAATTAACATATCCGTACCACAATAATATTATAATTTCATCCCGTCTATTTTTTTGGTGTCATTCAGTTATTGTGTTGATTAAATATAGACCAGCATCGTTCCCAAGGCGACCGGATTTCAGATCAGACAAATCGGGACAAAATCAATTTCAGGTTAGCCAATCTGAGAGAATTGCAGGATTAAAAAAATCTTTGTATAGGAAGATTTACTAGTCTGTTTACAAAGGGCATAAAAGTATGATGTTTGGCCTACTTTCCAGAATGGAAATGGGCTTATAGTTTCGTCGGTGTCTGTCTGTCTGTCACCCCCTTTACATTTCAACCAATAGACCGATTTTCATGACGGTTGATGGAAATCTCCTACTACCGAGGTCGATCTCTCCCGAGGATGGTTTTTGTTTCGAAGATTGAAAGTCCGGGGTTCGATTCCACGAACTATACTCCCCTTTTGATTTATGTGGGAGATCTTAAATCCATCGTGCGGGATAATTTTCTCTCGCACATTAAAATATCTTAGATTTTGAACATGGGAGCGGGATTTGTACTATTCTCTAAGGAAAGGAATGGAGATTCCAATTTTTACCGTAGAATTTTGCTTATCGCTTGTATTTCTTCGATTTTTTGCATAAATACCAGCATTTTCTATCGCCTGTTACGAGAGTGTTGCCATTGCAACAACTATTGTTGGACTCGGATTCGGTATAGTCTAATACATACACTGGTTGTTTTTGCCACACAAATACGCATGAGCGACTTAGTTTTCTGTTTGTATTTGTAATATTTTATAATGCTAAAGACTTGACAAATTTAGGAACACAAAGAACAACTCATCTGCAGCGATTTAAAGCTATTAAAAGCCAATAGAAGTATAATATAACTAATTCAGTTATAAACATACGCTTTGTTCCATTTCTCTCGCACACTGTGGCACCACAAGAGAAAGAACCGAAAAATTAAACAAATCAAAACATACGACGGTCATTCCATAAGTAACAAGACCAACGTTAATAACTGTGGAACGCTTGATTACGAAAATACAAAATTTTCGCTATTTTTCAACATAATTTCCTTCTACCGAAATACATCCGTCCACCAGCTTCTTGATGCCGTCGTTGTGTTTCAGTTGACCTCGGAGCCGTTTCTGCACTTTTATTTTTATGTCTTCATTGTCTGCAAAATTTCTTCCTTGCAATGCGTTTTTGGAGGGGGGCAAACGCGCAAAAATCTGACTGGATGAGGACGGGGCTGTAAGGGGGGTGAGGCAGCACTTCCCAATCCTGTTTCTTGATTGTTTCTCGCATTGCTCGCGCTGAATACGGCCGCGCACTATCCTGCAGTAAGAGAACCCCTTTTCATCGAAGGCCCCTTCCTTCGGACCTTATTGCAGACTTACTTTCATTCTCCAGCGTATCGCAATAGGATGCACTTGTAACGGTTCTCGATTTCTCCGAATCAGGCGTTGCCAAGCCTGCTTACCCTCGGAGCCGCATATGATAACCTTCCTGAGTTTGAGAGCCGCAAGGCACGCATACTCGCTCTGCGTTATTGCTTTCTGACTTGATAAGCCTCGATATGCCATTGAGTTTAAATGAATAAGAGTTGCACGTTAAGTTAAAAGAGCTGGGTGCAGCTCGGTAGCCGCCGTTTGGCCATCTCTGCTCTAAATGTCGACAATAAATCGGACCATTAATGTTTCATGTCCCGAAACAGCGTGAGTAGAACGTGGATGGCATCATTTTGATTTTTTTTTCGCAAGAGATGCATGTTTCCACTCCATACTTTGACGTTTGGATTCGGGTCCATAGTGATGAATCCAAGTCTCATCGCAGTGCACAATAAAAATTCCTCCCCTTCTTGTTCATAACGACTTTTCAAGGCCATTGAAATTCCAAGTCTTTGTTTTTGCGACTTTCTGTCAACATTTTGGGAACCCATCGGGAACATCTTTTACGAAAATTCAGACGTTCGGCAATGAAACTGAAAACCATGCGTGCACCGAATTTCACAGCCAGTTCCTCAACCGTTGCAAGTCTGTCCACATAAATGGCCTGTTCGTTATTCTTCACAAGCACTTCGTTTGAAACTTGGTCTGCTGCTATACTGTTTAACTGTCAGTTGCGTTCGCACATCATTAAACATTCATATCCCCTTATACACGTTAATGTAGTTCATACAGTTTGTGGCATACTTAATACCCATTCTACGATAAATTTCCACACCACTAACGCTTTCCGAATTCAAAACTCGCATTACACTGCGCTGCTCTTCAATTGTGCTAACAAAGCGTCCGTCTCGAACGGCTTGTAACGATACAACTGACTCTATTAGGAGAGAACCGGGAGGGAGAAACGCAGCTGGGTGCATGCGCCAACATCTGCATGTGTTAGTCATTCCAAGGAATTCTCATGCCATAAATACCATTCGTAATTCATGGTTTATCAATGAATAGAGAAAAATTGGAAAACATGAATAGAGTATTGTCAGGTTTAAAATGCTAAAGGCAATGTCAAAATCTTTTTCTAACGTTAAATTATTTTGTATGTATTTTTTAAAAATAAACGAATTTTATAAATGTTTCTGCTTGCACGCTAATATGTATGGATCAACTGCATATTGCTGAAGGGTAGTTTAGCGGAAAAGAAAATAGCCAAATTGTTCACTCATCAATGCTCAAGCTGAGTTCGGTAATCATCTCCATGGCAACAATCCGATAAAATGTGATTTAAAATGCAAAAGCGCTATGTTTTTGTGGAAATGCAAGAAAATATGATCAATTATCAAAATTCTGGGATAAGAATTAGAATCTATAGTCTTTTCCCCTTCGAACAGTACAAACCTAGCTCCAATATCACAATTTTAGGATATTTTAAAGTATTAATAAAGAAAACATCTCTGCACGAAGGCTTTGAGATTCCCTATGCAAAACAAATTGAGAAAAACATTCCTGGAATCGAATCCGGGACTTCAATCTTCGCCAAATAAAATATTTCCTGGAGGTGGGCCCTGCAGCACGAGCTGTTTCAGGAAAATCGGTCCATTGGTTCTAAAGTTGTTAGTGAGGGACACATGCACAAGTGTTTATCGAACAAATCCACATTTTATGTCAGGTACATTAATAGATGTGCTTATCATTGGTCATATAGAAAGTCCTGAAATTAAAATTCCCATACGATTGAGAATTTGATGCATGTGCATAGCGGGACATTTCCGGGACACTTTTCCAATGCTAAACAGGAAGTCGAAATCCAGGAATGTCCCGCATAATCCTGGATGTCGCTTAAGTCATATCATCTATACGTTAAGTGAATCTTTTCAATGTGTCAGCAAAAGAACAATCACGCTGCACATCTATCATATGCAAAGGTCACGGGTCACTTCCCTGTGACAATTGACCATTTCTTTCATCCACGAATGGTTATTGGATTACACTGATCCATGGCCCGTTAACTAGATTGTTGAAATTTGATTTAAAGTATTTATAGTTTCTATTGCCTAAAACATTGAAATAAATAAGTGTGAGAATCTAATAGTAGCAATTGTCACAAAACCTAATTTAAACAAAATTTTGATGGAAAATATGTCTTGCAATTTTACCTTACTGCCATCTCTTGGCAGCAAAAGGAACTGGTATAACCTTGAAAGCATAAACATCAGCCAGTTCAAGTGTTCTCCACCAGGAGGCTCTTCTGTAGTATTTTTAAATGAATTTCTAAAAAGTGAACCCACACATATTCTTGATTTCTATTACATTGCATTAATATCTCAAAAACATAAAAAAAAGAAATGTACGAATGTCTAATAGTAGCACTAACAACTTTTGGACCGATTTCCATGAGACTTAGTACGAGGCTCATGCTGCAAGGGCCCACCTCCAGCCTATATTTTATTTGCCGAAGATTTGAAGTCCCAGATACGATTCTAGGAACCTTTTGTTCCCTATTTGTTTTACATAGGAAGTCTCAAATCCATCGTGCAGAGATGTTTTCTTTATTAATACTTTAAAATATTCTAAAATTATGATATCGGAGCGATGTTTCTACTGTTCGAAGGGGAAAAGACTATAAATTCTAATTCTTATCACAGAATTTTGATAATTGATCATATTTTCTTGCATTTCCACAAAAACATAGCGCTTTTGCATTTTAAATCACATTTTATCGGATTGTTGCCATGGAGACGATTATTACCCAACTCAGCTTGAGCATTGATGAGTGAACCATTTGGCTATTTTCTTTTCCACTCGACTATCCTTCAGCAATAGGCAGTTGATCCATACGTATTAGCGTGCAAGCAGAAACATTTATAAATTCGTTTATTTTTAAAAAATAAATGCAAAAGAATATAATGTTAGAAAAAGATTTTGACATTGCTTTTAGCATTTTAAACCTGATAATGCACTATTAATTTGTTTTCCAATTTTCCTCTATTCATTGATAAACCATGAATTACAAATGGTATTTATGGTATGAGAATTCCTCGTAATGACTAACACATAATGAAACATTTCCTCTCAATATAAGTAATCAATTCGGGACGTTAACTTTTGGGAAACCGGCCTGCATTAGTCCTGGTTTTGACTTCTTGTTGTCTTACTGCCATCTCAGCCGTATAAGGAACTGGTATCATTAATAAAGATGAACCGGAGAATTTACCGAGAGTACAGCAGGACAAATGACCCGACCCTGAAGACAATATGGAACAGGAACCAGGCCATCACCAGGAGAAAGGTAATCGAATACCGAGAACAGGTATGGGAAAATGACTGCTCAGAGCTTGATTACAGGCGAGGAGGAAAATTCTGGGACGGCTTTAACCCTTCCTCTACCAAGGGGGGTAAACTCAGTTACCCCAACGATATTTTTTCTGTTTTTTTTTCTTGTTAATAATTTTTTAATATTTTCATGCGTCCATGTATTTGTTCTTTGAGGCCTGAAAATATTATTCTTGGTAAATGTTTCGTCTATAACATCTTTTTTGTTCTAATTTTAAATGAAAACTTTGTTGGGGTAACTGAGTTACCCCTCTTGGGATAGTTGGTCTCAGTTTCATCCGAGGTTGAATTTTGTGCCGCTATACCTGTACTGAAATATATACATTTTCTTATCATTACTTCAAAGTTTTATGCAATGTATCACATTTTGGATGTAAAAATCTGAATTCCTACATTATATGGACGGAAAGAAATGTAACTTGGGAAACAACAAACACAAAAAGACGAAAAACTTTTTTGCATGAGCTGTGCTAACAATTGGCTCTACGGTACATTCAGGATAGAGCATAAAACCCCGTGGGTTTACGTAATAGTATCTTACTTGCAATGGAAAGCTTAGGAGTCAGCGTAAATCGCAAAAGGCATGATGCTACAGTGCCTGAGAAACCATCACAAGGAAAGACAGGAAAGAGACGAGCTTTATGCAAAAGAGGCGAGGACAGGAAGACCAGACTGATGTGCATGCAGTGCCAAAAACCAGCGTGTCATATACACAGGAAAGAACACTCTTTCTCTACGTGTTTCCACTGTGAGGAAAATTTTCGAAATGTTGAATAATGTCTTATAGAAAATGTTTTGAAAATGTTTTCAATTTTATTATCTGACATTTTTGCCAATAAAGATATTTCCCAATAGCTATTTTCATTTATTTTAAGATTAATTAATAGCATCATAATTTTCTTCAAAAATCAACCACCAATGACTGCAAAAATGGTGGGGTAAACCAGTTGCCCCCCTTGGGAGGAGTATGGTGTAAAATACCTTGGTAGAGGAAGGGTTAAAGCACTCTCGGGGCAAAAAAGCAGGAAGGAGTCGCATCTCTCCAGCGGCGGCGTGAACTTCACGACCGACGCAGAGACCGTCCACTCGCCACAAGACGATCCGACGGGGACATCCACCAAGAAACAACCGAGGTAATACGCGACCTTCTCCACTCCTTCCTTCCCACGGAGCAGGAAGAGGATTACCAAGAAATCACCGAAGATGAACTAACGGACGCCATCGCGTCAGCCAGAGACTCAGGCCCTGACGCGATCACAAAGAAGCACGGAAGGTATTCTCCGTCCTTGAAAAAGAATATACTAGCAATTTTTAATGTATGTTTATCCCTAGGATACTACCCGAAGGCATGGAGACAGGCAACAACGATAATGCTCCCCGAGGCAGGCAAGGACGCAACAGATGCAAAAAAACTACAGGCCCATCAGCCTGCTGGGGAAGCTGATGGAAAAAGTCGTCTGCAAACGAGTGACCGCATTTCTGGAGGAAAGGAACATACTCCCGCAGCACCAGTACGGCTTCCGCGCCCACAGGACGACCAGCGACCCAGTGGCCCTGCAGACTAACACGGCAGCAGAGGCCATAGACAGGAACCTATACACCACGGCAATTTTTATGGATATCGAGAGGGCGTTCGATAAGCTCTGGCATTAAGGTCTACTCCTTAAAATCTCCAACATCCCCGATCTCCCCCCCTACTACACCCTCTTCCTCTACTCCTTCATTACCGACCGTCAGGCCGGAGTCCGCGTCGAGTCTGCCCTCTCGACGCCATTTAAAATACGCTCCGGCGTGCCGCAAGGGGCAGTATTATCTCCATTATTGTTCATTTTTTACCGTGCTGACATGCCATCTCCCACTCTCCCACAGGTGACGCTAGCCCAATACGCCGACGACACCGCACTATGGGCGACAGGCCACAAAAAACCTGCAGAAAGCACTCAGCGCCACGGAAGGATGGATGAGGCGATGGAGATTGCGACCCAACCCATCGAAATCCTCGACCTTCTCGCACGTAGCAGGGATGAGGCGTCAGTGCATGCGGCAACTGGCCTCACTTTCCCTATGGGGGAAGGAGATCGGCCTGCAGAGAGAGGGGGAACACCTCGGCATCACCCTCGATCGGCACTCGACGTTTACCAAGCACCACCGCCGGGTCATCAACTCGGCCTGTCGCCGCAGCAACCTGCTCCGTGCCAGCAAAGGAGTCTCAACGGACACTGCACTTTACAAAACCTTCATCCGACCGCTGTTCGAATACGCCGCAATCGCAGTCACACCGCTGGCGAAAGGGAAAATGAACGAGATCGCGGGCATTGAACGCCGCATCCTGAGGCAAGCCCTGTTGGCGAGAAAGACCAGCCGCGAAGTCTACGCGGAAGCCCGCATCGAACCGGTCCCGCAGAGGATGACGAGGCCGCGCTGCAGAGCGGCGGAACGGCGGAGGACACACCTCCCAGACCTACACGCCACCCTCCTGCAACCTCTAACCTACATCCTCCCCAAAAGAATCCCCAAACGCAAACTCCCCTCCCCCGGAAGGATAATAGGGGAGCTGACACCCCGCTATTATCCCAGCACCCCGACGATCCCCGGCAGGACCCGATTCCCCATCCCCCCCCCCCCAATTAATGCCTCAGCCCGGATGGCCTCTGCAACGGCCCAAAAAGAAAGTGCCCACCGGAACAGGTTCCAGTGAATAACCCGAAAGTGAAAGTGTTGCAGTGGCGAACATTCAAAAACATTCAAAACGAAAAAACTTTATGAACTGTTGTTACCTTCAATCATAGTTTTGTTGTATTACTTCATTTCCTATCAGATCTCTCAATTGTTTATTTATCATTATATATAGACGTTCCTTACAGAGGAGGAGGATATAACACACATCTAACAGGAGGATACTAATGTTTAGGCACTTCCAGATGAGTTGGAGATTCGAAATTTTTTTCTTAGGTTGGATTTCGTGCAAAACCGACTAGAAAAAACGAAAATCTTGAGAAAGTGCAACAATGCGGCCGCTAAAAATTCGCAATTGTTTAAACAAAATTTCCAGGTTTATGTATTTCCGCATGTGCTACGGAGCTGAAATTTTTTTAATAAGTAGAATTCGTAAAAAAACGAAATACGGATTATACAAATTTTGATATTTTATTTTGTTTGGCACTTAAAAATTCTTCAAGTTTAAACAAATGGATAACTGTTTAGACATTACGGGATGAGCTAGGAAGCTGAAATTTTCAAATTGTTTACAGAGTAGTGCATATGCACAAATAAACATTTGAATCTCTCCATAAACATATTGCGGCGGCCGTTAAAAATTTTTAAAATTTAAACAATTGAAAAAATATTATTTCACTTCTAGAGGTACTACAACTTTAAAATTTGGCAGAAATGTGTAGTATTAGTACCCAATAATGGAGAAAGTATAAAATTCTTAAAATTGCAAAGTTTTGGGATTGTTTTAATCTATAACTTTTACGTAAGGGAAAAACGAAAATCGCTGCGGAGGTGAAATATTTAGAATTAAATAAATATTTGTAATGATGAAAAATGAATGTTTTTTATGTTGAGATGATATGCTTGCAGAATGCAAGCACCAATTACTAGTATATATATATTTATTTATTTATCTATCTCTATTCCACTGATATTTATATCCAAACCGTTATTGTTATCTATATATTTATTTGATCCTTAATACTGTTGTTACTTTATGTCAGATTTTATTTATTCATTTATTTATTATATATCAACATTGAGTATCCATTCGGCTGCCTACGGAAGGTTTTTCCGGGTTTCCCTTCCGTCACCGGGCGAATGCCAGGCAAAGCCAACCCCCGGAGAAAGAATAAAATTTCACTACCACACGGTTAAGCAAACGAACAAACACAATGTAATAGAATCCTCCCCCCTGAAGAGGCAATAGCCCATAGCAGGGTTTTGTAATCGGCAATATGCAAGCCACAATTTATTTTCTTATTTATTTATTTACTATGTAAAGGGCCATGCTTGTATACCTGTTTATTGCAAATAAAAACATTTTAACTGAACCATACCAGGAGAGTGAAACCACTTATTTCATTGATGCTTCAAGCAACGCTGCAGCTAATATAGTTTACTGGTAAAAGGTTTGAACAATCGGTAATCAGTTTATGTCCAAAAGCAGCGCGACTTTGCATCCCCCTAAAGTTTCTCGGGGACGGTGGGAGATGCTGCTTAAAAACGGGACCGCCCCGCCGAAATCGGGACCTCTGGTCATGAACGACGGACATGCACGAATTGAATATTAAGTTGAAATAAAATATATATGAAGGGATTGAGGTAAAGGTAAAGAATAATTATAAAAAATTCACGTAATTGAATGTCGAACAAAGTAAAATTTGTTTTGGGCAGATAAGAGTTGTGGAAAAGATATATTAATGAAGATTTTATCCATTGAACGTTATCCTGCGTAACTTTTATATGCCCAACGCCATTTTAACTCGGTGGAACGAAAATTATATGTAAAGTTACTTTTCGTCATTAAATTTTTTAGTGCACACAAAACTTGGTTTCGTTAAGATAAATTTATGTAGATTTTATTTTTCTGTTTTTAATCAAAGGTTAATAACTTATTCAGCTTCTTGCAGGCCAGAGATATTAAAAAGTAAATATAATTCTCTGTGCCTGGCTTTGTTAATTCAATATCAATGAATAATAGAATATCTGTTTTGTTCTTGTTACCGTTGTATTGTTTATTGTAACCAAGGCATTGTTTAAACTTCAAAACAGTGCTGAAACAGCTGAATAACAATAAAAGGAACATTTTAGCATCACTAACACAGATGGAAGAGCATTGTATGTTTAGTGCATTTCGTCATTGCTGAAAAGCACCATTATCTTCGCGATGTCCGTCCGTCCGTACGCATATATCAGGGAAGAATTGCCTGAACCGATCTCAACCAAATTTGGTACATTAGTATATGGGCATATATTAATGACCTAAATGTCATATTTGGACGGGATCGACTCAGCAGGGGTGCCACAATAGAAAAATGAAACTTTTCAGTAATTATGCTTTTGGAAGGAATTGGCTGAACCGATTTCAACGAAAGTTTCTGTGAAGGAGGCGTGCAACATATACAAAACGAAATCGAGAAGTATAGTATCGATCAAAGACTAGCACCTCTATGGAAAGACCGGAAACTTAATGCTATGAAACGATGCCCAGGAGGGCCATGCCCATAGAGGGCGGCAATTGATGGGTCAATGGGAAAATTTGGAACTACATTTTCATTATGGCTATCGTGATGTCACAATGACTCTTTCTATCGTGACGTCATCTCAGGATGTAGCTCACCTCCTTCCCTTCCCGTTTTAATACGATAATCGTAGCAAATATAAAATTGAATGGACATAAGAAATGGAATTAAATGAAAGAATGAATTCCATTTAAGAAATCAAATTTATTACCGTATATCACACATTGCGAGAGTACAAAGTCATTATCAAATTACATAAGTGAGGTATTTGTACATAAATATAATACAGATATAAAAATGAATTATTGTAACCAACTTTTATAACCTTAATACCTTTTGTGCATAAAAACGTATTTAAAGGAAATTCATGTGGACGACGGTAAACGTCAAACTTCTTTCGCGTCAAGAATGAATTTGTGGATCAACCAAAATTCCATGGTAAAGTGATGTCTTCGGCCCTGGAACACATTCTCTTTCTGTTCCACCTGTAAGAATAACGAAAATGAATTTCCAAGAATGTCAATCATTAAACCTGCTAAACCTAATGAAATTGACGAAGGAGGCAATGGGCATGCTTCAAATGCTGCAATAAATGTAAAATAAGGCAAATGCACTTACGGCCCCTTGCGGTCCATAAACAATTTTTGTATGAAGATCTCATTACCAGTTGTAAAATTAAACACGTCACATTGCACTGCAAAATGTCCACTTTGCTTATTTATAATTTATTCCAGGCACAGTTGTATTTGCTAATGATCAGGTGTTCTTAGTAGTCACAGGTGATTTAAGATGTATTAATCAAACAACAACGAAAACTTTTTATTTGGAAATTTCAATTTCTAGATCGAAAAGCAAATATGTACATCTAAATGCGTTCTGGAGCGTAAAAAGAAGAATTATCTTAACGTCAAGTAATACAAGCAAATGCATAATGAGAAACAAATAATTCCTGTTAACAATTCAAAATATTTAAAAATAAAACAATATACCGTAATCAAAATGAGACCACTATATGGTATACTTATTTCATTCTGTTACAAGCACGATTCTATTCCCCCCGGACGTCTGCATTGCAGTTATACTACACCCGGCCGCCCTTCGTGGGGGCAACACCTCGGCCTGGCAGGCCATATTCCATTTAACCTCGCTTTCGAGGGCCATTCGAGGCATTTATGTCCCGCTGACGACGCAGACTACCGGGACGAACGAATCGCTTGATCTTCGCTCTTCTCCCGTCCTAGGGCGTATCACAGCCCCTACGAATCCATCCCGGCAACCAAGTGGCTGATGCTTGGTTCCCGTTGTACCAATCTTTTATCTCGCGTTTCCGCTGGGCACCATCATTGGTGGGACGGCCGCTGTCCCTGTAGGAAGGGCTACTTCTCTTCCGGCGGCCGAGGGATCAAGTGACCCGACATCTGCATTGCAGCTATACTACACTCGGACGCCCTTCTTTGTTTAACTTCCGAAGAACTAAGCATAATTCACGAATAACCACAAGATTTAAATAGTGATTTCAGCTAGTCTTGCTTTTTCGACAGCCATAACTACCAATGCACCCAAATAATGTACTTTGTAGTCACAACATCTACACGTCCAGTCCGAATACGTAGGAACGTCGCACTCTGCCCCAACAGGTTGGGCAAGTTAGTTGAAGTGTTTTGGTAAAAAACAATTTCGACGAAAAATTTATTTAAACGTCCAATACACCAAGAAAATTAAGCAAGGTGTTCCACAAATTTCAATTATTCAATCTAAAATTATGGCTTATTTGATGAAAATATGGGACGTACCGTATTCACGCCCAGGACGATGAATGGCACAGGCAGGTGAAGCAAGCGAGGCCTAAAAATGAGGAGCAACACTTCTCGAAATGCTTCCTTCCGAGGAGATTTACCCAGTGCAGGTATCCGTTGAGAAAATGTAAAAGCATTCTCGCAAAATGCATTCACATGCACCATAGAACTGTTTCGTGGGAAAACCTTTCGAAAATACGTGCTGTTTTTAAGACTTCCGTTCTTTGGAGAAGGGAAGAATTGCGCTCCTTCGCATCCAATTAAACCCCAGTCTGCCACTGCGCATTTCTCTCATAATGAAGGCATTACTATATATATATATATATATATATATATATATATATATATATATATATATATATATATATATATATGTACTCGACAGAATCGTACATAATAAGCAAAGGCAGGTTTCCATGAAACAAAATGGCCTCTGTCAGCATGGAGATAAGAGACGTGTGGTGCTGTGGCAGAGGGAGGGAGAGAGAGCTGTGACTGTGACTGCAGCGCCCTTCGTGGCTTCGCAACACAGTGAACTACAAAAGCACTTGCTTCTGTTTATAAAAAATAGCAAAAGGCAGTAGGACCCCAAAAAAGCACTTGGTTCTGTTTATATTAAATAGCAAAAGACAGTAGAACCCAACAAAAGCACTTGGTTCTGTTTATGTAAAATCACAAAAGACTGTAAAACCCCGCAAAGCCCTTGGTTCTGTTTATATAAAATAGCAAAAGACAGTAGAAATATGGTGATTGGTGCAGACCCTTACAGAGGGCAGCACAGCCTAGATATCACTTGGTTCCATTTAAATTAAATATTTACGGTTTCAAGAGTTAGCAGAAGTGTCTAACTAAAAAATTACGGAAATGGTGCTTGGTTCCTTTTATATTAATCCGTCCAATTACGAATTAAACGTTCGGTAATTAAGGTTTCGGAAGGAATTTGCTAAACAGATTTCTATGAAATTTTGTATATAAGATTCGTACAACAAACCATAATGAAATCAAAATGATTAAAGCTGAGCTAAGCAGCAGGACTGCCACGATAAAAAGTTAAATAATATTTCTTTTTCTCATATTTCTAGAGAACTGGCTGCATGGATTTTAACCCAAATATTATATATATATATATATATATATATATATATATATATATATATATATATATATATATATATATATATAATCTTCACGTAATTAAATGACCAAAATATATTTCAACTGGATCCACTAAACAGGGCTGCCACAATATCAAGGTTTAAATTTTCTGTAACTATGAATTTGGAAGGTATTCGCTGAATGGGTTTCAAAGAAATTTCGTTTGTAGGGCGTGTATAGAAAGGGGAAACAAGATGAATATGTTTAGGATGGATTAAAAAAAGCAGGACTACCACAATATAAGGAAAAATATTTTTCTGATTTCAAATCAAATATATTAATATACGATTATACAATGGGGAATTTGCGGAGAATCACTTCTGTACCACGGGAAACCGGAGTGCATCACCACTTGTTTACATATTATTTTGCTAAATTTGTAAAATTACTATTAACTTCTTAATAGTTTCCTCGCTAATTTCATGCTATTCACGATTGGTTTATTTCTATCCAATCAAAATCAACTGTGGTTATGTAAAGGTTGGTGGCTTGGTTAACGTATGGCTCAATTTTATTCAGTGTGACAACTCCTTCGGCCGTAAATTTAATAAAATCCCGATGCATTTCGCCCACTAAGTGGGCATCTACAGGGGCGAACTTGTGACGACAGCGACTGAAAGTCAACTGTGATTATGCGATTGAAAAAGAACCAATCACAGAGCATTAGAAACAGCTGGCTTTTATTGTATCATTGTATATAGAGACGTTTCTTACAGAGGAGGAGGATATAACATACTAGTAGAAGGTGCTTGCATACTGCAGGCATATAGTCTTACCTTGAAAAAACGTTCATTTTTCAGACAGATATTTCAACATTACAAATATTTTTTTAATTCTAAAGATTTCACCTCTGTAGAGATTTTCGTTTTTCCCTCATGTTAAAATAATAGATTAAAACAATCCCCAAACTTTGCAATTTTAAGAATTTTATACTTTCTCCATTATGGGGTACTAATGCCACACATTTCTGCCGAATTTTAAAGTTGTAGCACTTCTGGAATGATATTTTTCTAATTGTTTAAATTTTAAACATTTTTAACGGTCGCTGCAATATATTTATGGAGAAATTCAAATGTTTATTTGTGGAAATGCATTACTCTGTAAATAACTTGAAAATTTCAGCTTCCTAGCTCATCCCGTAGAACCTAAACAGTTATCTATTTGTTTAAATTTTAAGAATTTTTAACTGCCAAACAAATTGAAATATCAAAATTTGTATAATCCCTATTTCGTTTTTTTACAAATACTGCCTCTAAAAAACATTTCAGGGATGTTGCCATGTCAATCCATTACATTGTTTAACTTCGAAATCCTATTGTTATTTCAATCCTTTTATAGATGAAAAAAGGTGCTTTTGTAGGCTTTTGATACGAGAGAGAGAGAGAGAGAGAGAGAGAGAGAAGGAAGGAGAGTGGAATGAGTTTCATAGCAACCAATGTAAACAACATTCGTTGCGTTATTTACGAGAAGGAGTACATTTGAATGTAGAACATTAAGCGTATCAAAATTAGGCACTTGGAATCACCGTAGGAGTTCGAGACTTGAAACAACGAACGCCTTAAAAGAACGAAAGTTTGTTTTTTTGCCATCCAAAGAAAGTCAAGGCATATTTATTTGTTCATTTTTTATTTTAAAAAATACCTTTCCCGTTGAATTTCAACGGGCATCTCCCTAGTGTTAATCACAAATGTATGTATGGTGTTTTTTCAAGTGTTCGCATTATGCAAGGACCGAAACTCGTACATGGAAACATTTGTAGCGAAATGGTAATTGATAATTTGTTTTTTTAAGGCGAGAATTTGTTGCATAATAGTAATAGGCGACAAAAACTATGAATAATTGCTGCACTGCGCCCTCTGGCATCCACCAAAAGGCAATTTATTTCTTCGCGTCTATCTGTGCATATGTCTGTCTGTCTGTCATGCTTCGTGGCGTGATAAACAATCCGACGGATATCGCTGGCTTGTCGTCATTATCGTATTTGAATCGTGCGTAAAGAATGCGTTGCAAAGAACATAAATAAACTCATACCGTAGCCATTTGGTATTGGACATAGCCACGAAGCTGCAACAATTAAACATAATAAAAAGGGCTGTAACTAACATAAGATGTATGTAAACGTCAAGTGTTTACAACAGTCACCTCCAGGTGGTGTGGTGGTGGCAGCTAAAAAATATAATTTGTCAAATATCTCTTCAACAATCCATTGTATGGGGAAATGTTTCGAACAAACGTTGTAGACAATTAAATTTCCAACAACCTTTATTCCAATATATTTTTACATTGATCAAGTATTAAAGCAAATATTTGAGAAAAATCTGATGTGGCCACCACATGAATTTCTCCATATCTGTAATATTTCTGAAAATTCAAAATACGTTAGATAATAATAAATATTTTAAGAAACTGAAAATTTTAGACTTGACCAAGAACTGAAATATACTCAAACCATAGCCTTCCCATATTGGATATAGGCCACACAAAGCTCCAACAATTAAGAAATGAAAATGGAGCGTTACTAAGATGTAACCAAGCGTCAATTGTTAACAAAAGTCGTTGGTGGGTGGAGTGGTGGTGGAAGCCAAAAATATGAGATATCT
Source organism: Tanypteryx hageni (assembly GCA_028673005.1). Classification (NCBI taxonomy): domain Eukaryota; kingdom Metazoa; phylum Arthropoda; class Insecta; order Odonata; family Petaluridae; genus Tanypteryx; species Tanypteryx hageni. Next base: position 470,976 of record JAJPWW010001012.1, read on the forward strand.
CTTAAAAAATACATTATATGGGAAAATATTTCAAACAAAGGTTGTATAAAATTAAATTTCCTACAACTTTTAATCCAATACATTTTTACATTTATCAAATATAGAAGCAAATACCTCAAAATAACGGATAAGTGACAAGAGCAAACACCCACTTCCGCTCGACCGATTTTTACCAAAAACTAATCATTTATTTTGAGTTTAATAAAAATGTTAAATATAAAATTTCGCGTTGACCTGATTAATAGTTTTTGAGTTAGAGCACCCACAAAAATCTATCACATACAAAGACAATATATAAAATATGGTCAAAAGGTGTTCAGGGGACCTCACAAAACGTGCATTTCCGTTGAAATCTCGAAGTCGGTTTTTTTCATGAAAACAATACAGTAAACAGGGCTACCACAATACCAAGGTTAGAATTTTTCTTTGTATATGAATTTCGATGGCATTGGCAGGAACACGAATTTCAAAAAGAAATTGCGTTTGCAGGGCGAGTATGGAACGGAAAAAGGAAACGGACATGTTTAGAACGGATCTAAAAAGCAGGGCTGCCGCAATGCGAGGAAAAATAATTTTCTCATTTCAAAACAAAATAATTAGTAAGCGATTCTATTTACGAGGGCGAATTTGACGAAAAGCACTTCTGTAACGCGTGTACACTCATTTCCAAAAGTATTCCAACAGTTTGAGCGGCATCGCTTCCGCGGCAGACTGAATTTTAACTTTCTATCTAATTGAATGTTATGCCAGTCTGTGAATATGTATTCCTGTCGCGACGCTATCTCAGCCTTCGGGGTTTATCTCCATCTCCTCTCTCTATCTATATAAAACTCAACAAGTCTGGTTGGCAAGGGAGTCTGCCGTTTCCTTCAAATATTTCTCGCTTTAATATCTTCGGATCTACCAAGCCTGACGAGCTGAAATTTTCACAGTCGTTAAAACCCCCTATGAGGTGGTCTCTAGAAGAATCAAACATCCCGGAAAAATTCCCGGATTCGACCCCGGGAGACGATTATATTTTCCCATATGTTTACACGGGATTTTCGATTTTTCAAGGTGCAAGGTATATTTCCTTCATTTATAAAAATATGTAAATATCGACCGATTTTCTCCATTTTTGCTTTATTCGACGGCTAAAACTATAAAATATCTTATTCTTGCGATTTTTAGATGTTATGCGGAGGACTATGTCAGAAACACGCATTTCTTTTCGAAATTATATCGCTTTTTCGTACTATTTCGGGCTGTTGTCAAGGAGACCCGCATTGTTGCCTCCGATTCAATCAGCGTCTAATAAGCCTTCGAATAGACGAAAGAATTGCGTTATTCGCTTTGCGCTTTTCATGAAACATCGAAATCATTGTTGTAGCAACGTAAAACGTAATAGATTGCAACTTAATTAATTGCAGGTAAGTTTGATTGTATGGTTCACCCGTGTGTACTGCGGGCAGAAAATTTTCGATTTTTATTTTCAAAGTGGTAACCCCTAAGAGCGCACCAGTCCTTTTTGAGTGATACATTCGTTCCAAAGTCGAGGAATAAATCCAGGTTAGGTTTTTATTTTAGATTTCAGCCCACGCAACTTAACCATCCTAGCACCCGGAGGAAAAGCAACGAATATTGTTTACAAGAAAGTATTTTAAACGAAAGGTAAAGTTATGATGATATATTACTATTTTAGATTATTTTCGGACAACTTCCGGTATCTGTGTTTTATTTCGTTCTCGGACTTATTTTTCGGTTATGTTATTTTAACCGAAGCCGGGTTCACTATACATAAAATACGAGGTATTCTCGCGTATCGGCCGGTGTTAACAGAGATTACTCCGCGTCTTGGGCGATCGTTCGAACGTACTATTATAATTCGCCGTTGTTATTTAGCAGTCATTCTTGCGTCGTGATGATAGCGTGAGCAGGCCCATGGAAATTATTTATTTGTCCAAGTGAGGGGTTGTTTGGGGGAGGGCTGAGGCAAACTCGCTGCGTAATTAGTTCTAACAGTACAAGTTCCCCTGTTCGATAGTAAATAACAGAAACAGCGAAAGTGACTAGCTCCAACTCTGAAAGTTTCTTCTTCCATCACTTGCCTTTTGATAGCATTCTCCGCGTGGCTATATATGTCCACGTGAGATTTTTTTGAATTGCGCGTTTCCCTCTATTTTACGCGGGTTCGCTATTACGCGACAAACATATCGCTACCGAAATTTCTTTTTATGCGTCTTATTATTCGCTCTTACGCGGTTGCGCGGCCAGTGCAATACTAGTGAGAGAATGTTCTCCACTGCACCACTAGGCGACCATTCAGTCTCTCGTTGCCTCTATTGCTGCGCGTATTAGCACTACAGCGAAAGAGATGAGATTGGAGAGGATATTGTACGACGAGATGGAGATTTCTTGTGATACTGTTTGAGCGCACTTGAGAAGTTTCGTCTCCTTGCCCGAGGAAATTGCGTTGGGCCAAGAAGACAACCCTCCGGAACTTTTAAACCTCCGCGATTATGTTAACCACAACTGCCACCACTTGTGTTCGTCTGCTTCCTTTTATAGGAAAGTATTATTTAGCGTTGTTTTAAGGTTTTATTTAGTGCATAAGATGTCGTTATGGAGCGAAAGAAGAGCGTGTTGGAGAGGAGTTAGGATTGCTCGTGGAACGTTCGAGCACACTTGACAAGTATTGCCTCTTTGCCCGCGGGTTGGGTTGGACAAAGGCAACCCTCCAGCACTCTTAAACCTCCGCTGTCATCTCACACCCAACAGGCACCGCCAGTGGCGGAACTAGGCCGGGGCAGCGCACCGGGGCCTCTGGAGGGGCCAGGCCTGCTACCCATTTCATAAGTCTACAATTAGTAGCTAATGAGAATCATTACACTTATCATTCACACGTACCGGGCTCAGCGCCATGGCGTCCGGAAAGAGAGAGTGGTACAGATGTATTGAAAGCTTATGTCACCTAAATGCGCGAAGAGTCACGCGATGTAGGGGAAGGTGGCTGTGGAGAATGACCGATTGCTCCATGCGTATATACCCTCACCCCCGCGTGGCTCGCTTTCGAGAATGGACTCTTCCACGCTGAATTCGTGTTTGTGCGCAGGTGCCATAAGCTTTCAATACATCTGGACCGCACGTCGGCAACGATATTTTTCAAGTTTTCAAGGGTCGTGGCACTGACACGGGCAGTGTTGTCTCCGTTGGACCGGCAACGCCAACGGCATTGAGGTCACTGTTCGGATACGGTACAGCTGACGCGCGGACGCGTAAATACCTTTGTCGGCACAGGTGCCGCACGGGCCCTCATTTGCCTTCAACGGTTTATCCAATTCAATCGTATGTAGCAACGAAGCGGCATTATTTCAAGGTTAAACCTCAATTTTAAAGGGAGATTTTATACCGAGGTGACACGGGCGGTGATTTCACTTCGTCGTGACGGCAACACTAAGAAAGTCACGGTCGCCCGAACTCTCATTCCGAAGCGAGCCGACTTTGACGCGATGTTTTGATTCGCGCCAGTTTTGACGGTTCGCCGGAAATGGGCCGGTTTGCCAATCAAAGATCAAGTTCACGCGAACGAAAACATTCGCAGAAATACGTTAACAGCTACGGTAGGACGCCGATTATCCGAATTTATTCGCGACAAAGGTGGTTCGGATAATAGGAATTGGATTTAAAGGGAAAAAACCACTCTTGTCCACGAAAAAACTATTTATTAATTATTGCACGCTTTAAAGAAATGGTTGAATATTACGACGTACTCTTGTAATAATAATAAAAAATAAACTGATGTGGGAGAAACATGACTTTCTCCATATTTAGCGTTACTAGGACATAACTAAGCAGCAATTGTTAACAATAGTCTTCGGTAGGTGGCGTGGTGGTGGCAGCTAAAAATAAACGATATCTCTTAAACAATGCATTATATGGAAAAATGTATCAAACAAAGGTTGTAGTAAATACTATTTCCTACAACTTTTACTCTAATACATTTTTATATTTATCAAATATTAAAGTAAATATTTCAAAATAACGGATAAGTGACAAGAGTAAACACCCACTTTCGATTGACCAATTTTTACCAAAAACTAATCAGATCTTTTAACTTTTATAAAAATGTTAAATATAAAATTTTGCGTAGATCTGATTAATGTTTTTTGAGTTAGACCGCCCACAAAAATCTTTCACACAGACATCATCGAGAAAATAGTCAAAACCTGTTCAGGGGACCTTAAAACATGTATTTCCGTTGAAATCTCGAATTCGATTTTTTTTCATGAAAACAATACTTTCTCTATACTTCGTATATGGAGAAAGTAACAAAAAAACCTTTAAAACAGGTGAAAAATGAATAAATGTGGATGGAGGCTTACGTCGTAGACCGAGCCCGCATTCCTCGGCTGCGGTTATTCGGTTAATTGGCAATTCGGATGATCGAGATTCGGATAACGGGCGTCCTACTTTATTGCCGAACCGTAATTCCTTCACTTTAACGCTCTGCGAATGTAATTTAAATCATAAAAAATACGTAAATATCGTTTGAGCTCTTTGAGTTCCCGCGTCGCATCGCCAGCGAGTTGCCGTCAACTCGGTATGCGTTTAAAAGGCGTGTGCCGTCGGAAAGCAACTAAAGTTGCCCTCGTGTCATAGTTGCCGCATTTATTCACGCACCTCGGTTACCACGCCGATCCTTATTGTTGTGCCACTTCGGAGAGGAATAAAACAAATTCGTGTCGGAAATAGTTTGACGCCTATGATAAAAAAATGTCGCCCTCTTAACCGATTCCCCTCCTGCGAAGTCAAGGCCCGCGCGTATAGTTCGTAGAATTCTTCGTCTTTTGCGAGTATGAACGTAGGCGCAAGCGTGTGGCGGCGAATTTACTATCGACACTCGCAATTTATATAACCTACTAGGGAGATGCCCGTTAAAATTCAACTGGAAAGGTTTTTGTTAAATAGAAAATGAACAAATAAATATTCCTCGACTTTCTTCGGATGGCAAGAAAACAAACTTTCGTTCTTTTTGGCGTTCGTCGATTCAAGTTTCGAACTCCTACGATGATTCCAAGTGCCTAATTTTGATATGCGAATTGTTAATGTTCTACAGTCAAATGTACTCCTTCTCGTAAATAACGCAACGGATGTTGTTTACATTGGTTGCTATGAAAAGAATTTCTCTCTCTCTCGTACTAATTGTAAGAGAATTCAAAGCACGCTTTCACCCATAAGGAATGAAATAACAGTAGGATTTTGAAGTTTAACAATGTAATTGGTTGGCAAGGAAACATCCCGTTAAAATGGCAGGATTTACCAAAATATGTTAATTAAACGTTTAACATGAGGAATTTCGAACTGTAGGCGGGAATAGATGAACAGAATAAGAAACTTCATAGTTTTTTCTTTAAAATGGGCTAGATCCGAAGATCATAGGTGAATTATTTCAAATTTAGATCTCAAAAAGAATAAAAGCCTGCAAGTCAAAAAGTCTTTTTTTACGTGTTATCATATGGCAAATGGAAATGCCTACCTCGGAGTCGAACCTGGGACTTTTTTCGAGATTTCTTTTCGTCATCATCTTACAATATATGAATCGATCATTCCTGCCAAATATAAAAAATGAATCTCTTTGCATTATCGAGTTATACGCATTTTTATAGCGTGACAGAAGGAGCCACAAAGGGACAGAAGTAGACTTTTATTATTGTTAGATTCAGAAATCTTTATGTAGTCCCTGTTTCTTACCGACAATTTTGGAATAAAGGAAGCGCGCGGTTCACGAGTAATTATGGTAAATCGCCTTCACCGGTCGCCTTGGCGCAAAACTCCCCTTAAGAGTAGCAGCGTCTGTTAGATTGACTTTGCTCATACTATCTGTCAAAAATCCGAACCGAAATAAATCAATACTGTTTGCTACTAGAGGGCTGTAGCGTGTTGGACCTTTCTATATATGTAACTTCAAGTGGAGCGCGGCTGGTTCGCATCCCCCCTTCCGTGGCCTTGAGCATTCAGTCAGTTACCGCTGATTATTTAATTTTCATTTAATTGCTTACATTTTTAGTAATAGTAGTAGAAGGTGCTTGCATTCTGCAAGCATATCATCACACCTTGAGAATACATTCATTTTTCAGACATGTTTCATCATTACAAATATTTTTTTTCTAAAGATTTCACCTCCGCAGCGATTTTCGTTTTTCCCTTATGTAAAAATAATAGATTTAAACAATCTCCAAACTTGGAAATTTTAAGAATTTTATACTTTCTCCATTATGGGGTACTAATGCTACACATTTCCGCCAAATTTTAAAGTTGTAGCACTTCTAGAATGATATTTTTCTAATTGTTTAAATTTTAAACATTTTTAACGGCCGCCGCAATATATTTATGGAGAAATTCAAATGTTTATTTGTGGAAATGCATTACTCTGTAAATAACTTGAAAATTTCAGCTTCATAGCTCATCCCGTAGTACCTAAACAGTTACCTATTTGTTTAAACTATAAGAATTTTTAACTGCCAAACAAAATAAAATACCAAAATTTGTATAATCCCTATTTCGTTTTTTTACAAATACTGCCTCTAAAAACATTTCAGGGATGTTGCCATGTCAATCCATTACATTGTTTAACTTCGAAATCCTATTGTTATTTCAATCCTTTTATAGATGAAAAAAGGTGCTTTTGTAGGCTTTTGATACGAGAGAGAGAGAGAGAGAGAGAGAGAGAAGGAAGGAGAGTGGAATGAGTTTCATAGCAACCAATGTAAACAACATTCGTTGCGTTATTTACGAGAAGGGGTACATTTGAATGTAGAACATTAAGCATATCAAAATTAGGCACTTGGAATCATCGTAGGAGTTCAAAACTTGAAACCAAGAATGCCTTAAAAGAACGAAAGTTTGTTTTCTTGCCATACAAAGAAAGTCAAGATATATTTATTTGTTCATTTTTTATTTAAAAAAATACCTTTCCCGTTGAATTTCAACGGGCATCTCCCTAGTGTTAATCACAAATGTATGTATGGTGTTTTTTCAAGTGTTCGCATTATGCAAGGACCGAAACTCGTACATGGAAACATTTGTAGCGAAATGGTAATTGATAATTTGTTTTTTTAAGGCGAGAATTTGTTGCATAATAGGTGACAAAAACTATGAATAATTGCTGCACTGCGCCCTCTGCCATCCACCAAAAGGCAATTTATTTCTTCGCGTCTATCTGTGCATATGTCTGTCTGTCTGTCATGCTTCGTGGCGTGATAAACAATCCGACGGATATCGCTGGCTTGTCGTCATTATCGTATTTGAATCGTGCGTAAAGAATGCGTTGCAAAGAACATAAATAAACTCATACCGTAGCCATCTGGTATTGGACATAGCCACGAAGCTGCAACAATTAAACATAATAAAAAGGGCTGTAACTAACATAAGATGCATGTAAACGTCAAGTGTTTACAACAGTCACCTCCAGGTGGTGTGGTGGTGGCAGCTAAAAAATATAATTTTTCAAATATCTCTTCAACAATGCATTGTATGGGAAAATGTTTCGAACAAACGTTGTAGACAATTAAATTTCCAACAACCTTTATTCCAATATATTTTTACATTGATCAAGTATTAAAGCAAATATTTGAGAAAAATCTGATGCGGCCACCAAATGGCTTTCTCCATTATCTGTAATATTTCTAAAAATTCAAAATACGTTAGATAATAATAAATATTTTAAGAAACTGAAAATTTTAGACTTGACCAAGAACTGAAATATACTCAAACCATAGCCTTCCCATATTGGATATAGGCCACACAAAGCTCCAACAATTAAGAAATGAAAATGGAGCGTTACTAAGATGTAACCAAGCGTCAATTGTTAACAAAAGTCGTTGGTGGGTGGAGTGGTGGTGGAAGCCAAAAATATGAGATATCTCTTAAAAAATACATTATATGGGAAAATATTTCAAACAAAGGTTGTATAAAATTAAATTTCCTACAACTTTTAATCCAATACATTTTTACATTTATCAAATATAGAAGCAAATACCTCAAAATAACGGATAAGTGACAAGAGCAAACACCCACTTCCGCTCGACCGATTTTTACCAAAAACTAATCATTTATTTTGAGTTTAATAAAAATGTTAAATATAAAATTTCGCGTTGACCTGATTAATAGTTTTTGAGTTAGAGCACCCACAAAAATCTATCACATACAAAGACAATATATAAAATATGGTCAAAAGGTGTTCAGGGGACCTCACAAAACGTGCATTTCCGTTGAAATCTCGAAGTCGGTTTTTTTCATGAAAACAATACAGTAAACAGGGCTACCACAATACCAAGGTTAGAATTTTTCTTTGTATATGAATTTCGATGGCATTGGCAGGAACACGAATTTCAAAAAGAAATTGCGTTTGCAGGGCGAGTATGGAACGGAAAAAGGAAACGGACATGTTTAGAACGGATCTAAAAAGCAGGGCTGCCGCAATGCGAGGAAAAATAATTTTCTCATTTCAAAACAAAATAATTAGTAAGCGATTCTATTTACGAGGGCGAATTTGACGAAAAGCACTTCTGTAACGCGTGTACACTCATTTCCAAAAGTATTCCAACAGTTTGAGCGGCATCGCTTCCGCGGCAGACTGAATTTTAACTTTCTATCTACTTGAATGTTATGCCAGTCTGTGAATATGTATTCCTGTCGCGACGCTATCTCAGCCTTCGGGGTTTATCTCCATCTCCCCTCTCTATCTATATAAAACTCAACAAGTCTGGTTGGCAAGGGAGTCTGCCGTTTCCTTCAAATATTTCTCGCTTTAATATCTTCGGATCTACCAAGCCTGACGAGCTGAAATTTTCACAGTCGTTAAAACCCCCTATGAGGTGGTCTCTAGAAGAATCAAACATCCCGGAAAAATTCCCGGATTCGACCCCGGGAGACGATTATATTTTCCCATATGTTTACACGGGATTTTCGATTTTTCAAGGTGCAAGGTATATTTCCTTCATTTATAAAAATATGTAAATATCGACCGATTTTCTCCATTTTTGCTTTATTCGACGGCTAAAACTATAAAATATCTTATTCTTGCGATTTTTAGATGTTATGCGGAGGACTATGTCAGAAACACGCATTTCTTTTCGAAATTATATCGCTTTTTCGTACTATTTCGGGCTGTTGTCAAGGAGACCCGCATTGTTGCCTCCGATTCAATCAGCGTCTAATAAGCCTTCGAATAGACGAAAGAATTGCGTTATCCGCTTTGCGCTTTTCATGAAACATCGAAATCATTGTTGCAGCAACGTAAAACGTAATAGATAGCAACTTAATTAATTGCAGGTAAGTTTGATTGTATGGTTCACCCGTGTGTACTGCAGGCAGAAAATTTTCGATTTTTATTTTCAAAGTGGTAACCCCTAAGAGCGCACCAGTCCTTTTGAGTGGTACATTTGTTCCAAAGTCGAGGAATAAATCCAGGTTAGGTTTTTATTTTGGATTTCAGCCCACGCAACTTAACCATCCTAGCACCCGGAGGAAAAGCAACGAATATTGTTTACAAGAAAGTATTTTAAACGAAAGGTAAAGTTATGATGATATATTACTATTTTAGATTATTTTCGGACAACTTCCGGTATCTGTGTTTTATTTCGTTCTCGGACTTATTTTTCGGTTATGTTATTTTAACCGAAGCCGGGTTCACTATATATAAAATACGAGGTATTCTCGCGTATCGGCCGGTGTTAACAGAGATTACTCCGCGTCTTTGGCGATCGTTCGAACGTACTATTATAATTCGCCGTTGTTATTTAGCAGTCATTCTTGCGTCGTGATGATAGCGTGAGCAGGCCCATGGAAATTATTTATTTGTCCAAGTGAGGGGTTGTTTGGGGGAGGGCTGAGGCAAACTCGCTGCGTAATTAGTTCTAACAGTACAAGTTCCCCTGTTCGATAGTAAATAACAGAAACAGCGAAAGTGACTAGCTCCAACTCTGAAAGTTTCTTCTTCCATCACTTGCCTTTTGATAGCATTCTCCGCGTGGCTATATATGTCCACGTGAGATTTTTTTTGAATGGCACGTTTCCCTCTCTTTTACGCGGGTTCGCTTTACGCGGGTTCGCTATTACGCGACAAACATATCGCTACCGGAATTTCTTTTTATGCGTCTTATTATTCGCTCTTACGCGGTTGCGCGGCCAGTGCAATACTAGTGAGAGAATGTTCTCCACTGCACCACTAGGCGACCATTCAGTCTCTCGTTGCCTCTATTGCCGCGCGTATTAGCACTACAGCGAAAGAGATGAGATTGGAGAGGATATTGTACGACGAGATGGAGATTTCTTGTGATACTGTTTGAGCGCACTTGAGAAGTTTCGTCTCCTTGCCAGAGGAAATTACGTTGGGCCAAGAAGACAACCCTCCGGAACTTTTAAACCTCCGCGATTATGTTAACCACAACCGCCAACACTTGTGCTCGTCTGCTTCCTTTTATAGGAAAGTATTATTCAGGGTTGTTTTAAGGTTTTATTTAGTGCATAAGATGTCGTTATGGAGCGAAAGAAGAGCGTGTTGGAGAGGAGTTAGGATTGCTCGTGGAACGTTCGAGCACACTTGACAAGTATTGCCTCTTTGCCCGCGGGTTGGGTTGGACAAAGGCAACCCTCCAGCACTTTTAAACCTCCGCTGTCATGTCACACCCAACAGGCACCACTAGTGGCGGAACTAGGCCGGGGCAGCGCACCGGGGCCTCTGGAGGGGCCAGGCCTGCTACCCATTTCATAAGTCTACAATTAGTAGCTAATGAGAATCATTACACTTATCATTTACACGTACCGGGCTCAGCGCCATGGCGTCCGGAAAGAGAGAGTGGTACAGATGTATTGAAAGCTTATGTCACCTAAATGCGCGAAGAGTCACGCGATGTAGGGGAAGGTGGCTGTGGAGGGGGATAGCTTAAGGGGAAGGTGGCTGTGGAGAATGACCGATTGCTCCATGCGTATATACCCTCACCCCCGCGTGGCTCGCTTTCGAGAATGGACTCTTCCACGCTGAATTCGTGTTTGTGCGCAGGTGCCATAAGCTTTCAATACATCTGGACCGCACGTCGGCAACGATATTTTTCAAGTTTTCAAGGGTCATGGCACTGACACGGGCAGTATTGTCTCCGTTGGACCGGCAACGCCAACGGCATTGAGGTCACTGTTCGGATACGGTACAGCTGACGCGCGGACGCGTAAATACCTTTGTCGGCACAGGTGCCGCACGGGCCCTCATTTGCCTTCAACGGTTTATCCAATTCAATCGTATGTAGCAACGAAGCGGCGTTATTTCAAGCTTAAACCTCAATTTTAAAGGGAGATTTTATACCGAGGTGACACGGGGCGGTGATTTCACTTCGTCGTGACGGCAACACTAAGAAAGTCACGGTCGCCCGAACTCTCATTCCGAAGCGAGCCGACTTTGACGCGATGTTTTGATTCGCGCCAGTTTTGACGGTTCGCCGGAAATGGGCCGGTTTGCCAATCAAAGATCAAGTTCACGCGAACGAAAACATTCGCAGAAATACGTTAACAACTACGGTAGGACGCCGATTATCCGAATTTATTCGCGACAAAGGTGGTTCGGATAATCGGAATTGGATTTAAAGGGAAAAAACCACTCTTGTCCACGAAAAAACTATTTATTAATTATTGCACGCTTTAAAGAAACGATTGAATATTACGACGTACTCTTGTAATAATAATAAAAAATAAACTGATGTGGGAGAAACATGACTTTCTCCATATTTAGCGTTACTAGGACATAACTAAGCAGCAATTGTTAACAATAGTCTTCGGTAGGTGGCGTGGTGGTGGCAGCTAAAAATAAACGATATCTCTTAAAAAATGCATTATATGGAAAAATGTATCAAACAAAGGTTGTAGTAAATACTATTTCCTACAACTTTTATTCTAATACATTTTTATATTTATCAAATATTAAAGTAAATATTTCAAAATAACGGATAAGTGACAAGAGTAAACACCCACTTTCGATTGACCAATTTTTACCAAAAACTAATCAGATCTTTTAACTTTTATAAAAATGTTAAATATAAAATTTTGCGTAGATCTGATTAATATTTTTTGAGTTAGACCGCCCACAAATATCTTTCACACAGACATCATTGAGAAGATAGTCAGAACGTGTTCAGGGGACCTTAAAACATGTATTTCCGTTGAAATCTCGAATTCGATTTTTTTCATAAAAACAATACTTTCTCTATACTTCGTATATGGAGAAAGTAACAAAAAAACCTTTAAAACAGGTGCAAAATGAATAAATGTGGATGGAGGCTTACGTCGTATACCGAGCCCGCATTCCTCGGCTGCGGTTATTCGGTTAATTGGCAATTCGGATGATCGAGATTCGGATAACGGGCGTCCTACTTTATTGCCAAACCGTAATTCCTTCGCTTTAACGCTCTGCGAATGTAATTTAAATCATAAAACATACGTAAATATCGTTTGAGCTCTTTGAGTTCCCGCGTCGCATCGCCAGCGAGTTGCCGTCAACTCGGTATGCGTTTAAAAGGCGTGTGCCGTCGGAAAGCAACTAAAGTTGCCCTCGTGTCATAGTTGCCGCATTTATTCACGCACCTCGGTTACCACGCCCATCCTTATTGTTGTGCCACTTCGGAGAGGAATAAAACAAATTCGTGTCGGAAATAGTTTGACGTCTATGATAAAAAAAATGTCGCCCTCTTAACCGATTCCCCTCCTGCAAGGCCCGCGAGTATAGTTCGTAGAATTCTTCGTCTTTTGCGAGTATGAACGTAGGCGCAAGCGTGTGGCGGCGAATTTACTATCGACACTCGCAATTTATATAACCTACTAGGGAGATGCCCGTTAAAATTCAACTGGAAAGGTTTTTGTTAAATAGAAAATGAACAAATAAATATTCCTTGACTTTCTTCGGATGGAAATAAAACAAACTTTCGTTCTTTTTGGCGTTCGTCGATTCAAGTTTCGAACTCCTACGGTGATTCCAAGTGCCTAATTTTGATATGCGAATTATTAATGTTCTACAGTCAAACGTACTCCTTCTCGTAAATAACGCAACGGATGTTGTTTACATTGGTTGCTATGGAAAGAATTTCTCTCTCTCCTCTCTCTCTCTCGTATTAATTGTAAGAGAATTCAAAGCACGCTTTCACCCATAAGGAATGAAATAACAGTAGGATTTTGAAGTTTAACAATGTAATTGGTTGGCAAGGAAACATCCCGTTAAAATGGCAGGATTTCCCCAAAATATGTTAATTAAACGTTTAACGTGAGGAATTTCGAACTGTAGGCGGGAATAGATGAACAGAATAAGAAACTTCATAGTTTTTTCTTTAAAATGGGCTAGATCCGAAGATCATGGGTGAATTATTTCAAATTTAGATCTCAAAAAGAATAAAAGCCTGCAAGTCAAAAAGTCTTTTTTTACGTGTTATCATATGGCAAATGGAAATGCCTACCTTGGAGTCGAACCTGGGACTTTTTTCAAGATTTCTTTTCGTCATCATCTTACAATATATGAATCGATCATTCCTGCCAAATATCAAAAATGAATCTCTTTGCATTATCGAGTTATACGCATTTTTATAGCGTGACAGAGGGAGCCACAAAGGGACAGAAATAGCCTTTTATTATTGTTAGATTCAGAAATCTTTATGTAGTCCCTGTTTCTTACCGACAATTTTGGAATAAAGGAAGCGCGCGGTTCACGAGTAAATATGGTAAATCGCCTTGCTACAACAATAATTTCGATGCTTCATAACCAGCACGAAGCGACTAACGCAATTCTTTCGTCTATTTGAAGGCTTAATAGACGCTAACTAAATCGGACGCAACAATGAGGTTCGCCTTGGCAACACCCCGAAAGAGTACGTAATAGCGATAAAATTTCGAAAAAAAGGGGATTGTTCTGACAGATTCTTCCGTGTAACATCTAAACATTGCAAGAGTAAGATATTCTATAGTTTTAGCCGTCGAATAAAGCAAAAATGGAGAAAATTGGTCGATATTTAGGTATTTTGATGAATGAAAGAAAAAAATCTTGCACCTTGGAAAATCGAAAATCCCGTGTCAACTTATGGGAAAATATAATATTCTCCCGGAGTTGAATCCGGGACTTTTTCCGGGATGTTTGATTTCTCTACGGACCACCCCAAGGGGGTTTAACGATTGTGAAAATTTCGGCTCGCTAGGCTCAGTAGATCCGAAGATATTAAGCGAGAAATATTTGAAGGAATCGGCAGACTCCCAGCCAGCCAGACAAGTTGAGTTTTATATAGATAGAGACTATAATTTCAAATGTTTGGATGTATGTATGTTATGCTATACAAATCGACACCTTCAAAGGTATCGCAACGAAACTCGGCGCTATTATTGGAGGAACCAAGGGAAAGGCCGTAGGGCAGTTTAAATTCGCGACAGATTTCCCATATAAAAGTTATTCGCAGTTATTTTTGTTCCCCGTAAGATAACACGTGAAAATTGACCTTTATAAGTGCAGGCTTTCGTTCATTTACTGATATAAATTCGACAAATACGTTAACAACTACAGTAGAACGCTGATTATCCGAATTGATTTGCGACAAAGGTGGTTCGGATAATCGAAATTGGATTTAAGGGGAAAAAAACACTCTCGTCCAAGGAAAAACGATTTATTAATTATTGCACGCTTCGAAGAAATGATTGAATATTACGATGTACTCTTTTAATAATAATAATAAAATAAACTGATGTGGGAAACACATGACTTTCTCCATATTTACATGTTGTTAGCTCTGGGATCGTTGTCAATATTTACTTCCGGTTGACAATTAAGAAAAAAAAGGGGCGTTACTAAGACGTAACTAAGCGTCATTTGTTAACAATAGTCTTCGGTAGGTGGCGTGGTGGTGGAAGCAAAAATATAAGATCTCTTAAACAATGGATTATATGGAAAAATACGTGAAAATTGACTTTTATAATTGCAGGCTTTCATTCATTTGCTGATATAAATTCGACAGATTGACGTAAGAACTTCGTACCTGCGCAGTATTCAAGAAGAATGATAATAGTTTCTTATTCTTTTGGTCTTTGACTCGAAATCGCTCGCATATCACGTTCATTCCCATTAATTTGGAATAAATTTCCGTTTTTAACGATAAATACCTTGACGACAATGGCACTGTTAAACTCCAAGAATTTTGTTTCGGTTTATTTATTTAGTTACTTAATAAACATTCTCATTTAGTGAATCGTGCTTTAACGCGGTGTAATGATATAGCATATCATTTCATTTAAATTTGAATTTAAGGTTTTTTTCATCACATTCCTAGTGAGTATTTGCGTATTTTTTTATTGTCTAAAAAAAACATTGGTATAAAATAATTAGTAAATAAAAAAATCAAAGTTTTCAATTTTTAAGTAAAGGATATCAATTTTAGTAATGGAATACGTTCTATATTTCGTTTGAACAGCAACCCGTGCGAAGCACTGGCAAATCTTCTAGTTGTCTGTAATTAATCCAGTGCAAATGTAATAAGAGTACGCAACGCATTAGCAGACTCTTTTGCCGCGTTACATTTGATGTTGTATCCACCTCCTCCCGGTTAAATTAAGTTCTCGTTATTTTACTCTCGGCGATCACGTGGCTTTGAGTTCTAAGAATCTCCTCAATTGAACCTCCATTATGAACAACGCACGGCGTATATTCTTCCGTTGAGCGTCGAAATACGAACTGAATGTCTTCCTCTACTTCCTATTTATGCCTCTCCTTTTTCCCCTCTCTCTCTCTTCCTCCCTCTTCCTCTCTCTTCCTATTATTCAAACAATCCCATCTCTATCTTTCTCTTTCTCATTCCTTCACTTCCCTTCATCAATTCCTTTCTTCATTGACCTTTATTTCATCTCCTATTTCTCTCTCTCTCTCATCCTCTCTCTCATCTTTCTTTCTCCCTGTCTTTCTGTCTCTCTCTCTCTTCCTTCTTCCCTCCCTCTCTCCCTCCCTTCTCTTCCCTCCCTCTCTCCCTCCCTCCCTCTCTCCTCTCTCCCTCCTCTCCTGTCTTCCTCTCTCGTACTCCCTCCTCCTATCTCTCCCTCCCTCCTCTCTCCCTCCCTTCTATCTCTCTCTCCCTCCCTCCTCTCTCTCCCTCCCTCCTCTCTCTCTCTCCCTCCCTCCTATCTCTCCCTCCTCCTCTCTCCCTCTCTCTCTCTCTCCCTCCCTCTCTCTCTCCCTCCCTCCTCTCTCTCTCCCTCCCTCCTCTCTCTCCCTCCCTCCTCTCTCCCTCCTCTCTCCCTCTCCTCCCTCTCTCCCCTCTCCCTCCCTCTCTCCCTCTCTCTCCATCTTCCTCTCTCTCCCTCTCTCTTCTCTCATCCTCTCTCCTCCCTCTCTCCCTCTCTCCCTCCTCTCCTCCCTCTCTCCTCCCTCCCTCTCCTCTCTCCCTCCCTCCTCTCTCTCTCTCCCTCTCTCTCTCCCTCTCCTATCTCTACCCCTCCTCTCCCTCTCTCCCTCACTCTCTCCTCTCTCCCCTCTCCCTCCCTCTCTCCCCTCTCCCTCCCTTCCTCTCCCTTCCTCTCTCTTTTCTCCCTCCCTCTCTCCCCTCTCCTCTCCTCTCTCCCCTCTCTCTCCATCTTCCTCTCTCTCCCTCCCTCTTCTCTCCCTCCCTCTCTCCTCTCCCAGTTCCTGTCTTCCTATTTCTCTTTTCTTCTTTCTCTCTCTCTTTCTCTCGCCTTACTTTCTCACGCTCTCTTTCTCCCTTTTCTTTTTGTCCCTCTTCCTCTACCTCCCCCCTCTTCTTTCTTTTGTCCCTCTTCCTCTACCTCCCCCTCTTCTTTCTCTCTTTCTTCTCTTCCTCTATCTCTCTTTATTTCCCTTCTTTCTATCTTTATCTTGCTTCTTTCTCTCTTCCTATCTCACTCCCCCCTCTCTCTCTCACACTCCTGTCTCTTCTCCCTCTCTCTCTCTCTCTCGTCCTCCTTCCCTCCCACCGCCTTCCTCTCTGTTCCTCCCTCCTACCCTCTCTCTCTCCCTCTTCTTCTCTCTCTCTTCTCTCCTTTCATTCTCTCTCGACCCAGACATATCGACCCGTTCTCCTCCCTCCTTTCTCTCCCTCTCTCTCTCTCTCCTATCCCTCTCTGTCTCTCTCTCTCTCCTCTCTCCCTCTTTTCATACCTTATATATACTCCCGGACGCATCCCTCCTCCCCCCTCTCCCCAATCCTCTCCCTTTATCCCTAAGCCCGCTTGCATCGTCCTTTCCCATTCGTCCAAATTTCTCGCTGCAGTCCCTCCGAAAAATGCATTCACACACACACACGCAAAAATAAATTTTTCACCTTCATTTTTTTCTTTTATCTCCCCCTCTCAACGCCCCGCGGCGCCACCGTCGCCTACTATCCTTATCCCTCTCAGTTGCGACGCCCGTCGGTCTTTCTTTTGTTTCTCGGGGGTGGTTTTTTCCGTTCTTTTTGTTGGTTCCCCTTCCATCTCGTGTCCTCAAAATTTATCTCTACATTCGAGTAAAACATGCACAGACATGCACGCGCAGATGTGAACTATCATACCCCCGTAAAAAGCGAATGCATTTTGTTGAATCTACGGATGATAAATACGGGAAATAAGGGGTTTTATGCTGCAAATACCGGAGTATAGGACGCACCTTTTATTTTCCCATAGTTGTTTGCGCTCAAAAAATGAGGTGCGTCTTATGCAAGCGTGCGCAATTCTTCCCTATACGAAAGGGACCATTGACGCAGCTGTAGTTGTTGCGAGAAATGTTTTCTATTATCACCGAAATAATCGCATTACGTATAAAATTCGTATCGCAATAACCCCAAAATTGTACGCAAAACTTTACTACGGAGACATTTGATGAATGGGAGTAATGAAATTCGGATGGAAATGGCCGTGTGCGTACATGAACATGAGGGCATTTTAAGATATCATAAATTAAATTACGATAAATTCGTTTTTTGGGGCCTTCTGCGCCCAAAGAGGGACAAAACAGTCCTTGCTAGCGACTGTCCTAGTTTGCTACGACACCTACACACACACGCGCGCGGTTAAATTAGCTGGAATTTTAGACAAGAAACCTACCCGCGTGTTATAACTGGATGCGTCTTATATTCCGGTGCGGCTTATACACGGGTGCGTCCAATACGCGGAAATTTTAAGGCATGCCTCGTTATAGCGTATGAACATTACATTCCGTCGTTAAACACTACAAAAGCCGGATAAAGAAAATTTGTATTTATTTATTTTTTTTATAACTGACGATTCAATCGATATTAATCTAATCCTTTATGGCATACACATCTGTCCCTTATGCGAACTTCGATAATAGCGGATAATATTATGGTCGTTTGATTTCAAGTTGATCGCAACGTCTTGGAAAATAAATATCGCCTCTCTCACGATTTTGCACAGGACGGAATTCGCGCAAAACGGGGTCTTTATGGGAAAGAGGTAATCTATCTTTCATGGACGCAAAAACCAAAGTGTGGCGTTAATAAAAATACCCTGATAACCCGAGAAAAAGGTTAATTTCGGCTTCCATCCATCGAACGCCACGTGCAAACCTTTACGTCTTTTAAACGACGCCTTTTTTGGCAATTTTCAAATTGTATAGAAAACTTGAAAACTCCAGGCAGAATTGTAATCATTTCTCGTGCGAACGAAATCCCAAATAAATCAGCGCTGAGGTTCCTTATTTCTCTGAGATCTGGCATTGAGGAAGAAAGAGGGAAAGATGGAGGAAGAGAGAGAGAGAAGATAAAGCTGAATATAGAAGAAGGGAGAGTTGAAGATATAGGTTGAGAGAGAGAGAGAGGAATTAGAGAGAGAAGAAAGTGTAGAGGGAGAGAGAGAAAATAAGGGATAAAAAGAGGAATAGACAGGGAGGAAGAGAGGGAGGAAGAAAGAGGAATTGACAGAGAAGAATAAGAGTAAAGAAAAAAAGGATGAGAGAGAGAGAGAGAGGAATGCACAGAGGAAGAGAAAGAAGAGAAAGAGTAATAGAGGAAGAAAGATAGAGAGGAAGGGACAGAAGTGAGAGATAGGGAGACAAAATGCTCTATTCGGGCGAAATCGAGATCAACCGATAGGAAGAAAGGGGATGGAAGGTAGCGGAAGATGAAGGCGAATTGAGTGAAGAGGATGAAAGGGTTGAGTGAGAGGAATTTAGAGAGAGAGAGAGAGAGGAGGCGAGATGAAGAAGAAATAGAAGAATAGAGAGAGAGAGAAGGAAGTGTTGTGAAAACAGGAGAGGGGAAGAGAGAGAGGAAGAGAGAGAGGAAGAGAGAGAGGAAGAGATAGAGAGGAAGAGATAGAGAGGAAGAGAGAGAAAAGAAGAGAGAGAGAGAGAGGAAGAGAGAGAGAGGAAGAGAGATAGAGGAAGAGAGATAGACAGGAAGAGAGAGAGAGGAAGAGATAGAGAGGAAGAGATAGAGAGGAATAGAGAGAGAAAGAGAGAGGAAGAGAGAGAGAGGAATTGGTAGGAAGAATGAGGAAGAGGTTGATTAACCAAACATATATATATTAACTAAAGGAAAAGAAAAGGTAGTGATGAGGGTGGTGGTTTGTATATATATATATATATATATATATATATATATATATATATATATATATATATATACAAAGGAAGAAGGGTGAAGGGTGAAGAAGAATGAGAAGGAGAGAGAGAGAAGGCAAAGAGAAATAAAGAGGAAGAATGAGAGAGAGAAGAAGGGAGAGGAAGAGAGATAAAGAGGAATGAAGAGAGAGAGAGACAAAAATTGAGATAATCCGATAGGAAGAACGAGGAACCGAGCGGAAGATAAAGATGGATGGAAGAGTCGAGAGAGGAATTTGGAGAAGAAACAGACGAGGAGAGAGAGAGAGAGAGAGAGAAGATAGAAGCGGATTAAAAGAGAGAATGGAGAAAGAGGAATAGGTTGAAAACGACTTATGAAATAAAAAAACCCCTTGGTTTGAGTGAGATCGAGATTATGAGTCGTCTGCAGTGCTGCGAGGACGCTAAGAGGTAAGAGGTATAGTAGAGAGGGAGAGGGAGAGAGAGGAAGGGAGCGAGACAGGGAGGGAGGGAGGCATACACCCCTCACGCCGCGCGCAGAAGGGCAAAGTCATTTTCGGACATTTTGTGTCAAGGTTAGGAACCTTTGATTCCGTCCACGGCCGCCGCAGCCAAACGGAGGCGCTGCAGTCTGCATGCCCCGCCCACACCAATACGCGCGCACAAGAGAACGCGACGCTGGAGTTTTCAGGGGCAGATTTGGAGTGGGAGAGAGGGAGGAGGAGGGAGAAGCAGTTCAGACGCGATGCGTCTGTTAAACGACGTTTCTGGAGCTGCGGGAACACCATATATATATATATATATATATATATATATATATATATATATATATATATATATATATATATATATATATATATATATATATATATGTATATGTGTGTGTGTGTGTGTGTGTGTGCCGCACATACTAGTAGAAGGTGCTTGCATACTGCAAGCATATATTCTCACCTTGAAAAAACATTAATTTTTCAGAGAGATATTTCGTCATGGGAAATATTTCTTTAATTCATAAAATTTCTCCTCTTCACCGATTTTCGTTTTTCCTAATGGAGCAATAATGGAGTAAAACAACCACTAATTTTTGCAATTTTAGGAAAATTATAAATTTTCCTCATCGGGTCACACATTTTTGCCAAATTTTAAATTTGTAGCACGATTAGAAGTGAAATAACATTTATCTAATTGTTTAAAATTAATTAATTTTTAACGGCCGCAATAACAATTTCATGGATACACTGAAATGTTCATTAGTTTGTATAGACTAATCTCTAAGTAACTTACAAATTTCAGCTCCCTATCTCGCCCCGTAGTATCTAAACATTTACCTATTTGTTTAAAAAATTTTACCTGCCAAACAAATTAAAATATCAAAATTTGTATAATCCCTATTTCGTTTTTTTTACAAATTCCACATATGAAAAAATTGTCAGCTCCGTAGCACATCCGGAAATACATAAACCTTGAAATTTTGTTTGAACAATTGCGAATTTTTAGCGGCTACATTGTAGCACATTCAAGATTTTCGTTTTTTATAGTCGGTTTTGCAGAAAATCCTACCTAAGGAAACAAGTTCGAATCTCCAGCTCATCCGGAAGTGCCTAAACATAAGGAACGTCTATATATAATGATATCGGTGCCTGCATGCTGCAAGCGCTTAAGATAATCACCATACGCCAGGGTCTGGACTCGTAAATACACCAATGCTATCTCCAGAGCAAGCTATTTATAATGAATACATATCACATTAAAAATAATAATATAGATATAAATTTTAGGTGTTAGGATTAAGACGTCACCATTGTTTACCTAGTTGGTTGAAATTAACGATATTATGTATTATAATTCATTGATTCCCATAAAAAGCATTAAATCAATGCTATTGGAGTACTGGAAAATCCATTCCCATTGAAAGGCATTGGAGTCGTTGCTATGGTAGTTATAATTTTTCATTGTTGAAAACCTTAAAACCTTTCGTAATTTTATGATTAAAATCGAATATTTACGCAAATTCGGCATGGAATTGAATTTTGTCTTCAAGAAAAATAAAATTCATTCTTTCATCCAGAGTACGGTACATGTCCAGAATTAGTATCTTAACTGTAAATAATTTAAAAAAGAAATTTTATATATCCCTGCGCCATTTTCGATGCTTTTCTTATGGGTGTTTATAATTGAAATTTGGGGTTAGGAACATCCCTTAAATATGAAAGTTTTCTGGAATTTCGGATTTTTTCCTAAGAGATTACCCAATGACCTATCTTCATGCCAAATTTCAGCTCTGTAGCACTTCTGGAAGTACCTTGGATTTTACATGATATATCCTATGCATATAAGAACAATGATAAAGTCAAATTAATATCCAAATATAATAAAATCTAGGGTTCGTTCGTTCGTGCGTGACTGGCGGTAAGAAATACATTAAAAGACGAATAAATTGATCAAATATGTACATATAGCAATGAAATTCGGCGGAAATGGTCTGCTAATAAGTAAAAATGCTCTGACGAAGAAAAATATACGAAAAACGTCCAAGTCCATGGCTGGCGATACATTCCCCATAATATAACCCGTAGAAATCGCGTTTTCGACCTGCAGAGTTTTTTTCTTTTGCAAAATTAAATTAGAAGTAATTGACCTACGATCTTCGGATGGATACCATTTGAAAGGGAAATAAACAAAGATTCTTATTATAATCGTAGATTTTTGCTTTCGGTTCGAATTCGCTCGAACATTGCGTAGAAGTTCAAAATTTCGTGAAAAAATCGCGTTTTTTGTGATCGATTCCCATGACGACAGGACAGATTGTTGAACTCGAGATCCTCATTATTGTACGCTTTATATACATATATATATATATATACATATGCGTATAAAATCGTCACGATGCAGAAATCGTGAAAATTTAAAGAGTCCATGTTCACAACACACCACATCATGGAAAATTAATTCCAGGCGAGGATCGCAAATTCAGAAGAATACGTCGTTTTTAAAACAGCCGTTACACTAATCATTAAATCTTCAAACAGGTTTCGCCAAAAAACAAAACATTACAAAACAATCAAAGAAGTTTTAGTTTTTAGAAATTTAAAAAAATTGTGAATTGAGCATGAAAAATTCGAAACTTCTCGTGTAATTTTGCTATATGAGCCGTCGGCGCACCAATGGAAATCAAGCTTATTTATACACTTCAGTTCAGTTGCTACGGAGTATGTTTCGGTCGACAACGATTGAAAAATCACGGGGAGATTTTTCCGAGTTCAAACGGAATTCCCGATACTTTCGTTCGATTTTCGATAAATCGGCTGCTCCTTCGATAAAAATGCACTGAACAAAACTTACGCCTTTTAACTAGTTCTACAAATTTTGTTTGAAGACCTTTTCGATATTAGTGATATTTTGCTAGATAAAAAGAAAAGTTCATTTTTTGTCGCCGGTGAAGTGGTACTCCCGATTATGCCACGACAACCATTTATATCAGTTTCTTGTTTTCTTTACGCTTTCGTCCTAAATACCAAATTTCACGAATATCCGCCAAAGTAGTTTCGGAGATGAGCGCTACCGTCTGCCTTGCTGTTAAAGAACGCCTTAAGATGTTCACTTCGGGTGATTCCTGCATTACTCGGGCAAAAGCGATGACAACTGAGGGTCGAAATCCGCCCGAAAACGGAGGAGGCGGCGACAATGCAAGTGGTCGCCTTGGAATTTACACCGCCCCATTTTCAGGCTCAGAATAATCCAAGTTTTTCTTAAAATTTTATTTGCTATTTTTCGCTGTGGTCGCGAATTCTCATATCGGCGTGAATAGACCTCGTTCTTTTTTAGCACGCGCTGGTCGAAGTACGGGGTTCGTACTCCGGTTCTAACCTCTTTTTAAAACGCCGATGAAATGTTAGTTGCAACTCAGACCACATCGCAACCCAATCAAGAGTAAGCGATTACCGTTATTTATCCAATTGCCGCCCGCGCCTTTTTACTTTATCCACATACGTAGTATAGGGGAAATTGTTGTTTTCATTAAAACAAAATCGAGATTTCGGCGGAAATACACGTTTTGAGGTCCCCTGAACACGTTTTGACCATTTTTCAATGATGTCTGTTTGATAACATTTTTGTGGGTGCTCTAACTCAAAAACTATTAAACGGGTCAACGCGAAGCTTTATATTTAAGATTTTCATGAAAGTCTCAAGAACTGATTAGTTTTTAGTAAAATCGGTCATACGAAAGTGGGTGTTTACTCTTGTCACTTATCCGTTATTTTGAAATATTTGCTTTACTATTTGATAAATTTAAAAATGTATTAGAATATAAGTTGTAGGAAATTTAATTTTCTACAACATTTGTTTGAAACAATTTCCCATATAGTAAATTGTTTAAGAGATATCTCATATTTTTACCTGCCACCACCACGCCACCTACCGACGACTATTGTTAACAATTGACGCTTAGTTACGTCTTAGTAACGCTTCTTTTTCTTTTCTTGATTGTTGGAGCTTTGTGGCTATATCCAATATCAGAAGGCTATGGTTTGAGTTTATTTATGTTCTTTGTAAAGTCTAAAAATTTTCTCGCAGCTTCATAAAATATTTATTATTATGTAACCTATTTGGAAGTTTTTGAAATATTACAGATATGGAGAAAGTCATTTGGTGGCCACATTAGATTTTTTATTTGAGTTACGATAAACTTGACCGTACGCCCGTGAACCGCGCCTTCCGGCCCGCTGCAGACACCTCGGCGCCACGCGCTTTGCATTCAGCCTTCGCTAGTTCCGGTAAGACTTATGCCGTTGAGCATTCGTTGTCGTCTTGTATTTTGAAACAAATGCACTGAGAATAATTGTGATAATTTACGATGTAATCTCTATCTATATAAAACTCAACCTCTCTGACAAGGGAGTCTGCCGTTTCCTTCAAATATTTCTCGCTTAATATCTTCGGATCTCCTAAGACTAACGAGCCGAAATTTTCACAGTCGTTAAAACCCCCATGAGGGTGGTCCCTAGAAAAATCAAACATCTCGGAAAAAGTCCCGGATTCGACTCCGGGAGACGATTATGTTTTCCCATAAGCTTACGCGGGATTTTCGATTTTTCAAGGTGCAAGGTTTATTTCCTTCATTCGTTAAAATATGTAAATATGGACCGAATTTCTCCATTTTTGCTTTATTCGACGGCTAAAACTATTACATATCTTATTCTTGCGATTTTTGGATGTTACACGAAAGAATATATGTCAGAAACACGCATTTCTTTTCGAAATTATATCGCTTTTTCGTACTCTTTCGGGGTGTTGCCAAGGCGAACCTCATTGTTGCCTCCGATTGATTTAGCGTCTATTAAACCTTCAAATAGACGAAAGAATTGCGTTATTCGCTTCGCGCTGGTTACGAAGCATCGAAATCATTGTTGTAGCAACGTCAATCGTAACAGATTGCAACTTAATTAATTGTTGCGGGTAAGTTTGATTGTATGGTTCACCAGTGTGTACTGCAGGCAGAAAATTTTCGATTTTTATTTTAAAGTGGTAACCCCTAAGAGTGCACCAGTACTTTTGAGAGTAAAATTTTTGTCAAAGTCGAGGAATAAACCCAGGTTAGGTTTTTATTTTTGATTTCAGCCCACGCAACTTATCCATCCTAGCACCCGGAGGAAAAACAACAAACATTGTTTACAAGGAAGTATTATAAACGAAGGTATTCAGAGTTTGACATGTGAGAAAAATGTTTAAAATTCCAGATTTCATCGTAAATTGCATTCCTTCTAGTTTCGATCCAGTTTTGTCAAGTTGCGCTTCGGAAACTTCGACCAGAACTTGCAAAAACTCACATCCAAAAAATTTATAGGTGTTGCAGGCAGGATATTTAAAAAAGGCACGGAAATCATAAGTTTTAATTGAGCTAAACGCAGTTGCATAAAAATGCGTCTTATGCGGGAAAACGTCATTTGCGGGAAAACTCCTTTGACGCGAGGATATTTCTTAGGCGGGAACACACTGCACGAGGGAAAATATTCTGGACGGGTATTCGTTGTAGGCGGGAAAATATTCTATGCGGGAGCTCGTTATAGGCGGGAAAGCTATTGTATGCGGGAAAATATAGTATGCTGGGAAAACAAGTTTCGTGTTATTCGATCTTCGGTCACGTGATTGATTGGTGATGTGTTAAACTCGTGCAGTAATTTTACATATTCGTCGTGGATATATTGAATTATACGTGCTACGTTATGTTGCGTTACGTTTTTTGTCACCTTGTGTTATGTTACGTTATGTTATGTTATCTTATGTTTTGTAACGTTTTTTATGTTGTTACCTTATGTTACGCTATTTTTCGTTACGTTAGTTTACGGTATTTTATCTTAAGTTACGTTATTTTTATAACGTAACGTAATTTTATTTTGTTACCTTGTTTAATGTTGTTTTTTGTTATGTAACCTTACGTTACGTTATTTTTCATAACTTTATTTTTGTTATGTTACCATAAGTGACATTATTTTCATAACGTTATTTTTATTATTTATAACGTTATTTTTTGTTATGTTACCCTATGTTTTGTAATGTTTTTTTTGCTGTTGCCTTAAGTTACGATATTTTATGTTATGAAACCTTACGTTACGTTATTTTTTGGAACTTTATTTTTTGTTACGTTACGCTATTTTTCGTAACTTTATTTTATATTATTAGATATCTTAAGTTGGGCTATTTTATGTTACTGGAGGAATTACCCGTTGAACATCAACGGGACTTTGTAGTGTGATTTAAATTTGACTTCCGAGGGGTGTGTGTGTGTTAAAAACTTATATATAGACACACGCAGACTTTACTGTTGATATATGCAACGGGTAATTCCGATAGTAAGAAGCAGTTACTGAAATTAAAATAAAAACAGAAATATTCGAAAAAGATTTTACAGATTCATATAATATGTTCCAAAAAATCACGTAGTATTTCTTCATAAACAATATTTCTTGTGTAGAAGCGACCATCTCTCATCTTTCCTTGTCCATGACTTTCTAAGATCTTCGCTCTAAACGTGTAACTCTGGGAAAGGCGACGTATAGCTGTCTGATGGGTGAAGCTAAAAACACCTTAAAATGTAAGAATTGACATGAAAAGAACCTGAGCTGGCTGGGAATCGCCACATGAAAAAATATGAGCGCCAAGGGTTAAAGGCTGCTACACTTTAAATACAAATCAATAGAAAATGAGCTTTTATAGGTTATCTGAAATTATTTTCGTTGCTATCTATTACGTTTGACGTTGCTACAACAATAATTTCGATGTTTCATAAACCTCGCGAAGCGAATAACTAGTGATGGGCAAAATCGAATGATTTCCATAATCGAATGATTAGTAATCGAGATATTTCCATAATCGAGATATTCATTCGTTAAGATCGTTCGTTAAGATCATTCGCTAATACCTTAGTGATGGGCATAACGGAATGAATTTCGTAATGGAGATATTTCCATATGTTTCCATAATCGAGATATTCATTCGTTAAGATCATTCGTTAAAATCATTCGTTTTGATAGGAGAGTATTAAAATTCTTTGTGTTTTTAAGACAATTCGTTTTCCTGGATGTTTAAAAGTATCTCAAAAAAGAAGTTAAGTATATTGAACTTGGCAATTGTTGAACGCGCATATCTAGTTAGACAAGAAATTTTTATTAATACTGAGGTATTACAACAAACAGTTTTATGAAGTTAAGTAATCTTCGCTTAAATGTATTTAGAATCATTTTTCACAAAACATTCAGTGAGGAGGAAAATATTTCTTTGCTATATACCTTGCCTTGTCCTATACAATATTATAATTGTCTTTTGGACCAATACAAATTCTATTTGTGCGCGTTGTTAATTTGTATTAAACTATTAATAGTCATACCTTTCACATGCAGTTAAAGTGAAAACTCTCTTCTGTTGAAATTAACTTGTAAAATCATTTCTGTGATATTTTGTACTTTTGTGACTTATAATTTGTTAATTTGTATTAATAAGTATTGCAGCCTTTGGAGGAGCTAAAATAGATACCGTCAGCGATAAACAGTTTTAATTAAAATTTTAAACCAACAAAAACTGTGAACCATTGGATTGCTATAACTCAAAATTATGCTCAAGGAATCATTCACATAGTTATTATGAAAAATTAAACATCATTTTCTTCAAGTGCATATACAAGTGAAAACTCCCTCTCGTTGAAATTATTTTGTCGTTAATTACTGCAATATTTCTTTACTTTTGGGATATTTGATAGTTTGCATTAACAAGTATTAGGTGTGAACGAGATGCAACTAATAAAAACATTCAGAAGTTAAAAAATTGGATACTTATTTCATTCTAAAGGTCCTTCCGAAAGATTTTTTTAATTTCCGCATGCATTTGGATATAAAGAATATGACAATCAATTTCACATAGTTTTAGTTATAAAAATGAATGTTTTCAAATTATTTAGCAAGATACTACCTACGTCAATATTAGACGAAATGTCCTTTCCGGATGAATAATCGGTAATAATGGAGAGTTAAGTAACTTACTAATATAATTCGGAATATTCCCAACTACTGATATCACTAGAGTGATCATTAACTACTAAAATCATTCGAATGATTCTTAAATACTAATATCATTCGAATGATTCTTAACTACTAAATCATTCGAATGATTATTAACTACTACCGAGATATCCCTTACCGAGAGATTACTAACGAATGATATTACTAACGAATGATATGAGCATAATCGAATGATATGTCATAATCGAATGAATCGATTATTATCTCTCGATTATGTCCATCACTACAAATAACGCAATTATTTCGTCTATTTGAAGGCTTAATAGACGCTAATTCAATCGGAGGCAACAATGTGTGTCGCCTTGACAACGCCCGGAAAGAGTACGAAAATGTTATAAAATTTCGAAAATAAATGCGTGTTTCTGGCAAATTCTTCCGTGTAACATCTAAACATTGCAAGAATAAGATATTTTATAGATTTAGCCGTCGAATAAAACGATAACGGGGAAATTCGGTCCATATTTACATATTTTAATGACCGAATGAAATAAACCTTACACCTTGAAAAATCGAAAATCTCGTGTAAATCTATGGGGAAATATAATCGTCTCCCGGAGTTGAATCCGGGACTTTTTCCGGGATGTTTGATTTTTCTAGAGACCATCTCATGGAGGATTAACGATTTTGAAAGTTTCAGCTCTTAATTCCTTTGCGAAATGCCCAAAACTACTGGGACGGACAGACAGACGGACGGACGGACAATCGAGAATTATTATATAAGGATGCTACCTCGTTTCGTTATATGTTATGTAAAGTTGTGTTATGTAGTAGAATAATTCCCCGTTGAAATTATTCAACGGGGAATCTGTATATAAATCATAGCAAAATCAGAGTAAATGAATAAAATTCGCGCGCGAAGGGCCAAAACAAATGACAGTTGTTAATTCAGCGATTTCCTGTACTTATTTTTCTTCGAGTAACCGTATAATAAGGAAAAACTATTTCATACAGGATGTGCCGCGGTGATGGGCGTCCTTATCAAATCTGTTCCCCATGATTTAATTTAAGAAACAACACTCAACACAATGAATTTAAAAATCCCAACTTACACCGAGGTCAAAGAATTTCCATGTGATCTTTTATAACTTGTCTACGTTGGTGCATCTAAAGCAGTAAATAACACGTAATATTAACGTATGCAAGGCATGACGGGATTTTCTAGATAATTGCGTAGGTATAAAATTGCCGATACATTTACGTCTACTTGATACCCTGCAAGTCACCCCTTTGGTGGATGGCAGGGGGTGCAGTGCAGCAAAGGTCCCTAGTTTTCCTACGTTATCTTTTCCTATTATGTCCTATTATGTTCTACAATCGATCCCAAGAATCTTATTCTCGCTGCCCTGCCTTCCGATAAGACCTCCTACTTCATTCTCTAGTCCCTCCGATATAAATCTTTCCAGTAGTTTAATTCTAGCCTGCAGCCTACATTCCTCTAGTGATGTCCATTTCAGATTTTCTATTAATGATGTCACGCTTTGTTTACTATCGTAATTTCTCTTTACAAAGCTGGCTGCCCTGCGCTGAACCTTTTCTATCTCGTTATTGAGTCCCTTTTCGTAGGGATCCCACACAGCTGAGTTTTAAGCGCCTATTTTCTATTATAATATTATATATACTATGGAGCAAAACAATCACTAATTTTTTAAATTTTAGGAATATTATAAATGCTCCACATTGGGTTAATAATGCCACACGTTTCCGCCAAATTTTAAATTTGTAGCACATTCATAAGTCAAACATCATCATCTAATTGTTTAAAATTAATTAATTTTTAACGGCCGCAATAAAAATTTCATGGATATACTGAAATGTTGATTCGTTTTTATGGATTAATCTCTAAATAACTTGAAAATTTCAGCTCCCTATCTTTCCCGGTAATATCTAAAAATTTACCTGTTTGTTTAAATTTTAAGAATTTTTAACATCAAAACAAATCAAAATATCAAAATTTGTATAATCCCTATTTCGTGTTTTTACAAATTCTACCTATAAAAAATTTCAGCTCCGTAGCACATTCGAAAATACATAAACCATGAAAATTTGTTTAAACAATCGCGAATTTTTAGCGGCCGCATTGCTGCACTTTTTCAAGATTTTCGTTTTTTCCAGTCGGTTTTGCACAAAATCCTACCTAAGAAAAAAATTTCGAGTCTTCAGCTCATCTGGAAGTGCCTAAACATTAGTATCCTCCTATATGTTATATCCTCCTCCTCCTCTGTAAGGAACGTCTATATGTAATGATTATAAAAACGAGAATAATAAATGTCTTCACCGTTTCAATCGAATAATGACGAAAGCGTAACGAAAAAGAATTGATTGAATGTTCGCATCGTCTCAATTGATAGGTTACAAAAAATAATAACATAGAATGTGCTGGGGTACTGTTTCTACCCAGCTTGGGGTTCATT
The DNA here is from genome assembly GCA_028673005.1 of Tanypteryx hageni. NCBI lineage: Eukaryota > Metazoa > Arthropoda > Insecta > Odonata > Petaluridae > Tanypteryx > Tanypteryx hageni. The sequence continues at coordinate 501,518 of JAJPWW010001012.1, forward strand.
TATACGTATGTCCCTCTCCTATGGTTCTCCCTTCCTCTCCTTCTGTCGTACTCTCTCTCTCTCTGTCTCTCCATCATTTTATCGCCCTCTTTCTTTCTCTTGTCTCTTCCTTCCATTCTCTCTCTCCCACGCTTTCTCTCTCTCTTACGCTCTCTCCTTCTCCCTCATTCTCTCTTTAACCCTCTGTTTATCTTCTCTCATCCTTCTCTGTCCATTTTTATTTCACTCTTCCATCTCTCCTTGTATTTCTCCTTTCCTCTTTCACTATCCTTCCTCGTATTTTCTCTCTCTCTCTCCCTTTTTCTCCCTCCCTCTTTCTCTCTATATCTCCATCATTTTATCGTCCTCTTTCTTTCTCTTGTCTCTTCCTTCCATTCTCTCTCCCACGCTTTCTCTCTCTCTTACGCTCTCTCCTTCTCTCTCATTCTCTCTTTATCTACTCTCATCCTTCTCTGTCCATTTTTATTTCACTCTCCCTTCTCTCCTTGTATTTCTCCGTTCATCGTTCTTTCTCCTTCCTCGTATTTTCTCTCTCTCTCTACCCCTTTTTCTCCCTCCCTCTTCCTCTCTCACCCTCTTTCCTTTCTCTCTTCCTTCCCGTCTACCTCCCTTTCTCCAAATTTATTTCTTCCTCCTTTCCTCACCTCCTCTTTCCCTCTCTTTATGTCGACACTTTATCTTTCCATAATCTAATTCCTTCCTCTCTTCTCTTCCTTCTTCCATTCTCTCTGCAGCTCTTCTATCTCTCTTTTCTTCTCTCTCTCTATCCCTCTTTATTTATCTCCCCTATCTCTCTCTCTCTTCCCTATGAAATTTCATTACTTTCCTTTCTCGCAATTTCATCTTCTTATTCCACCCATTTTACATTTCTCTTTCCTTGCGTTTGGAGTGCGTTAGTTTCTCAATCGCCATCCTCACTCCTCACACCCGCCACTCACTCCCTTATCTCCCTCTCTCTCCCTCTATATCGCTCCCTCCCTCCTCACTTTCTCTCCTCCTCGCGAATGTGAAATAATCTCCTCGCGTAATCTCGCTTCAACCCAATTTTGGTCTCCTATTCATATTCCCACGTCCCTCCCTCCCTCCCTCCCTCTCTCCTTCTCTCTCCCTCCCTCCGTCTGCACCACGTCCGCACCCTCCAGACACTATTTCCTCCGACCCTTTAACGATTTGGGACCATATCACACAACTCTCACTTTTTAAAACTATTTTTATTTCAAATCTCCTCCTCCTTCTCTCTCTCCCCCCCCTCCTCCTTCTTTCCCCCCCCTTCTTACCTCTCTTTCTCCCTCCCTCTCTCTCTCCTCCTTCCCTCTCTATTCCTGTCTCCCTCTCCCTCTCTCTCTCTCTTTCTTCCTCCCTCTCTCTCTCTCTCCTTCCCTCTCTATTCCTGTCTCCCTCTCTTTCTCCCTCCCTCTCTTTCTCCCTCCCTCTCTCTCTCTTTTCTTCCCCATCTCTATTCCTCTGACTCTCTCTCTCTCCCTCCCTCTCTTTCTACCTCCTTCCCATTCTCCCTCCCCTCTCTTTTCCCCTCTCTCTCTCTCTCCTTCCCTCTCTATTCATCTGTCTTTCTCCCTCTCTCTCCCTCCCTCTCTTTCTCCCTCCTTCCCATTCTCCCTCCCCTCTCTTTTCCCCTCTCTCTCTCTCTCTCCTTCCCTCTCTATTCATCTGTCTTTCTCCGTCTCTCTCTCCCTCTCTCTCTTTCTCCCTCCCTCCGAATTCTCCCTCCCTCTCTTTCTCCCTACCTCTCTCTATCTTTTCTTCCCATCTCTATTCCTCTGTCTCTCCCTCCCTCCCTCCCATTCTCCCTCCCATTCTCCCTCCCATTCTTCCTCCCTCCCTCTCTCTCTCTCTCCTTCCCTCTCTATTCATCTGTCTCTCTCCCTCTCCTTCTCCCTTCCTCCTGTAGTGCATTTATTTGTCCTATTTTTCTATTTCTTTCATCCATTTTTCTTTTTCGCCTTTACCCTGTTATTGTATGTGTTTTAATGTGTGGTAATCTTACATATTGTAGTGTAGTGTAGTGTGATGATTTGTTTAGTGAGCTTTAGTAGGTTTCGCAGGGTTTTCACACTCCCCACCCCCCCTCCCTTCTATGTCGGTGTTTTCCGGAAGCGGGTTTTTTGTTATTTTTTCTCACACAATTATTGTCTTTTTATAATTATCGCACCATTACTATATTATTGTTAATTCTTGAATGTTTTACTATATATGTTTCATGACGAGGGGTTAGGTGGAATATGGGACTTCCTGGACTCAATCTCGCCCCAAATAAAGACCATATCTAACCTAATCTAATCTATATTTATATATTTCCCTCTTTCTTATCCTCCCTTGATCTTCCTCTCCCTCTCTCTCTCGTCCTATCTTTCTCTCTTCCTCCCTCTCTTATTCTCTCTTACTCTGTTATTCTCTTCCTTTCTCTCTCCCTTCCTATCTTTCTCCCTTCCTCCCTCTTTTATCTTTCTCTCCTCCTACCTCTCCCCCCCTCTCTTATTCTCTCTCCCCTACTTTCTAATTCTCTCCCTTACCTCTTTATCTCCCTTCATATCTTTCTTTCTCCCTCCCTCTGCCCCCATCTCTCTCGCCCTCTCTCCCAACATCTCTCTCCCTCCCTCCACCTCTCTCTCCCTCCATCTCTCTCCTTATCCCTCCCTCTCTCTTCCTATCCCTCCATCTCTCTCCCTCTCTCTCCCTCCATCTATCATTCCCTATCCCTCCATCTCTCTCCCTCTCTCTCCCACCATCGCTCTTCCTCTATCTCTCTCCCTATCCCTCCCTCTCCTTCTCCCTCTCTCACTCTCTCATTTCCTCCCTCTCTCCCTCCCTCCCTCCCTCTCCCTCCACCTCTCTCTCCCTCCATCTCTCTCCTTATCCCTCCCTCTCTCTTCCTATCCCTCTCTCTCCCTCCATATCTCTCCCTCCATCTCTCTCCCTCCATCTCTCTCCCTCCATCTCTCTCCCTCTCTCTCCCAACATCTCTCTCCCTCCCTCCACCTCTCTCTCCCTCCATCTCTCTCCTTATCCCTCCCTCTCTCTTCCTATCCCTCCATCTCCCTCCCTCTCTCTCCCTCCATCTATCATTCCCTATCCCTCCATCTCTCTCCCTCTCTCTCCCACCATCGCTCTTCCTCTATCTCTCTCCCTATCCCTCCCTCTCCTTCTCCCTCTCACTCTCTCATTTCCTCCCTCTCTCCCTCCCTCTCCCTCCACCTCTCTCTCCCTCCATCTCTCTCCTTATCCCTCCCTCTCTCTTCCTATCCCTCTCTCTCCCTCCATATCTCTTCCTCCATCTCTCTCCCTATCCCTCCCTCTCCTTCTCCCTCTCTCTCTCTCTCATTTCCTCCCTCTCTCCCTCCCTCCCTCTCCTTCTCCCTCCCTCCCGCTTTCTTCTCTCCTCTACTCCTTTCCCTCCTCACTCTATCTCACTCTCAGAGTTCGACTTTCTCTCTTTCTTCCCCCACTCTTTCTCTTCATATATCTCTCTCTCTTTTCGTTCCCTTTCGTTTCGATATCTCTCTCGCCGTCTGACTCGCTCCAAAAGATCGATACTTAATGTTTCTCTCCAATCATCTTCCGCGCTCTCTCAGACTTTATCTCTCTTTGTTCTTCTCTATCTCTCTTTTCTCTTTCTCTCTCCTTCTCTCTCTCTACCTCTCTATCTTGTCCTTTATCTTCCCCTCTCTTATTGTGTTCCTCTCTTCCTTTCTCTCTCTCTCGTCCTCGCTTTGTCATTCTCCCTCTATTTCTTACTTTCTTCTGTGAATCGCATTCTCTCTCTCTCTTCCTCGCTTTCTCCCCTTCCTTTCCTCTTCTCTCTCCGAGTTGAAACAAAGGAACATTGTAAACTACATGTAGATCTTCATGTAAAGTGGTCGTAATTGTTGTCCGATTTTAACCAAAATCGGAATCGTTCGACCAATTTTAGTAAACCTTCCCAATACGAAATTTTATTTAAAGACGTCAAGCTGTTCCCGAGTTGAAACAAAGGAACATTGTAAACTACATGTAGGTCTTCATGTAAAGTGGTCGTAATTGTCTTCCGATTTTAACCAAAATTGGAATCGGTCGACCAATTTTAGCAATACTCCTCAATACCAAATTTCATCAAAATACGTCCAGCGGTTTCAGAGTTTTTACATGCGTAAGGACAGACGGACGGATGGACGGTATATGCGTACACTTCTTGCAAAGAACGCATAATAATTTAAACAAGCAATTTTATAAAGCCCTGCACAGTTTACAACGCTTTTCTTATGGGTGTTTAAATTGGACATTGGGGTCAAAAACACCCCTTAAATATAACATTTTCTGGATTTTCGGTTTTTTCCAAAGGTTGCATCCAATGACCCATCTTCTTTCCAAATTTCAGCTCCGTTGCGCTTCTAGAAATACCTTATGTTTTGCATGATATAATCCTGTCTTATATCCTACATATCATTATATATACACGTTCATTACAGAGGAGGAGGAGGAGGATATAACATATAGGAGGATACTAATGTTTAGGCACTTCCAGATGAGCTGGAGATTCGAAATTTTTTTCTTAGGTAGGATTTTGTGCAAAACCGACTAGAAAAAACGAAAATCTTGAAAAAGTGCAACAATGCGTCCGCTAAAAATTTGCAATTGTTTAAACAAATTTTCAAGGTTTATGTATTTCCGTATGTTCTACGGAGCTGAAATTTTTTTTAGAAATAGAAATTGTAAAATAACGAAATAGGGGTTACACAAATTTTGATATTTTGATTTGTTTGGCTGTTAAAAATTCTTAAATTTAAAACAAATAGGTAAATGTTTTAGATACTACAGTGCGAGTTAGAGAGCTGGAAATTTCAAGTTAATTAGACTTGATTCCATTTAAACGAATAAACATTCCAATGCATCTACGAAATTCTTAGTGCGGCCATTAAAAATTATTTAAATTTAAACAATTGGATAAATGTTATTTCACTTCTAAATGTGCTACAAATTTAAAATTTGGCATAAATGTGGGGAATTATAACCGTATGTGGAAAACGTATAATATTCATCATATTGCAAAACTTAGCAATTGTTTTATTCCATTATTGTTCCATAAGGAAAAAGAGAAATTTGTTCCCTGGGAGAAATCTTTTGAATTAAAGAAATATTTCCCATGATGAAATGTCTCTTTAAAAAATGAATGTTTTACCAAGGTGAGATGAAATGCTTGCAGTATGCAAGCACCTTCTACTAGCACCCTATATATGTAATAAGCAGCTATTTATAATGGCATGACATATCGTAAGAATGAAGCTGCTATACATATAGTAGCATAGATTTCACGTATTAAATGGCTAAATTTATAAAATGCCAAGGAACTTCTCAATGGTTTCAGAAGCAATCTCAAGGTACTCGTCGATTATTTCGCTTTCGCATCCAATCGAAATCCATTGACGCGATTGGAATCAATTAAGCCAATAAGGTATTTGCTGCAGATGTTGTTCGCTTTACTTGTCAGGAATATTGTTTTCCTTGGACGACAATTAATAGACGCGGGAAATTCTTCCCAACAATAAGTCCAAAGCGAATTGCGAATTTCTCGTTTTATTTCTTACTAAGACGTAAGTAAGCGTCAATTGTTAACAAAAGTCGTCGATAGGTGGCGTGGTGGTGGCAGCCAAAAATATAAGATATCTCTTAAACAATGCATTATATGGAAAAGTGTATCAAACAAAGGTTGTAGAAAATAAAATTTCCCACAACTTTTATTCCGATACATTTTTACATTTATCAAATATTAAAGCAAATATTTCAAAATAACGGATAAGTGACAAGAGTAAATACCCACTTCCGGTGGACCGATTTTTACCAAAAACTAATCGGTTCTTTTGAATTTTATGAAAATGTTAAATAAAAAATTTTGCGCCCACAAAAATCTATCAAATACAGACAGACACACAGACATCATCGCGAAACTAGTCAGAACGTGTTCAGGAGACCTTAAAACGTGTATTTCCGTTGGAATCTCGAATTCGATTTTTTTCATGAAAACAATACTTTCTCTATGCTTCGTATATGGAGAAAGTAAAAACATTTCAGGAAACTGAGAGAAAATTTTAGACTTTAAAAAGAACAGAAATAAATTCAAACCATAGCCTTCTGATATTGGCACAAAGCTCCAACAATTAAGAAAAGAAAAAGGAGCGTTGCTAAGACGTAACTAAGCGTGAATTGATAACAATAGCCGTCGGTAGGTGGCGTGGTGGCGGCAGCTAAAAATATAAGATATCTCTTAAACAATGCATTATATTCCAAGAATATTTGAGCAGTGCAGCTGATTATTAACGATTTTATGAATAAATGTGAGAAATATATATTTTCGGGTTAAAAATAAAATCGCAGTGCGTGGGTAGAGTTATCGGGTGTTCTATTTATTTTAAAACTAAACGAGTGAATTCGGGTTTTAATGAATGCATGGCAGTTACATTTTTAAAGAATTCCGGTTAAATCAGGTTCAATAGAAATAAAACTTTTAACCAGCACAGGCTGTTTTTACTTTTAAGTGCATTTCCCTGAACGCGTTTTGACTATTTTCTCGATGATGCCTGTGTCTGTCTGTCTGTGATAGATGTTTGTGGGCGCTCTAACTCAAAAACTATCAAACTATACCAACGCAAAATTTTATATTTCACATTTTTATAAAGGGTAGGAGATCTGATTAGTTTTTGGTGAAAATTGGTCTACCGGAAGTGGGTGTTCACTCTTGTCACTTATCCGTTATTTTGAAATATTTGCTTTAATAATTGATAAATGTAAAAATGTTTTGGAATAAACGTTGTAGAAAATTTTGTTTTCTACAACCTTTGTTTGAAACATTTCCCCATATAATGCATTGTTTAAGAGATATCTTTTATTTTTAGCTGCCACCACCACGCCACCTACCAAAGACTATTGTTAACAATTGACACTTAGTTACGTCTTATTAACGCTCCTTTTTCTTTTCTTAATTGTCAACCGGAAGTAAATATTGACAACGATTCCAGAGCAAACAACATGTAATTTGCCATATAAATATGGAGAATGTCATGTGTCATGTTTTTTGAGTACTTAATTGGTTACACACGTAAACTGGTAACATACGGCAATGTCTGGAAGTGTGTAGCTGATTGGCGCCGCTGTTCAATCAGCCTAAAAAAACAGCGAAAAATGCGATGTCGTGTAAATGAAATTCCATATTGTTATTAGTCAAAGTCAAAAAATCCTTCATTTTCTTAGAACAAAATTGAACATTGCATTTTACTGGGTAGTTACATGCTATGTTATTACACTTTTAACAACGCCATGTACTAGCCCGTGGGATATTTTATCATTTATACTTGTTATTTTTTATATAATATTTAAGCTATTACTATATTTTAACATTTTGGAGGGAATAATTTTTTAGGGAAAAAACCCTCCTTTTCTTACGATATTGTTGCTATTACGTCCAAACGATAAAAGCTTTAATGCCTTGGAGAAACTTCTCGTCCGCCTTCTTCTCCGTCAGTTTTAACGTCCGCATGAATTGATCACGTCTCCATTTCTGTCTGCGACTCTGCAATTTTCGAAATAGTTATAATTAAGCGATATACTCGATATTTAGAGCATATGAGAGCCGAATCAATGAAGGCTATTTGCATCAGACGTAGACGCTGGGTAATAAGCGTTTGGCTATTAAAATCGTGTCTGAAAGTCCGAAGCCCCTAGATTAATGTCGACTGCAAACCGAGAAAGCATTTAAAAGTAAAATTGTTAAAAACTTTAGTATTTAATATTTAATATGAGTATTTGTAAGTTAGTATTTTATTTAGTTTTTTTTATAGGACTTCCGCCACCAAGCGGCGTTAATTATTGTAAATAAACATAGCAGGGTTATAATTTAATCACAATACTCCAAATAACTATCTAATGTCAAATTATGGTCGATTTTTTTTTCATGAAGATTATTTACTTATTCTAAATTTTTGTAGTTGTATGGACAAATAACAAATGAAACATGTTGTAGTTTGTAGCTAAGCTGTTGTGACGAGAGTTCCTATGACTTGAAGTCAAGAAGTTGTACATAGTGTATAGGAACTACTATCAAAAAAGGTTATATTTTTGTATTAAGTACATTCAATTGTTATTATGTAATTTGGGCATTATGTATTGAGTGATACCTAAGCTGCTGTGACGGGAGTTTCTGTGACTTGAAGTTAAGAAGTAGTATATAGTGTATAGGAAATGGTATCATAAAAGCTTATATTTTTGTATTAAGTAAACCCAATTTTTATTATGTAATTTGGGTATTATGCATTGAGTTGTGATGGGGACCCGCTGCCACCGGGACCTGCTCCCAATTGTAGCGTTTATGTGAATAATAATAATAATAATAATGTTTGGGTTTATTCGGTAAAAAAACGCAAAATGGGGCAAAACTCGAAAAACTTTATCCCCTGGCAAATGTACAAATTCCATTGGGACCTTTTGAAATGTTGAACATATCTTGCGGCCTCGACCCCGTATGTATCTACGAATTTTGTATCGATTAACAACACGATCTCTTGTTCCACTTTCGAAATTTTATCAAATCTCCCGTAAAATAATTTTCGCTTCGATTGAATTACACAATATTAGAACAATATATTCTCGTACATTTGTCTGTCACATATTCGGCATGGGAATTCAGCGGGGTGCCGTTCCGAGATCAATGCAGCAATGCAAACACTTACAGAATCACCATGAATATTTTATTTACAATTCTTACGCAACAAAAAATTTTGTCAAAATTCACAATAATTATTTGTAGTATATTGTCCGTCAAATCGGAATTGAAATTTTTTAATTTAAATAAATTATTTGGTTAAAAGTAAACAGACGGGTACCTCGCGGCGGGCAGTCCCTTGAACCGTCATTAGTGGCAGTGATCCTTCAAGTCCTCGACTCCCGAGCTCGCCCTTCCCAGCGGGATATCACCTGACCGCGGGGCTGACTAACCGCGAATTAATCAAAGCTTTTTTAACGCATTTCTGGCGAGAATGTGTCTCTGTTTAACTCTGTGCGTAGTTTATCGACGTATTTCAAAAGGATTTCTACGGCAAATATTAAGGAAGTTGATATTTTTCGCTCAGGGTTACCAACCCAGCGGGTTTCTTTCCCTCGGTTTCTGCAGCGTTTGAACGCCCGTGATTGGCACACCGGAGTAAAATTCAAAACCGCCTAAAGGATTCACAGGCGACTCTGAAAAGAGGCATTTCGGAGCACAATCAACACGGACTGTACACGAATAATAAATGACATATTGCTGCTTTTAAGGATTCTTGTCAAGCAAAAAAATTCCACAAGATCATTTCAACTATACTTCGTTCGGGTAGCGTCAACGAAATCAAAGGATAGACTTGCCTCCGTAGCATTCTTGCTTCTCCACACGGATTCCTTGGTACATCTACAGTTTACCCTGCGAGCCACCGCAAGGGTGTGTGGCAGGGGGTGCATTAACACCAAGAGGAAAACTCCAAAATTAGGTCTGGGTTTACGCCCCTACGCGAGGTTACTTTTGATCGCAAGTTTTATTCTGCTCAGCTATCGTTCTAGGGAAAAATGAGCCTTTGTATCTCTCCGTCCTACGGGCTATCTCTCTTATTTTACGAGGATGGTCCATTCTACCGATATAGGTGGGAGCTCTTATTGTTTCTTCGACGTCGCTGGAGAAAGTACTCGTTCTAAATCTTTCAAGAAGTTTTAACCCAGCACGTGATCGGCGCTCAGCTAGTGATTCCCATCCTAAGTCCTCTATCAAGCCTGTAACGCTCTTATTTCTATCATAACAATTTTTGACGGATCTAGCAGCTTTTCGCTGCACTTTCTCTAACTCGGCGATTAATCCTTTCTCGTACGGATCCCATATGCTCGACGCATACTCTAGCAGCGGTCTAACTAATGTAAAGTAATATTTTCACATTTTCCTCGCTTTTACCTACTATCCGTTTGATGAATCCTAGTTCCTGCTTAGCTTTCCCGGATATATCTCGTATGTGTGTGTCCCACGAGAGGTTACTTGTTAAAATGACGCCTAAGTATTTGACGGATTCGGCTAATTTTAGATGTACGCCTTCTATACTGTAATTCATCGCCTCAATTTCTTTGTTTCTCCAGAATCTCGTGACGGAACACTTACCTAAGTTCAGCTCTAACTGCCACTCCTAACACCACTCGGGAATTGCGTACATGTATGCCTCCAAGGAATCTGTTGACATTCTTCCTACCCTCCTTCTTATATACCCCTCTTTATCACCGACCAGTGCCATTCGATATTTTGAGTACGAGTGTTCACTGAATTCTTGAGAGTGATTCGCCCTATGGCGATGGGTATCCCAATTCTTTTAAGCCCCGAGTATCCTCGCCACATATCGGTCTTGAGAACCGAACGTTTGACTACGAATCGGCGAGTAACGCTTTCCAGAGAATGCGAATTCCTGTTTTTGACCACGCATAGGAATGTGTTGCGCGTCGTCCTATCAATTCCTCCGACTGCCCAATTAGTCCCGCGGTTTTATTTCCGTCGGCCGAAAGCGCCTCCATCAATCTCAACTCTATGTCCTGGACCTACAGTATCTCGGAAGGCAGGACAGTGAGGATAAGATTCGCGAGGTCGACTGTAGAACGGAGCGATATAGAGGATCGCTTTTCCCTAGGACGATAAGAGAACATAATAGGAAAAGATAACGTAGGAAAACTATGGACTGCACTGCACCCCCTGCCGTCCACCAAAGGGGTGACTTGCAGGGTATCAAGTAGACGTAGATGTACAGTTTAAGGCGATTTCTCCTCCAATCACGCCGACTAAACTCCCTAAAACAATGTATCAGTCGCCTAATTGTCTCCTGGCGATGTGTCGTTTCTCTAACAACGACAGAAGTTGGATACTTCAATATCCACGGCAACGCTGCAGACGGAAAAATATCTATTTCAGCTCCCCGCCCAGCAAATGTACTCCCGCTCAGGATGAATAGTTATCCTGCGTGTTTTTCTTCCTGTATTTGTACTGTGACTCTCTCTCGCTTCGCCATTTCTATTCGGTTCATTTCCATCCTCTCTCGCACGTAGGGATACGATATTGAAACGAAAGTATCGATACTGTAATCATATGATGTATCGAATGAAAAGTATCGATACCACAAAAGTATCGGGCCGAAAGTACCGATATCACTAAAAAATCGAAAAAAAAGAATCGAGTACTAAAGTACTTGGTATCGAAAGGAAATTACCGATGTGAGTAAAGTATCGATACTTTTTTCGTATCCCTACTCGCACGGGATTTCCCATCGGAACATTAACTGGACCACGCGGTGGGTTGCGATAAATTCGGTAATAATTTGGTTGAACTTGATCGCTGGTCTTTAAAATCGATTGTTTAGGGAAGCAGGGGCCTAAAAAAAACTTGCTGTAACGTTTTTTACTTTCTCCACATACGTAGTATAGGGGAAAGTGTTGTATTCGTGAAAAAAATCGTCTTCGAGATTTAAACGGAAAAACACTTTTTGAGGTCCACTGAACACGTTTTGACCATTTTCTCGATGTCTCTCGGTGTATGAGATAGATTTTGTGGGTGCTCTAACTAAAAATTATCAAACAGATCCTCGCGAAATTTTATATTTAACATTTTTATGAAGGTCACAAGAACTAACTAGTTTTTGGTAAAAATCGGTCAATTGGAAGTGGGTGTTTACTCTTGTCACTTATCCGTTATTTTGAAATATTTGCTTTAATATTCGATAAATGTAAAAATGTATCGCAATAAATGTTATAGGAAATTTATTTTCTACAACCTTTGTTAGAAACATTTTTCCATATCATACATTGTTTAAGAGATATCTTATATTTTTAGCTGCCACCGCCACGCCACCTACCGACGACTATTGTTAACAATTGAAGCTTAGTTACGTCTTAGTAACGCTCCAATTTTTTTCCTTAATTGTTGGAGCTTTGTGGCTATATCCAATACTAGTAGAAGGTGCTTGCATACTGCAAGCATTTCATCTCACCTTGAAAAAACATTAATATTTCAGACAGATATTTCATCATTAAAATTATTCTATTAATTCTATAAATTTCACCTCCGCAGCGAGTTTCGTTTTTCCCACATGTAAAAATAATAGTTTAAAACAATCCCCAAATATTGCAATTTTAAACATTTTACACTTTCTCCATTATGGGGTACTAATGCTACACATTTCAGCCAAATCTTAAAGTTGTAGCACTTCTAGAAGTAAAATAATATTTTTCTAATTGTTTAAAATTTAAACATTTTTAACGGTTGCCGCAATATATATATGGAGAAATTGAAATGTTTATTTGTGCAAATGCACGGTTCTGTAAATAATTTGAAAATTGCAGCTTCCTAGCTCATCCCGTAGTACCTAAAAAATTATTAAACTTTAATGTTCAAATGGGGTAAAAACAACCCCTAAAATTTTCAATTTCAATATTTTCGATTTTTATAGTTGGTTATGAGAGAAGTTTTATAATCTTGCAAAATTTCAGCTTCCTAAACTTATTAGATTGGTCTACACACTGGATTGCGTTTTCCCATGCTAACTTATGGGAGATATTCCGGGGTCTCTGGAGTCGAACCCAAGACACTGTAAGCAAAAGTAACAATAATTCCTAATAGATATTGCGGCCATCTAGCAACACTGAAAATTTCATCTTTCTAGCTTACCGGCAAGTGCTCATAATTAATTTACAAAAATGGCGCAATGCTTTTCTTATGGGAAAAAACGCAACTTTCGGAATTTCTGGAGTCGAACTCATGTCACTTAGGTAAAAAGTCTCATTTTATCTGTAAATTTCTTTATCATATCTACAAAAACAAAAATTTTCAGCTCTTTAGTTATTGTAGTTTGGGCTGGACATCAGTATCCTCCTGTTATCACATGTTATATCCTCCTCCTCTGTAAGGAACGTCTATATATAATAATTAGAAGGCTATGGTTTGAGTTTATTTCTGTTCTTTGTAATGTATAAAATTTCCTCTCAGTTTCTTAAAATATTTATTATCATTTAACCTATTTGGAATTTTTAGAAACATCACAGATATGGAGAAAGTCATGTGTATGGCCACGTCAGATTGTTTATATTTTAAGCGCACTAATGACGATTCAAGGGACTGACCGCCGCGTGGTCCCCGTCTATCTAATTATTATTATTTTAATTATCACAATTTTTATCGATTTTAATTTCTCATATCAGTCGCCTATCGAGATAAACAAATGTTGAGGTAGGTGAGGAGAGAGGCTTTGGGACAACAATATGAGCTCGAGTTTCCACAGTTACATCGTCGTCAAGACAGTTGTCAGCTGTGGTTCATACCCTCCCGTGGTACGTATATTTCTGACTTGCCTTTCCAGATGTGGCTTCGCTCAACGTCGCAGTGTGATAAAATGAACGTGGGTTATACAGGCACCTCACCCGTGTATTAAGAACATGCTAGTCAAAAATTAAAAATTCATTTCCGCCGCTTTTTCGGAGGGACCTCTTCGCCTGTGGATGCCAATGCCCTTTAATGTCTATCCCAGACCGACACTTTGTTTATCGCGGAGAACGTCATTTGTTTTATTTTCCAATGTCGCTTTGCGCGTAATGGCCAGATTTTTTGCTTCTTCCCTAATAGGTTTTGTATTTGGCACCTCGTGGTACTTCCGACCCCATTTCCTACTTATACGCTTGAAAGTTTTTCTCTCCGCCATCTCTAATATTTTCCAGGACTTCTGCACGATAAGTCCGGTCCATACCGGTGCTGCGTACGCAAGTGTCGGTCTGATTACCGTTTTGTATTCGTGTGTTTTTAATTCCCTGGACACGTCGGTTGAATTAAAAATGGGGAAAAGTCCAGCTCTTTTCCCTGCTGCCATTAAGTTGATATTTTTTTACATGTTCGTCAAACCGTAATTTCTTGTCCATGATTACACCTAAATATTTAATGTTTTTCGCCCAGGGAATTTCTACACCTTCGATTGATAATTTCCTTTTTGTCGAAGAGGATCGCTTGTGTCTTTTGGGGGTTAATCTCGATTCTCCACTGTTTATAGTATTTAATGAGTTTGTCTATTAGTTTTGTTGCGTATCGGACGGCCATTCCCGGCTGGAAGCTTCTTGTGACTATGGCGCAATCGTCCGCGTAGACGGCGATGGTGGAATTCCAATCCCCCTCAGTCGTCGGAATATCACCTGTATATATCGAAAATAGCAAAGGTCCTGGGACACTCCCTTGTGGGACACCGGCTGCCGTGCTTTTCATTGTACTAACGACACCATTCCATTTCACTGTGAATGGCCTGTCACTGACATAAGATTTAACAAATTTGATCTGCCACGAGGGAAATCTTGCTGTCAGTAGTTTTTGCAGTAGGCCTAGATGCCATACTTTGTCAAATGCTTTACTTATATCGAAAGCTACTCCAACAGAGACGTTGTTCCTGTTGAAGGCGTCCGTGATAAAATCAACAACCCTCTGCAGCTGGTGCGTAGTGGAGTGTCCTGTCTTAAATCCGAACTGGTTCTGGGGGATCACACCATGCCCTTCCGCGTGTGTCAGTACGTGTGGATATATAAGTTTTTCGCACACCTTTCCCAGGCAGGAGAGGAGGGATATGGGTCTCAAGTCCGTGGCTTTCAATACCCTCCTTCCTACCTTGGGTATGCATGTAATATCTGCGTGCTTCCAGCCGATGGGATAATGGCCTATCCTTACCGCAGAGTTGAGAATCGAGATAAGCCGCTCCCCATCAGAGATCGGCAGTCGTTTTATCAATTCGTATGGGATTTCGTCTTTTCCTGTCGCCTTTTCTTTTGGTAATTTTGTTATTACTTCTGCCAATTCTCTGATGGTGAACACCGGAGTGGCTTGCTCCTCATCGTGGATTCTATTTCCTCTATTTTAATATCTGGTGTAAATTCCGTCGCTGCATTGGGCGTGAAAAATCTGTTCTAAATGAGCCGCTAGATATTCAGCTTTGTCTGCAGGCGTGGTGAGTTTTCCTCCTGGACTTTCCACCGGGGAGTCTCTCCTGGCAGAATTGGTTAGGGAACGCGTACATTTCCACATGGAGTTGTCTTTTTGTGCTGAGATCCGCCAGTCGGATCGCCCATCTGTATTTCCTCGGGCGCCTCAGCTGATCTCTAATTTTTCTGTTAAGTTCCCGGAGATCCCTATTCTGTTCGGCAGTGCCGAGGCGATAACATCCCCTCCTGACACTGTTCCTTTCTTTGATGAGTTCTTTGATTTGATCAGGGATCTCCAGGCTTTCTCTGGCTTTAGTTGCCCTTCGCGGAATTGATTCTTCCGCTGCGTTCTTGATTGCGTTCCCTGACAATTCTGCTGCCTCCTCTATTCCCTCCTAGGTGGTTAGCATGGGCACCTCACTTGGTAGTGACTCCGTGATTTTCTTTCTAAAATTAGCCCAGTCCGCAAGTCCGTAGCACATGCGGCGGTTGTCCTGTTGATAATACGTTATCCGTGTCCCGATTCTCAGGATCACAGGATAGTGATCACTAGTGAGTTCCGGAACTGTTTTGGACACTGTCCGCCGATTAAAATTCTTGACCAGGGCAAAGTCAAGGATGCTTCCTGTATTCATTGGTCCTGGTCGCGTCGTCGTTGCTGGAGCCACTACCCTGATCTGGTTATCCCGCGCACATGTTTTTATTAGGTTTCTACGACTGATATCTCTACTACAGTTCCACGCCCAATGCATCGCGTTCAAGTCGCCTGCAATTATAATTCCATCGTCCATGCTAAGAAGCCCGTGTAGGTCATGCATGCACAATACTTTATTCGGTGGTATATATATATATACTTATTATTGTAATTTTTCCCATATTTGTGTCAGCTCTGATACCCACTGCCTCTATTGGGCTAGAGCTCCTGTCGTCTATCGGTGCGCATGCAATTCCTTCGCGGGCGAGGATCGCTACTCCGCCCCCTCCTCGGGTTTAACTTTCTCGGTCCCTCCTAAATACCTTGTAACCAGGAACAGCCCATACCTCATTTTGTAACATGTGCGTCTCTTGTATTAAAATAATATTTACTGAATGTTTACTAAGGAACTCAATGAGTTCCGGCGTTTTGCATTCCAATGAGCCATGATGATCGTAGTGGTTTTCAGGACCCTGGCGTCCATTTCCATTTTGCGCAGTTATGGCGGCCACTAGGGTCTGTATAAGGGTCATCATGGCCGTCATCTGCTGTTGGATGGTGGCAGCGAATTGGGCCACAGTCGTGACAAGGGTTTTGATAACCGAGTCATTGCTTAAATTGTTATCTTCCCTTTTGGGCCGCTCCTTGGTCTCCTTTTTTGGGGCAGCGGCGGAAGTTCTTTTACTTCGATCCCTTTGTCCGTATTTTCTGGGAGAGTCCAGACTGATGGCGGGGGACCCGGGTTGGTTTGTGCGTTTTGTCCTCTTTTAGTGCCTCCTCATGTTTTGCGTAGACTGGGCACCCACGAGAGAACGAAGCACCCTCCCCGCCGCAGTTGCAGCATTTGGCCCTCGTTTTTAGTTTTGTCCTTCGGGCAGTTTTTGCCTTCGTGGGTCCCAGCGCACTTGCAACATCTGGGGGTGCAATTCTGGGACCCGTGCCCATATCGATTGCACCTGAAGCACGTCTGCGGCCTTTGATACTTATACGACTCAATGTAAACTCTACGGCTGCATATTTTATTAACGCTGGCCATGGAGGTGATTTTAAAATTCTCATTTTTTTCAATGGTCGCCACGTAAAGGTCCTTCCTCGTAGGTGCCAGTACTCTAACAGCAACGCACGGTACACCCAGTTCGTTTAGTTCATCATCCCCTCATCCAGCCCTTTTATCGGGTACCTGACGGTAGTGTTCGATTTTCCCGCCCAGGTATGCATCTGGGCGCCAGCCTCCATTAAATACTGTCTGATATTATTCGTATTCGTCCATGTTGGTCAGCTGTAGCCTTCACCCTTCCTTTGTTTTCGTGATCGTAAAATCGTCATTCCCGGTTTTCTGCCTTATTGTCTTAACAAATGCCGCATTATTAATTATTTCGCAGATTACGAATGCCGGCGGTCTCTTTTCTTGGTTGCTATTCCGTGGGTTTTCTCCCGGAGCGTCTATTAATGGATCGTATCTGATTACAGTTTCGGTTTGTGTTGGCTTGGAGACCAACGGCTGATATCTTTTCCTTTTCTTGGCCCTCTCCACCGTTGTGAAGATGGCCGCGTCATCATTGTTAAGATCCATGGCGGGTTCAAGGCCTACTACCTGGCTGACATTTTGGTCTTTTAGTTCCTTCGTCTGGACTCCTACAGATTCTCTTTGGAAGAGAACTGGTCGTATATTCGACGGGATCGGTGTTCTCCCCGGTTGTGCCCGCTTCGCTCCTCGGAGCTGCGTCCTTTTTAGGGGGCGGTGAGCGGATCATTCTGGGGCGGGTGTTAGTACCTGCCACCTAGACGAGCGGGTGAGAAGGTGGGGCAAGTTAGCCGCCCCCCGCGGAAGAAGTGGGGCCGACCGTGCATTGGGATTGACCCGCTCGCGGCAAGGCGTGCAGCCAACTCCCGGATGGTACCTGGCCGTGTCCCGGAAAACCCTAGAGAGTCCCGCAGCGACTTACGCACTTCCCCCCCGTGACGGGGTTTTCCCGCACCAGGCAGACGGACTCCCACGTTAGTAGCTAAAATGAATAATAAATTAATGTTAAAAGAATGATCCGCGACGTGGAGGGTATGAACCGTATCTGATTCGCTATTGGTTCTTTAGTCATCCAATCAGGAGATCGGAAACCAGAATGTTGGATAGGCTAGGCTCGCTAGTCATCCGCACCAATCCGGAATCCAGAATGACAGTTGTTGTTAAAATGGCAGTATCTCATATTATATTACCGTAATCGTCTTTTTTGGTTGACTGGCCAGCCAATCAGAGATCGGGACGTTATTGTTCATATACCTTGGCTACATTATATCTTTACTTAAAAATAACGATTAATTGTGCGTGTTTTTATTTGAAAGACTAATAAAACAATACAGTCATATTAGTTTTTAGGTTCGTATAGAATTTTGGGAAGCTTATATCTTTACCACTGTCTGGATTATTTTTGATATCCATAATTTGTAAAAATTCAGAATACTTCTGTTGTGTACTCGCAACCTCTTTGACGATATTACGTCATTTTCTTTGTTTACGTTTTCTGGTGTTTACGAAGAAAGCCTAAAGGAACTGATCAGTTAATTTTATTTGTCAGGTCACATGAAAAAGTTTAAAAGAAGTTTAAAAGAACTTAGCAAGGCCAGTGAATTTTGTTTATCGCGTCACCTGGTAAATTAAACCAAAGAACAATTAAATTATTCTTATATAATAATTCTCAAGTGTACGTCCGTCTGTCTCTCCCGGTATTTTTTGGACATTTCACAATGCAATTAAGAGCTGAAACTTTCGCAATCGTTAAACCCCCCAATGAGGAGGTCTCTAGAAAAATCAAACATCCCGGAAAAAGTCCCGGATTCGACTCCGGGAGACGATTATATTTTCCCTTAAGATTACGCGGGATTTTCGATTTTTCAAGGTGCAAGGTTTATTTCCTTCATTCATTAAAATATGTAAATATCGACCGATTTTCCCCGTTTTTGCATTATTCGACGGCTAAAACTATAATATATCTCATTCTTGCGATGTTTAGATGTCCCGGGTAATTCCGCTTGTATTTATCCTAAACCTCCATACAGGTTAATAGTAAATAGGAAAGAAAAATCTGTTGATAATTTGTTTAAAAAAACTGGCATTGAAATAATGGATTTTTCCGGGCACCGCCGGGCACTTGATTGTAACATCTTTTATAAATAAAATGTCTAATCAAATGGATTATTTATGTTAAATCCAAAAACCCCTTAATGTGATGGCGAAGCGTCGCAGGCTCCCTTGTTTATCGTGTAATTGCCTTCAAGAGACGCCCTCTATCAGCGCATTTTCGACGCTTGAGTTACTATCTCGCCAATTTAACACGATAAAACAGTTAAACCCTTATAACTACCGACCACTCCTCTCTGAGGCGAGGGAGTTCTTTGTAATCGCTGTTGCTCTCCATTACCACCTAATCTTGGAACCTCCTGCGTCCCATAGTACCATCAAATGGCTATAGATGGAGTATTTGGGTATAGCTTGTGTTTAGGGATACGAAAAAAGTATCGATACTTTACTCATATCGGTAATTTCCTTTCGATACCAAATACTTTTGTACTCGATTCTTTTTCTTTCGATGTTCTAGTGATATCGGTACCAATTTTGTGGTATCGATAATTTTCATTCGACATAACATATGAGTAAGGTATCGATACTTTCGTTTCGATTTCGTAACCTTAGATACGAAAAAAGTATCGATACTTTACTCACGTCGGTAATTTCCTTTCGATACCAAGTACTTTTGCACTCGATTCTTTTCTTTCGATTTTCAAGTGACATCGGTACTTCCGGCCCGATACTTTTGTGGTATCGATACTTTTCATTCGATACATCATATGATTAAGGTATCGATACTTCCGTTTCGATGTCGTATCCCTACTTGTGGTGTTTCGAAAAGATCAGTTGAGTTGCCGCAGTCGTCGAAAGTCCCACAGACGACGCGTCGTTGATATTATTAGTCTCTCAATACGTAGTCTTGTTTTCATTATAAAAATAGACTTCGAGGTTGCAACGGAAAAGATTTGACCATTTTATCGACGATGTCCGTGAGTGTACGTGATGGATTTTATTTTGGGCGCTCTAACTAAAAAAATATTATTAATGTCAACGCGAAATTTTATATTTAACATTTTCATAAATGTCGGAAGAACTGATTAATTTTTGGTAAAAACCAATGAAGCAAAAACTATTAATTAGGTCAACGCCAAATTTTATATTTATCATTTTTATGAACGTCGCAAGAACTAATTAGTTTTTGGTAAAAATCGGTCAATTGGAAGTGGGTGTTTACTCTTGTCACTTATCCGTTATTTTGAAATATATGCTTTAATATTTAATATATGTAAAAATGTTCTGAAATAAAGATTATAGAAAATTTAAATTTCTACAATCTTTGTTTGAAACATTTTTCCATATAATGCATTGTTTAAGAGATATATAATATTTATAGCTGCCATCACCACGCCACCTACCGACGACTATTGTTAACAATTGACGCTTAGTTACGTCTTAGCAACGCTCCTTTTTCTATTCTTAATTGTTGGAGCTTTGTGGCTATATCCAATATCAGAAGGCTATGGTTTGAGTTTATTTCTGTTTTTTGTAAATTCTAAAATTTTCTCTGTTTTTTAAAATATTTATTATTTGGAATTTTTAGAAATGCGACAGATATGGAGAAAGTCATGAGGTGGCCACATCAGATTTTGTAACATTAAAGTATTTTTAAAAGTAACGTAATTATTTCTTGTTTTCCGTAACGTGCCCTCAGAGGTTTAACCGGCAAAAGAGAGTGGAGGTAAAGTAGTCAGAATTGAAACAGTTAAGGGATTAACCAGACTTTATTCGCAAAAAAAACCAGTAAATCCTCTCGAGTAGTCAAAACACTCGGGGAGGTAATTGGAAGGCACGCATCAATTAGACAGTCTGATTCTACACTTACATGAAAATTATAAATTTTCAATTCCTTAAACTTTTACATTAAAAATTACAATCATTTAAAATATGTATTTTATCTAATCATATATATATATATATTTTTCTCCCGTCTTAAAACATGAGGCCTCCTTTTGCTTTGGGGCCCAGGCCGAATGGCCCAGCTGCCCTCCCCTGAACCCGCACGTCGACAAGTCAATTTTTACGTGTTACCTTATGAGAAATCGAAATAATCGCCCTGGAGTCGAACCCGGGTCGTTCTCCCGAATATTCTTTTTTCAATCACTTTTAATATCTGTATAAAGCATCTCTGGAAATTTTCGAGCAATTATCTCTTACCGTTTTTGAGATATAAACGATTTAAAGTGATTTCCAAACAACGTTTGTCTATTGTTATAGGGATGGGGAATATTCTAATAGAGCGATTTTTGGATAGCGGTCCCAAACCTATGGTCCGGGCCCCATGAGGGCCCTCGGGCCTTGGGGCAGCGATCCCCACTCCCCCTCCCCTCTCCTCTCGTCAGGCCTGATTGTTAACATTTATACAAAAAAATATAGGCTCAGATTGCTCAGTCTTGTCGACAGCATGGATGAAACTAGATTCTGATAGATAGGGCAGGCGTGTCGAATTCGGTACCCCGGGCCGCATGAGGCCCTTTCTGCGCCCAACTGCGGCCCGATAGCTAATTTTTTCCCAAGTGCATCGTTTGGGATTTCATATAAATGCTTTATTTTAACGAAAAGGGGAAGATATTTTCTCATAGTTGCCCAATTACAATATAACCAACTCATTTTGTAAATTATTGTTTTTAATTGCGACAGTCTTTTTGTGAGCGCTCTAACTCAAAAACTATTAATCAGGGCGACGCGAAATTTTATATTTTACATTTTTATTGAAGGAAGAAATGACGATTAGTTTTTGGTAAACATCAGTCAAACGCAAGTGCCACAATAAAAGTAATAAAAAAAAATTATTTTTACGCGTATTAGTGTTGGATTATCTGAATTAATTTTAACGAAATTTAATATTTGCAATGTGCACATATATAATAAACCGTATTTGGACCGGATCAGCCTAACAGTGGTGCCACAATTACAAATTAAACTAGTTCAGTAATAATGGATTTGGAGGGAATTGGCGGTATGGATTTCAATTAAATTTTATATATAAAATTTGAACAACATATCGTAATGAAATCAAGATGTTTAAAGTGGGGATAAAGAGCAGGGCTACCACCATAAAAAGTAAAATAATATTTTTTACATGCATTTCTAGAGAGATGACCGCAAGGATAATCCAATATGGTATGCCTGTAAAATATTCATATAAATAAATAACCAATATGTTGTATTTCAACCGGGTAGGCTAAACAGGGTTACCACAATATCAAGGTTAGAATGTTTCTGTAACTATGAATTTGGAAGGTATTGGGCTGAACCGATTTCAAAAATAAATTTCGTTTGCAGGGCGAGTATAGATTTGCAAAACGAAATGAACATGTGTAGAACGATTACAAAAGCAGGGCTACCACAATACAGGGAAAAATAGTTTTTCTTTATGCATGTATTTGCGTAGGACTTTAGACGAAGAGCACTTCTGTACCACGGAATACCCGTGTACATCCCTACATGTTTAAATTATTGTTTTTGATTGCGAAACGGGAGTCCAATCTATTCTATGGCTAGAATCTGCCGTTCCAGCTCTTGCCCTCAAGAATGCAAATGCGGGCCTACTCTAACATCCATCGGTCTAATGCGGCCCTTTTATAGCATGCATCGCTTTAATGCGGCCCGGACGCCTCTTCGAGTTTGACATGCCTGCAGGGTTGCCACCTTTCCAGCAAGCAAAGTCGGGACATGTAAAACTTTCAAGCAAGCAAAGTCGGGACAAAAAAATATTGTGTATGTTGACTGAATTCATTTTTAATTCCTCCACATACGTAGTATAGGGGATTTGTGTTCATGAAAAAAATCGACTTCGAGATTTCAACGGAAATACACGTTTTGAGGTCCCCTGAACACGTTTTGACCATTTTATCGTTGATGTCCGTGTGATAACTTTTTTGTGGGTGCTCTAACTCAAAAACTATTAATCAGGTCAACGCGAAATTTTATATTTAACATTTTTATAAAAGTCACAAGAAAGTATTAGATTTTGGTAAGAATCGGTCAAACGGAAGGGGGTGTTTACTCTAGCCTCTTATCCGTTATTTTGAAATATATGCTTTACTAATTGATAAATGTAAAAATATGCTGGAATAAAAGTTATAGGAAATTTAATTTTCTACAACATTTGTTAGAAACAATTTCCCATATAGTAAATTGTTTAAGAGATATCTTATATTTTTAGCTGCCACCACCACGCCACCTACCGACGACTATTGTTAACAATTGACGCTTAGTTACGTCTTAGTAACGCTCCTTTTTCTTTTCTTAATTGTTGGAGCTTTTGTGGCTATATCCAATATCAGAAGGCTATGGTTTGAGTTTATTTCTTTTCTTTGTCAATTCTAAAATTTTCTCGCAGTTTCTTAAAATGTTTACTATTATACAACATATTTGGAATTTTTAGAAACATTACAGATATTGGAGAAAGCCATGTGGTGGCCACACCAGATTTTTTAGTTATGACAAAAATCTATAAAACATAAGTTTAAATAAATCTATTAATTAAAATTATGTAAATACAATAGTAAAAACTCAATACAGTACAAGTCAGTGGAACAGGTAATTTCTATTGACTAAAAAAAAAACGAAAAAAAATTGATAAGATTTTACTATTTAAATTGTTCTTTGATAAGTATTTTACAATGTATGAATCTTCGGAATATTGGCAATATAATTACATTAATTTCAGTCTTAATCAACCACAACAATAATGTTTATTTTAAATAATAACATTCCTTCTGCAAAGTATCGCCACAGAGGAGGAATCACATATAGTAACCGATTTCGTTGTTATGTGTCCAATGTAATTGGCCTTGTGCTGTTTTTGGGCTTTTTCAAATAAATAAATAAATTAATTAACTCTAATTCTGTGCATATTGACATAAAATCAGATCTCAATCAGAATAAAGCCAGATCTTAAATTTATAATTTTTGTTCGATTTTAAACATTTCAAAAGTTCTTTCTTCTTTGAAGTTACTCGCAATAACCTCACCGGTCGACTTATAATGCCCTAGAACTTCAAGCTATTTACTGGCGCGCATTAAACAAACTTCTGTAGGATTTATATCTGAATGTGAAGATGTCCCCGTTACATTCGCGACGGTTTAATAGGTATTATAGACAATCGAAGCATGATCTATGTTTGTGAACCAAGGAAATATCGATGCTTCATCTACATCTACATGATACACTGCAGGCCACATTTTTGGTGGATGGCAGGGGGTGCAGTGCACCAAGGGTCCGTAGTTTTGTGTCACAGGGTATGCGAACGTCGCAGCAGTAGAAGCCGCTGAATAAACCGCCGCCCTCCTCCTCCTCGTGGCGCCGCAGGTATTGCACCGGCTCCGTCACTTCGCACGACCCGGACGTTGCACTTTGCTCCGCCAGATGTCTCCCAGGACGCGATGCTATAACACCTTCCCTCCCTACGCTGTTTCGCATCAGAGAAACAACCACAATCGAGCCTTTCGCGAGAACTCCCATCTTAGTTCCAACCCTAAATAAATACCCTTTACCACAGCTTTCAGCGGGCACAAAGAACCAGCAAAAAAATAATAATATTTAACCGTCTATTCCCCGTTCTACTTTCCGCCCTGGTTACCAAGGCAACCCCACCCTCTTCCTCCGTAACCAGGCGACCATCCCCCCCCCATTCCCTCCCCTCTCCCACCTTCCCCTCCGTTATATATCTTTGCCCCCTTCCCATTCCTAACCTTGTCCTTGAAAGAGGATTCTGAACCTCGCTCAGTCTCCCACTCTTGCTATCTGCTCCCTCCCCTACTTCTCCCCTCCCCTCCCTCAGCCGCTGACCCGACCAATCCGGTGTCTCTTCTCTCTCTCTCACACCCTCCCCCAATCCCTTGGAACTTTCACTGAAGCCCTGCACCCCCCCCCCTCTCCCCTCCCCTCCATTTCCACCCCCCCCCCTCCTCCCTCCCCCTCCCTCAGTCTTCCGAATACGTTCCCTTTCAGTTCGAAGAGGGCCCAACTCTACGCAGGGTTCGCTTAGTTTTAGGCGTGCTTTTCCTCGGGAAGTGGACCAGAGCACGTTGCTATGGCGCTGAGGACTGTTTTTTGAGGATTTTGTTGTCGTTCAACCTGCAGCGAGGGGGTGTTTTTATTTGTTGATAAAACGGGGTCTGTTCGCGAGTAGGAACTGGTACTTTGTCTGGTGACATCTGTGTGGGTTTTTAAGTAGTGACAGGACGCGCGCGGGCGCATCAAAGAAAAAAAGGAAGAAGAATACGCTTTTTAAAAAAAATCTGTATTCGCGAGTGTGGACGGCCTGGACGGGACCCTTGGAAGTGTTTCCGGACGCGATTCGGCGCTCCAACGCGGCCGACTGGAAGCGTGTTCGAATCGGAAGGCGCTGGATCAATCAAATCCTCTCGTTTTTCGTCGGTCCAGGGCCTCGCCGGACCCCCGAATTACGGACCCTTTGAATAACGCGTATTTAGACGAGTCGATTTCGCCGAGGAGGAAGATAATACGAGCCTTTCCATCGCTTTCCACCCAACCACGCGCGCGTATTTTCGACCAAACATCGTTTTCTTTTGGGGAGCCCGTCGCCAAGGGGCGATCTTCGTCTGTTTTTGTTTGCTAGTGATTTTTTTATCCCTTCTTGGTTGCGTCGCGCGGGTGCATCCAGCATTGCAAGTACGCGATGGCGTGTTCGGTAGAAACTGCCGGTGGGACGATATATACGTAGCAGCAGTACTGTGATTCCGTTTCGTCTGCCCTCGCGGCGCGGGTCTTCGCTCATTTGTTTTCATTATTATTATTATTTTAACAGTTCCCCTTTCATTCCTTTCGTTTTTCTTGGATTTTTGACCGATCGATTAATTTCTTATGCGTTCGGTAATAATTATCTCGGACCTGATAAAGAAGAGTTATCGGCGGCGAAAAAAGTCCGAACAAGTGAACGTAAAAGTCTGCAGCCGGTGAATATAGGAGGAGGAGGAGCTTCGTATCCATAGTGACAAGGCGAGGATTGCCGTGTTCGCCTGGCTTGATGAATCATGTAAGTTGACCTCATGCCCGCGCTCTCTTGTTTGTTTGTTTATTTGTTACGCCCGCTTTTGTGTAATGCGTCTGCACGGGTTGCTACGAAAAAAAAAATAATTTTAATGTTGACTTCGAGATTAATACGTGCTTATTTACGGACAATTCCGGTAACCATAACAACCACAATTTCTCGTTGTTGGGACCCTTAAAAATTTCTCACGCTTTTAATTATAATAAATTCCACGCCGAATTCGACGTTTATGTATGAATGAATTTTCGGGCACCTTCAGTTGCCATAGCTACGATGGGTTTTCATTATTTAATCGCCGAAAATTTCTCTCTTTTTATATAATAACATTTATACGCTAACGTCGTAATTTTATAAAAGTTGTTTATTATAATTTTTTTTGGTCTATTACCTGTTTCACTTATATATGTTGTCAAGAACATCAAAACGGCCGATTCACCATGGTTATTTTTGTTGCTGTGATAAATTTGTTAGCATGTTTTTTTGGAAATGTTTGGTCGTTCTTATCACTAATTTAAATTCCGCATTCCTCGCTGATTTGTCCTGTGTTTGTGTATGTCGTTACGTGTGATATTAATTTTGGCGCATGTTTTAAGGGAAAATATTAAAAATCGGTATCTCTGTCTGTGTTTTTTTGTAGTATTTTTGTTGGTTCGCGTCGTTGTTGTTGTGGCTTGTGCGTCGTCTTCAGTGCTTTTCGTCGTTGTTGAAAAGCGCTATTGTATTCACGATGTCCGTCCGTACGTACGAATATGCTAGGGAAGAATCGAGTCAACCGATTTCAACCAAATTTGGTTCATAAAATATTCGCAGAAATTAATGAGCAAAATGGCATATTTGGACCTGATCGACTAAGCAGGGGTGCCACAATTGCAAAGTTTAACTTTTCGGCAATTGTGAATTTGGACGGAATCGGTCCAGCCGATTTGAACGAAATTTTGCGTGAAGGAAGAACGTCATATTAAAAAAAATCAATATCGTTACTATAGATATAGGAAGCAGGGCTGCCACAATACAAGCAATTAAAACGTTTCTTTTTACCCGTAATTTGTGTTGAACTGTCCTCATCAATTTTAAAACAGATTTAACACTTGTAATATGCACATATATGCAAAACCATCATTATATATCGACGACTCTTACAGAGGAGGAGGAGGATATAACAGATAACATATAACATATAGGAGGATACTAATGTTAAGGCACTTCCAGATGTGCTGGAGATTCGAAATTTTTTTCATAGGTAGGATTATGTGCAAAACCGAATAGAAAAAACGAAAATCTTGAAAAAGTGCAACAATGCGGCCGCTAAAAATTCGCCATTGTTTAAACAAATTTTCATGGTTTATGTATTTCCGCATGTGCTACTGAGTTGAAATTTTTTTTATGAGTAGAATTCATAAAAAAACTAAATCGGGATTATACAAATTTTGATATTCTAATTTGTTTGGCAGTTAAAAATTCTTAAAATTTAAACAAATAGATAACTGTTTAGACATTACGGTATGAGCTTTGGAGCTGAAATTTTCAAGTTATGTACAAAGTAGTGAACTAGCACAAAAAACATTTCAATTTTACCATACATGAATTTCCGCGGCCGTTAAAAATTATTTAAATTTAAACAATTAGAAAATATTGTTTGACTTCTAGAAGTGCTAAAACTTTAAAATTTTGCTAAATTGTGTAGCATTAGTACCCCATAATGGAGAACGTGTAAAAAATTTTAAATTGCAACATTTGGGGATTGTTTAAAACTATTATTTTTACATTTGGGGAAAACGGAAATCGCTGCGGAGGTGAAATCTTTAGAATTAAAAGAATATTGGTAATGATGAAATATCTGTCTGAAAAATTGATGTTTTTTCAAGGTGAGATGAAATGCTTGCAGTATGCAAGCACCTTCTACTAGTATTTGTATATTTAAACTGAATCAGCCAAACAGGGGTGCCACAATTGCGAAGAAACTCTTTCAGTGATAATGGATTTGGCTGGACCGATTTCAAACAAAATTTTGCATATAATTTTTGTATTGCATACCATAATGAAATCAAGATTTTTAAAGCTGAGCTAATAAGCAGGGCTGCCACAGTAAAAAGTGAAATATTATTTCTTTTACACGCATTTCTAGAGAAGCGACCTCATAGATTTTCACCAAATATGGCATATATAATCTTCACACATAAATAAATAACCAAAATATCAAATTCAAATCGGGTCGATTAAACAGGGCTACCATATTATCAACGTTAGAATGTAACTATGAATTTCGAAGGCATTGGCCGAATCGATTTGAAAAAGAAATTTCGTTTGTAAGGGCGAGTATAGAATGACAAAACGAAATGGACATGTTCGGAACGAATCCAAAAAACATGGCTGCCACAATATAATGATAAATAATTTTCTGAATACGACGTATTTGACGAAAAGAACTACTGTACCACGGGAAACCCGTGTGCACAGATGGCGACTTAAGTCATTTTTAGTGATTTTCGTCATTGCTGAAAAAAGCACTATTATCTTTGTGATGTCCGTCCGTACGCATATATCAGGGAAGAATTGGATTAACCGATTTCATCCAAATTTGGCACATAGAAAACTAACAAAAAAATTGACCAAAATGTCGTATATAAGAACCGCTAGTAAAATCGCCATTGAGCGGAACATGAACAATTTGCCAAATAAGAACCTTCAGATAAATAAGACAGACTATAAAATTATTCAAAACTTAAAGAAGAAAGACTGCGTCTACACCAAATCTGATAAGGGCAACACCACAGTCATTCTAAACAAAGCGGACTACCTTGAAAGAACATTAAATACTATTGAAACAGGCCCCTACATCCAGATCTCCAAAAATCCCATTAAAAAACTCGCGACACAAGTCAAAGAAACTGTTAACCGTTGCAAACACACATTTGACAAAAAACTAGCGTTCGCTCTGAAAATAGCGAATCCCACAATTCCAAGACTTTACTGCCTTCCCAAAATACATAAACCAGGAAACAAAATGAGACCTATAGTTTCGGCCATCAACTCACCCTCTTATAAAATCGCCAAATGGCTCACTAAGGAATTAAAATGTATAGGCATTGAAGAAACATACGGCGTTAAAAACACCCAAAATTTCTTGGAACATATTAGAAACAAAAAATACACAAAGATGAAATACTGGTGTCATTTGACGTAGAACAACTCTTCCCCAGCGTTCCCATTGACGTCGCGCTCGAAAACCTCCAGGACTGGCTACTAAGTAAACAAGTTGAGGAAAACAAAATTCTAGAAATTCTCACATTGGCAAACTTATGCATGGAACAAAATTACTTCGTTTTTAACAATAAGTTCTATAAACAAATTAATGGAACATCAATGGGCAATCCTCTCTCACCACTTATAGCTAATATTTTTCTTTATTCTTTTGAGCAACACTGTAAAAATACGTTAAACTATTTCCCCAACACATGGTGCAGGTACGCTGATGACATTTTTGCCATTTTTGACTCAAAACTCTATAACATTAACACCTTCGTCCAAGAACTCAACTCATTTCACAACTCTATAAACTTCACCTTCGAAATCGAAGAAAATAAGTCTTTACCTTTTCTTGACATTTTGATCATTAATAATAATGGACGACTAGAATTTGACGTGTACAGGAAACCGACCCATACCAACAATTATATTAAGAAAGACTCCAATCACCCTTAGAAACAAAAGATCGCGGCTTTCAACCATATGGTACATAGACTATTGACGACACCGCTAAATAAAAAACGTTTCGACAAAGAAGTCAAATATATTAAAAACGCGGCCCTGGAAAACGGGTACACACACGAACTGATAGACAACATTATTAACAAGCAATCCAAAACATTAGACAAGAAGACAAGTACTACGCTTGCTCTAAGTGACGATAGGAAGAAAAAATTCATTTCACTCCCCTTCCATCCAACCCTAAACAAAGGGCTAACAAAAATCTTCCATAACGCAAATTATACATTAACGTTTCACAATACAAATAACATTAAAAATTTATTAGGGAACCCTAAAGACAAAATACCCACATTAGAAAAATCCGGCATATATCAAGTGTTGCGCCCCACATGCGACATTGGCCAAACGAAAAGAAATATTTCCATCAGATTCAAAGAACATTTAACGCACTACAGACATGGACGCTTTGAAAAATCGGCCGTCGCGAAACACATTTTGGAATATAACCACCCATTAGACACAAATTGCCTCAAACTGCTTAAACAAGTCCCAAATACCAAACTCGACGCAACAGAAAGCTTACACATTCATAAATACAGACACACCCTGATGAATAACGAGTTAGGGGTAATAAACAGCGTTCTTTTTAAACTGACCTCTCTCCCCTTTTTCTCCCATCACCTAGGTCATCTAGGTCCCCCCCTTTTTTCTTCCCCCCCTCCCCCCCCCCTGCCCACCAACCAGGTATAAATACACAGACACAGCCCTGGACATCCACTTGAGAGCGTGCCACTAATCTTGGTTTCAGTCGCCCTCTCTCAAGTCCCCCTCCCCCTTTTTTTTAACCCCTGATGATGGTTACTTTGTAGCCGAAATACTTATTGGGTTTTTATCCGGTTTTTATCCGGGTTCATCTGTTTTTATCCGGCCTTTTAACCGGGTTTTATCAGTTTGACTGGCTTTGGAGAATTCCTTCGCTTATATTCTTATTCTTTGTTTGTGCGGTGTGGAGAATGTTTTAGAATATCAATAATGGCGCTCGTCTCATGTTTTTTCACGTATAAAGGGACGTCCTTGCTTGGAAAGCAGGAATATTACTAGGCAGTAGTATATATAATTATATATAGACGTTCCTTACAAAGGAGGATATAACATAACCATATATATATAGGAGGATACTTAGGTTTAGGCACTTCCAGATGAGCTGGAGATGCGAAATTTTTTCCTTAGGTAGGATTTTGTGCAAAACCGACTAGAAAAAACGAAAATCTTGAAAAAGTTCAACAATGCGACCGCTAAAAATTCGCAATTGTTTAAACAAATTTTCAAGGTTTATGTATTTCCGAATGTGCTACGGAGCTGAAATTATTTTCAGAGGTAGAATTTGTAAAAAAATCAAATAGGGATTATAGAAATTTTGATATTCTAATTTGTTTGGCCGTTAAAAATTCTTAAAATTTAAACAAATAGATAACTGTTTAGGTATTACGGGATGAGCTAGAAAGCTGAAATTTTCAAGTTATTTACAGAGTAGTGCATTTGCACAAATAAACATTTGAATCTCTCCATAAATGTATTGCAGCGGCCGTTAAAAATGTTTAAATTTTAAACAATTAAAAAATATTATTTCGCTTCTAGAAGTGCTACAACTTTAAAATTTGGCTGAAATGTGTAGCATTAGTACCCCATAATGGCGAAAGTATGAAATTCTTAAAATTGCCAAGTTTGGGGATTGTTTTAATGTATTATTTTTTACATAAGGGAAAAACGAAAATCGCTGCGGAGGTGAAATCTTTATAATTAAAAAAATATTTGTAATGATGAAATATCTGTCTGAAAAATGTTTTCTCAAGGTGTGATGATATTCTTGCAGAATGCAAGCACCTTCTACTAGTATATTTCTCCACAAGCCGCAAACTTGAGTTCATTCTACGATTCCCCAGTGTCACCCAGTTCAAATCCCTCAACAATGAGGTGACGCTTTCCTTATGTTCGTACTTTTGTTTTGCGAATCTGTCCGCTCTGCGCTGTACTCTTTCTAATCGAATTATACGCCTCTTCTCGTACGGATCCCATGTGCAGGGAATAATCAAACTAATGGTAACAGACTTTTCGGAAATAAATATGGATGTTGCCTCCGCTGTTACCTCGAGAATCGGGAGAGATAGTTACGTCTTAGCAACAATTGATACTTAGTTACGTCTTAGTAACGCTCCTTTTTTTAATTGTTGGAGCTTTGTGTGGCTATATCCGATATCAGAAGTCTATGGTTTGAGTTTATTTCTGTTCTTTGCAAAGTCTAAAATTTTTTCGCAATTCCTTAAAATATTTATTATTATAATGTAACCTATTTGGAATTTTTAGAAAGATTACAGATATGGAGCAAGTCATGTGGTGGCATGGGCGGATTCAAGGGGGGGAGGGGTAAAGGGGGTAATTACCCCCTAGAATTTCTGAACACTCGAAAAAATTACCATACAACTCCGTTTCTTCGTGTTGAGATGTTGATTTTGTAATGTAAAATATGCCTAATCAATTGCATATTTATACTTACTAACTGCATTCATTCGCCATTAATACAATATAAATATATAACCTCGTAATATATGTTATGTATATGTATAATCTTTAAATTTAAAATCATAAAGACATTGTTAAGTGGTATTAATTTTGTTGAATAAAATTCTATTTAATTCTTTTTTCAGTATTAATCGATGTATTGCCTTTGCAGTCTTAATGTGTTCGCTTTTTACTAATAACTTCCATATTTGCTGTTTCTGATTAAAATATATTTTAAACAAAAATGTATCAAATGCTTTTTCATTCCTACATTACCCTCCCCCCCTCCCCCCCCCTTGGATGAAGTCTGAATCCGCCCATTGTGCGGTGGCCACATCAGATTTCAAAAAATTAATTTGCGTACAATCTTATAAGGTAGGATTATACGTCATTGCGAGAGCTGTAAGCCCGTAAAAAATTACGTAACTTAAATGATTAAGCGTTTCCATCTACTTAATAACCCGAATCCCTCTTGGGACGTTTTCGTCCAATGCGAATTTATAACACATAAATAAATTGTATCATTTAGCATTTCAAGAGATGCAGAATTTTTCTCGCCATTGTGAAGTACTCAATGAATAAGCTGCATTTAACGCTATCATTACTTCTACAAAACAAATGATCAGCAATTACATCAATTTAAATAACCACAATGACCTGACTTATACTTACCATTTCGTCAGAGGTACGTCACAATGCATCACATTTAGCCAAATCTTACGTGTTAAATTATCAATAACAGTAAATATTTATTTTTAAACGCATATCATTCGATATAGATACGTAACAACCAAGTAGAACTACGTCAATTTAAATAATAGCAAAGTATTAGCCACTTTAGAAGTAATACATGATATTACTTTTCCGTATTAATATCGTAACCAAATAAACAATGTCTAATGTTTATTTACTCAATGTCTCTAGCAACGTGATAAACAGTTTCTGTATATCGCATTGAAATACAATATAAAGTTAAAATCATTTAGATAATATTTATATGCAACTATATATTAATTAATTGAATTAATATTTCAATTGTTTGATCAGAATAAAAGTAATGGTTTGAAGAGCAACGCGTTCCGCTGATTATAATGCGAGAAGAAACAAATCGAAGAAGGGAGGGAGAGAGGGAGGGAGGGAAGGGAGGGAGAGAGGAAGTGTGGGGGAGAGGGAGGGATGGTGAGATGAAGGCAGGGAGGGAGGAAAGGAGAGAGAGGGAGAGAGACAGAGATAGAGGGGAGGGAGGGAGAGAGGAAGGGAGAGGGGAGGGAGGAGAGGGGGAGGGAGGGGGGAGAGGAAGGGAAAGAGGAAGGGAGGGAGAGAGGAAGGGAGGGAGAGAGGAAGGGAGGAGGAGAGGAAGGGAGGAGGAGAGGAAGGGAGGTAGAGAGGCATGGCGAGATCATTTGACTCTCTAACTATTATATCAGCAAATTAAGAGATGGAAAATTGTGTGATAAAGTAATTGATCATACTGAGCAAAAAAGTACTGGCGCGCAGATGCTCTGCGCGGGTTAAGCTAGTTAAAATTAAATAGAATATCTTCTTAACAATGCGTTCAACGAAAAAATCTATCATATAAAAATTATAGAAAATAATATTGTCTATGATGTGTGTAATAAACAACACTGTCATCTATGGGGATTTAAATGAGTTATTTGTCAAAAACCAAAACATGCCTAGTGTAAACAACTACTTTCGTATAAGCGATTATTGCCAAAACCTAAACAGATCTTCATTATGTAGTATTCTTTTTAAATCTAAAGTTTGGTATTGATATGAGTGTAAGTTTTTGAGTTAGAGCGCCCACAATATCCCATCACATACAGACCGACAGACAGACACAGACTTCATCGAGAAAATAGTCAAAACATGTTCAAAGGAACTTAAATAAATGTGCTTCGGTTGAAATCTCGAATTCGATTTTTTCATGAAAACAATACTTTCTCTATATGAACTTCGTATATGGAGAAAGTAAAAAATATCGCATTATAGTATGTTCCAGAGAGTTGGAATGATTTTGGCCAGCCAAAGTTGTCTAGCGTAATGTTTAACAAAAAAGTATTCTTTTTGTATGTAAGATTCTTATCTACGTGTATAATGCTGAGAGAGAGGGGGGGGAGGGAGAGAGAGAGAAGGGGGAGGGAGAGAGAGGGGGAAAAGAGAAAGGGGGAAAGAGAGAGGGGGACAGAGAGAGGGGAGAGAGAGAGGGGGAGCGAGAGAGGGGGGGAGAGAGATAGAAGGGGAGGGAGAGAGAGAGAGAGATATATAGCAACATTTTTGAGGGGAGAATGAGGAGGAGAATATATGTGAGGGATAGGGAGGAGAATTGGAGGGAGTAAGAAATGGGAAGAAGAGAGGGAGGAAGAGTTGGAGGGGGAGAGGGAGGGAAGAGAATGGGAGGGAGGATGAGAGAAATGGAGGAAGAATCGGAAGTACCTTAATTTTAACACATAATCTCCGCATACCCGTCATATTTGACTTGCAGTTTCGCTAGTATTTCTATCTAAAAGGCTTAATGAAGGATGAGTTTGAAAGTTTGCAACGCGAGATCTCCGAATCTTCCGGGCCGATTTTCACGAAACTTTCACTGAAAGATTAAGCGGAATCTCGAAGAGTTTTTCAGGCTTGATTTTTATTCTTCTAACTTAAGCCGTTTCAATGATATGGCGATTTTTCTGCGAACACCCATTTTCCTACGCTACTTTATTACGTTCGGCGGGCGGTGGGGTTATTGAAAGAGGGGCGGGTGGTGGGAGGAGTGGGGGAAAGAGGGGCGGGTGCAATCCCGAATCGCACCCGGGCAACGCCGGGTCACACAGCTTTTGTGTGTGTATATATATATATATATATATATATATATATATATATATATAACAGCTTACGGAAAAGGAAAGGTAAAATGGATATATGGATGGATGGATGAGGAAACCCAGTGAACACTCACCAATCGGACGACTTCATGTTGGCGAGGCCCCGGGGATGTCGAAGCGACACACGTAAAATAACACAAAAACACAGAAACATCACAAACGTAAAGCTTTCGGAACTACTCCTTCATCAGCTACAGAGAGAGAACTAATGGCGGTGACATATGTCTAACATGCCCAATAAACCCCCCCTGCAACTCCTTCTCCAGTCCCACAACCAACATCACCTACCCCATAACTTCCACCACCAACTGCACCACCCGCAATATCATTTACCTCCTGAGATGCACCCAATGTCCCGCCTTTTATGTTGGCCTCACCAGCAATCCCCTCAACATCCGCATGAATGGCCACCGCAACAGCGTCATTCTCAAACGACCGCTGCCGGTGGCCGTTCATGCGAACAAACATAATTTAAAGTTCAACAACTGCTTCACAGTGAGAGTCATTCGCGCTCTCCCCGACAATGCTTCGGCTCCCCAACTCCGTCAGTGGGAGCTTTCGCATATCCATCTCCTAAACTCCTTCACTCCCCCAGGCCTCAACCTTCGATAGCTTTTCACACCCTTTCTGTCTTCTCCCAACACCCTACCCATCCCCAACCCCCTCCGTTTCCTCCAATCCTCGACCTTTCCGCACTACCCTTCCACCCCCATGCCTCCACCCAGTGTCACCGCCATCAGTTCTCTCTCTGTAGCTGAAGAAGGAGTAGTTCCGAAAGCTTTACGTTTGTGATGTTTCTGTGTTTTTGTGTTATTTTACGTGTGTCGCTTCGACATCCCCGGGGCCTCGCCAACCTGAAGTCGTCTGATTGGTGAGTGCTCACTGGGTTTCCTCATCCCAACACCTTGTTGACATCCATATATTCATTTTACCTTTCCTTTTCCGTAAGTTGTTATATATATATATATATATATATATATATATATATATATATATATATATATTAGTGGAACTGCCGTCAAAGTATTAAATTAATTAAACTATTCCCATTCACCGTTTACTTAGAATTCTAGTGCAATGCGCATAATTTTGCCAAGACTCATACGTTAATTGAATGCATCCTCAAGACCAAAGCTTCCGTTGCTATGTAAACAAATCGAAAATGAAACGAATTTACAAATGCCTAAGGTTGAAATTTAAGTATTTGATTTGTTAAAATGTGTCCTCTTATATGTCTGTACTATATAGCTGCCTCTTACTTGCGATATGTCGTGTTGGAATGGTCCTCTGTAATTATATATTATTGTTAACTTTATTGTTACGTTAATTGCATATTATACTGATCATAATACTCTTGCCTTGGCGCACAGCGATCGGAAGAGAAATTAATGAATGTTGTGAATTTCTGTGAATTATTTGCATGCGTTAAATCACGCTGGCGTAGGTTAACATTGGAGAGACATTGATAAGGCAACACGCTCAGGCATAGTACATCAGTAGAACTAGGGGCCTTGTGCAGTACTTCCTGCAAACATGCAGAGAGCCTTGGGCGAAGCGACCCAATGCGATAGTTGCTATGACAAAAAATTGATGCAAAGAGTGTTATTAGCTGAACCACTTTTATTGCCCCTCTTAAAATAATCGTATATCTCACACCATTCATGCCTTTTCGGGAGACGACTTCCCACTTAAAAGCTGTAGGAGTTTGCGTGGAGTATTCAGGCGAAAGATTTGTCGAATTCGAGCCGACCATTCTTGATTTATTTGCGTTTATACTGGGAGGTGACGTCGCTTCGATGCTTGATCTGTTTCTGTCCTTCACGCGTTTTACTGCAGGCTTAGTGCAAATGCACTTGAAGTCCGAGTCTAACAATGCAAAAATCCGAGATGAACAATGCCGGTTACCCTAGCGACCTCCTTTTTGAAATGTCGAAAGACCGGAGAAAATCGAAAATAAACTTGAAATATGAGCAAACAGGAATTAAACAACAGAATCGGTGGTAATAATAAGAATCTTCATTTTCTTCTGCGTTAAATGGTATAAATCTCGAGTCAAAGTCTCGATCGCAAAGTTATTTTAAAATGTTAAAGAATAAAGGTCTACACATCGTATTCCAGCCGATTACGTGTTAATCGAACGCGAAAACGAAAATATCCCTGGTATCGAACCCATGCCTTTCCGGGGGACGAATAACCACTGAAAACGTGTAGGAGTTCGGGCCGAGAGATCAGGCGAAAGATTAGTCGTTCCCGGTTCCCGTTCCTGTTCATTTGCGGTATTGCCGGAAGGCTTCAGACGCAGGCATGGGACTCACGCAGAGGACACAGCGGTTGTAATATATTAGATAGTCAATCACTGCATCGGGAAAAACACTGCCCAATTGTTTCATCGTGTATAGGAAAAAATTTTGCGCGTAGTTTAATATGTAAAAAAACTTGCATATGGCCATTTGATGCTCAATAATTTTATTTGGAGGGAAAACAGTCGTTGAAAGATGAATCTTTTACGCAGAAGTGTATCTATGAAGTACCTTCATGCTACGAACCATTGTTTCCACGGACTGCAATATTTAAAAACTAGAGGAATTCACCCGCTGAACATCACGGGACTTTGTAGTTGTGATTTAAAATTTGACTTCCGAGGGGTGTGTGTGTTTAAAACTTATATATAGACACACGCAGACTTTACCGTTGATATATGCGACGGGTAATTCCGACAGTAAGAAGCAGTTAGTAAAATTAAAATAAAAACAGAAATATCCGAAAAAGATTTTACGTTATCCGTTATTTAGAGGATTTTTCTTTAATATTTGATAATTGTAAGAATGTAAGAAAATCATGTGGTGGTCATATCGAATTTTTTCGATTTGTTGCTATGGTGAGAGACACGTAGTGAAGGAAAGAGAGTTGGATTAAGGGAGAGGGAGGGAGGAAGAGATTGAAGGAAGGGGAGGGAGGGGTGGAAAGGGAGGGAGAGAGGGTGTAAAAGAGGGAGAGATAGATGGATGTCTTTTATCGGGCGAAAATTAGACCATAATGTCCACTCTTACATTTATAGTGAGTGAGACATTGATTTATTTATTGATGTTTATTTGGGGCGAGATTGAGACCAAGACGTCTAATCTTCCATCTAACCCCTAAGAGAGGAGGAGAGAGAGAGGGAGAGAGAGAGAGGGAGAGTGGGAGAGAGAGAGGGAGAGAAAGGGAGAGAGTGGGAAAGAGAGGGAGAGAGAAAGGGAGAGAGTGGGAAAGAGAGGGAGAGTGGGAGAGAGAGAGGGGGAGAGAGAGGGAGAGTGGGAGAGAGAAAGGGAGAGAGTGGGAAAGAGAGGGAGAGAGAGAGGGAGAGAAAGGGAGAGAGAGTGGGAAAGAGGGAGGGAGAGAGAGTGGGAGAGAGAGAGTGGGAGAGAGAGAGGGGGAGAGAGTGAGAGAGAGGGAGAGTGGGAGAGAGAGAGGGGGAGAGAGTGGGAGAGAGGGAGAGTGGGAGAGAGAGAGGGAGAGAAATGGAGAGAGTGGGAAAGAGAGGGAGAGAGGGGGGGAGTGAGTGGGAGGGAGGGAGAGTGGGAGAGAGAGAGGGAGAGAAAGGGAGAGAGTGGGAAAGAGAGGGAGAGTGGGAGAGAGAGAGGGGGGGAGAGAGAGAGGGGGGAGAGAGAGGGGGGAGAGTGGGAGAGAGTGGGAAAGAGAGGGAGGGAGAGTGGGAGAGAGAGGGGGGGAGAGAGAGAGGGAGAGTGGGAGAGAGGGAGAGAAAGGGAGAGAGTGGGAAAGAGAGGGAGGGAGAGAGGGAGGGAGGGAGAGGGAGGGAGAGAGAGAGGGAGGAAGAGAGGAGGAGGGAGAGTGAGAGGAGAATGGAAAAAAAGAACGATGTAGAATATTAAAATTCAGAGGGAGATGGAAAGAATTAAAAGGAAGAGATCATGATAGAGAGATAGGTAGATAGAGCGATGCTAGGTTTGGAGATAGACACGCGTTTTCTTACGGAAGAAAGACAGAGACAGTGAACTTGAAGGGAGGAATTGAAGAAATAGTACGGCGACCCCCTCTTTCTCTCTCTGTCCGTGGGATATTTCGTGGCCATTGACCGTGAAAAAAGTAATCTCTTTGTTGGAGTCAGCGGACCGTGAATATGGGAGGAGGTAGAAGAGGGAGTTTATTCCTATAGGGAGAGAGGGGAAGGAGGTAGAAAATAATCGATACATACTAGGACCTCCCCTCTGACAGGTATAATACACCTCGCAGAGAATGGCTTCAGTTTATAAAGTACTAGCTGAATGTACCCGGCGTTGCCCGGGTTGTTGAATGAAGACAAAAAATCTGATTGTTAACACTTTACGCTTAGTTGCGTCTTAGCAACGTTCCTTTTTATTTTCTTAATTGTTGCAGCGTCGTGGCTATATCCAATATCAGATGGCTACGCTTTGAGTTTATTTCTGTTCTTTGTGTGATCTTTTGAACGTTTCTCGCGGTTTATTAACATATTTATTATCAGTTAACCTATTTGGAATTTTTTATAATGTTACAGTCATGGAGAAAGTCATCTGCTGGCCAAATCGGGAGGTATTGTTTTAGTGAAAAAATCGAATTCGAGATTTCGACGGAAATACATTTTTTAAGGTCCCTTGAACACGTTTTGACTATTTTCTCGATGATGTCTGTGTGTCTGTCTGTCTGTATGTGATAGATTTTTTTGGGCGCTCTGACTCAAAAACTATTAATCAGGTCAACGCGAAATTTTATAATTAACATTTTCATAAAGGTCACAAGAAATGATTAGTTTTTGGTAAACATCGGTCAAGTGGAAGTGGGTGTTTACTCTTGTCACTTACCCGTAATTTTGAAATATTTGCTTTAATATTCGATAAATGTAAAAATGTAAATGAATAAAAGTTGTAGCAAATTTAATTTTATACGACCTTTGTTTGAAACATTTTTCCATATACT
Organism: Tanypteryx hageni; assembly: GCA_028673005.1. Taxonomy (NCBI): domain Eukaryota; kingdom Metazoa; phylum Arthropoda; class Insecta; order Odonata; family Petaluridae; genus Tanypteryx; species Tanypteryx hageni. The sequence goes on from JAJPWW010001012.1 coordinate 541,412, forward strand.
GAATTGTTTAAGAGATATCTTACATTTTTAGCTGCCACCACCACGCCACCTACCGAAGACTATTGTTAACAATTGACGCTTAGTTACGTCTTAGTAACGCTCCTTTTTCTTTTCTTAATTGTCAACCGGAAGTAAACATTGACAACGATCCCAGAGCTAACAACATGTAATTTGCCATATAAATATGGAGAAAGTCATGTGTTGCCCACATCAGTTTATTTTATATAGAATTTAATTCAACCATTTACTTCATTTTATACTCATGAATTATTGACAACCAACTTTTTTCTGCTCCACGTGTTATTTTTCATTTATTAATAACAGCCCATTTTCTCCTTAAAAAATTAAACAACTGACATTTTGGATGTGATGTTTGTTTTTATGATTTATATGTTCGATTTTAGTTGCTTCTCCCTTACTATAAAGGTAATATTCCAGCGTTAGAATAAAAGAAGATTTTTTCTCGTGGTCGATCTTTAACAAGTAGTTCTGGAAGGAATTAATCCGCCTACTTTCCTTTCAATACGATTTTAATACTTGTATATCACAAGTAGGGCGCGCGCACACATGTGTTTCCCATGGTACAGAAGTACCTTTCGTTGAATTCGCCCTAATATAATCGTATGCATTTGCTTTGAAATCAGAAAATTATTTTTCCTCACATTGTGGTGTCCCTGTTTTTTTGATCCGTTCTAAACATGTTCATCTCGTACAGTCGCCCTACAAACGAAATTTCTTTAGAATCCGTTCAGCCAATACCTTCCAAATTCATAGTTACAGAAAAATTCTAGCCTTGACATTTTGGCAGCCCTGTTTAGTCGACTCGATTTAAATGTGACATTTTGGTTATTTATTTATACTAAATTTTGGCTAAAATCCATTCGGTCAGTTCTCTAGAAATAGGCGTAAAATATTATTTAACTTTTTACTGTGGTAGTCCTGTTCTTTAGGTACGCTTTTAACGTCTTGATTTCATTATGGTATGTCGTACAAATCTTATATACAAAATTTAATTGAAATCCGGTCAGCCAATTCCTTCCAAATCCGTTATTACTGAAAGAGTTTAATTTGTAATTGTGGCTCCCTTTTTTCGGTTAAATAATGCTAATATGGCTTTGTATATATGTGTTAATTACAAGTATAAAAATTCGGTTAAAATTGTTATGAACAGTTCAGCACAAATAAATGCAAAAGTAATTTTTTTATCCCTGGTATTGTGGCAGCCCTGCTTTCTGTATCTGATACTAACCGCCTTTATTTTGTTGTTTTATGTTGCACGCCTGCTTCACGCAAAATTTCGTTGAAATCTGTTCGGGCCAATTCCTTCCAAATTCATAATTACCGGAAAGTTTAACTTTGCGACTGTGGCGCCATTGCTCAGTCGACCCGGTCGAAATATGTCATTTCGGTCACGTTGTTTATGTGAAGATTCTACGCACCAAATTTGGTTTAAATCGGTCCATTCACGAAGGAGATGTTAGGGACACAAACACACACACACACGCATACGCACGCACACAGACACACGGACACCGAGGCGATCCCATAAGACCACTTTCCACACGCAGTTTAGTGAATAATAATTATCTGCAATTATTAACGTTGCAATCTATTAAGTTTGACGTTGCTACAACAATAATTTCGATGTTTCATAAAACTCGCGAAGCGAATAACGCAATTCTTTTGTCTATTTGAAGGCTTAATGGACGCTAATTCAATCGGAGGCAACAATGAGGTTCGCCTTGGCAACGCCCGGAAAGAGTACGTAAAAGTTATAAAATTTCGAAAAGAAATGCGTGTTTACTGACAAATTATTCCGTGTAACATCTGAACATCGCAAGAATAAGATATTTTATAGTTTTCGCCGTCGAATAAAACAAAAATGGAGAAATTCGGTCAATATTTACTTATTTTAATGACTGAATGAAATAAACCTTGCACCTTGAAAAATCGAAACTCCCGTGTAAATGCATATATGGGAAAATATGATCTTCTCCAGGAGTCGAATCCGGGACACTTTTGTAAACGAAAATGATTTTCTCGAGGTCTCCTGCTTACGTTAGTAAATCTAAAATTTCTCGTTTTTCGTCGTTCATCTATTTAGACGCTGTTCAGGAGGTTAAACAACTCCTTGGTTGCGATGAATAGCGCCATGCCACAAAAAACAAATAAATATTAAAATATTACATTGATTTGTTTTTAATTAATTCAGATACTGCGCAGATTAAAATTGCGTCGTTTTCAAGGTCTTGGAGAACATTTTCTATGGAGGCTCAGGGATTTAGTTATATTTTGAACGAAAAATAGGAAAATGAAATTTATGTAACCTTAATGAAGTCACGTTTTATACGCAGTAAAATGAAAAAAAATTCTGACATTCACATAATTGAATTTTTCAGAACGCGAAAGTAGATTTGGGCGTTTGTAAAGCGTATCTAATATAAAGAAATAAAGGTATATATTTGTTTGCTTATTTTTTATTTGGCAAATGACTTTCCCGTTGAATTTCAGCTAGCATCTCTCTAATTTTAACCTACTTTCCATAATGGAAATATGCTTATAGTTTCTTCGTTGTCTGTCTGTCCGTATGCCTGTCCGGCTGTCTGTCCGTCCGTCCGTCTGCCTGTCCGTATGTCTGTCTGTCTCTCCTGTTCACTTTTGAACCAGTAGACTGATTTCCACGACTCTTGGTGGAAATCTCTTGCTGCTGAGCTCTCAGGGGATAGCTTTATTTGCGAAGATTGAAAGTCCCGGGTTCGATTCCAGGAGCTATATTCTTCCCATTCGATTTAGTACATGGGAAATCTGTAAAATCCATCGCGCAGGGTAATTTTCTCTCACACATTAAAATATCTTGGAATCGTAATACCGGAGAGGGATTTGTGCTATTCCCCGAGGAAAGGAATGAAGATTTCAATTTCTATCGTAGAGT